>CM036909.1:34083760-34401260 GCA_020800305.1 Porphyrio hochstetteri
TAGGATAGCTAAAGGAGCTAAGGCTAGCTAAAAGTTTGGTGCCAAGATCTATAATTTTGATTCCCACATACACCAATAATCAAGATAAATCAAGACATTTCATCAGACAAACTGCCTTAAGCTCTCATTCTAATTAAGATTATGATAGCCTTTGGACAATTAAAAATTGATTAAGGGTAAAGCCTTCCAGTAATTACACACCAGGTAAGAACAATACTTTGCTTACAAAACCTAGCCAGAAAATTAAATCATTCCCAGCACAAGCACTTGTCCCAATTATTTGGAAAGACCAACTTGCTATTGAAGCAAGTATCCCGGGTTGTCCTGTCTAAGGGCAACCCTCCACACCCACCCACCCCCACCCCACCAAAAGAAAAGGGATGCAAAGATCCAGACCTCACCTTTGCCAATATGCCGCCTCGTGTTCTCAATGGTGGAGTTGCGGTTGACGTTTGAGAGCAGCCCCAGGCAGAACCTGTTCTTGTTGTTGGAGGGGTCAGTGAAGCCATCCACCAGGACGCTGGTGGAAGACGCGTGGAATGCCTCCCCGACACGATTATTCAGCTCATAGTAGACAATAGAGCACCAGTGCTTCGGCTCTTCGTAAGCAACTGCCTGCACATCTGGACAGCAACAACAGAAATGTTACCTCTAACAGCGCTGTAAAGATTCAGAAACCTGCAGATTTCAGCTGAAACTCACTGAATCACTGAAGGATGAGCTGGATAAGCAATTACAGCTCAATGAAAGCTCTTCTATCTTCAGGTATCTTCAAACTTTTCATAGCCACATACAAGAGAGTAATTTCACCTCAGCTTCACTTGTACATGACTCACAAGAGTCAGAAGATGGCATACAACATCCACAGAAAAGGGCAGCAAGCTCCCAGGCACATACAAAGCAGTGCCCACGTATCTGTCACATTTTCTACAACACACTACAGCCTGAGCCCAGACAGCAGAGAACACTGCAATCGTACAGCTCAGCTTGCTTTCCAATTTAAGTAAACAAACTTCTACTTCACTTCATTTTACTCAGCTGCCAAATAAGGCACCTCTGTGCTTACTGCAAAGTTATATAGTTGCAGGGAGAAACAGCAGCACACAATTGCACAAGAGACCATTTGTTACTCTGGGTACAAAGAAAGAAATACAGCATGGTTCTCCAGACTCTGGTAACAAGAAGCTGCTCCTCAGCAGCTCCTAACAGAAGTGTGGAATTGTGCAGAATGCCAACATTTCTGGTTCACGACTTCCACCCATCAAGCTCTAGAAACACATGGAAATCTTGAGGTAACACTTGTGACTGTGCATGGGGAACAATTTCTCCAGATGATACTGAAGGTCTTCACCAAAAAGTTTCCCAGTGGGTGTCCAGCAACAGCACAGGCTTCTCCAGTTACCTCCACCCACTGCACATTCTTTCAAATGCCAAATACAGCCACAAATTATTAAACTGCCTGCAAACAAAAGGAGGCTAGCAAAGGGATGTGGTTGCTTTATGTGGTGATTTTTAAACGAAGGAGACTCTTTCACTGCTAAGCCTAGTGCAGTTGGACTTGCTGCTAAGATACCAAGCAGGGTAAGGCTCCAACTACAGGTCCAAGTGCTAAAATGAAAGTCAGACTCGTATTACGGGAAAACTTGTTTCTCTGGCTAGAGGTTTCCTCTCCCAGCCCTAAGCCATTACTGAAATCAGCCAACTAAGACCAGCATTCATATTTTCCTCTGTTCACAGATCATACCACTATAAGTTTTCTGACATTTACAAAAATACCCCAAAAGTCGCCCCCCAACCACAGCAGATACAAAAGATGGCAAATAATCAAAAGCAGGATAACACATCCTACATCACTGTGCAGAACTTCTGAGCAAGAGTGTCTGCTGCTGACCAAGAGCTTGCTTGAAAGACTGGTAAAAAGGCTCTGATCTTTCCTGATACCCTAGCATTTTTTATCCATTCACAGCACTGCTAACACCCCCCGCTCTCCCTCCCCCAGTAAAATCAATACAAATCTGTCCTTAATTATTAGTAAGGGGTTACTACACTTTTAACTCCCATGAAGATGCCAGCAATTATCAAAGCTCTGCCCCAGTTCTCTAAGGAAGAAAACTTGCCAGCTGGCCATTCTTACAGGATGAATCATATCTCTCCCTCACAGATTTCATACTAACTTCCTTACATTTGCTTTAAGTCATGCAGAGCAGGTGCGTTTAGTCCCTCTATTCCCAGCATGGGCCAACAATGGAAATTACCCAACTTCATTGACAGGATGCAGCTTGTTAAATCAAATCTCTTAAGACTAACAAATCACCATGAAGAACATGCTTCTAAAAAGCCTGCAACAAAAATGTTGTAGTAAGTTCACAGTAAAAACTCTTCTTTAAAAAAAAAATCTGCTGCAGGTTATGAAAATAGGGCAATAGCAGCTTACACATATGAACAATAAGAACATGAAGGCACACAGAAGGGTTTTTTCTATTTTTAGATGAAAGGACAGAGGTGGAAAACCATTGTACTGAGGAAAAAAAAGTACTACTAGACACAGTCTTTATTTTGAGATGGTAGAGTGATGAAGATGAAAAATATAAACTTGGGCCAGCAACGACTTCGCATTCACACAGAGTGTACTGCATCAGCAAAAAGTGGAAATGCTACAGATGGGGTTATCACATTCTGAACTCATTCCACACAGAGTAAATAGGTTAGCACAAAAGCAATCCACATTGTTCTAAGGGGGCAAATATACTTCCTGAAGCCAGACACTGAGCTCAGCAACAAAACAAGTACCCAAAAAAAAGAAATTTAAAGATATCCAGCAACAGTTAAACTGTTCATACACTTGTGATCTTGATAATAATTCTGGCACAGCATCCACCTTGCTGCTCTTTCTTGGCAAGGGCCACAACTGTGTAAGCTTATGTGTTCTCTAAAGGGGCTATTTCTCACAACGTGTTGAATGCACTAAATCCTTTACTCAGCAGTCATGGCTGGCTGCAAAGGCTTTAAAAAGCAATGTGTAAAAAGATGTCTGTGTCATAGCACATAAAGCAACACATTGGGTTTTTTTAAAACAGATTTTAAAGTCTGCAGCAATACCACACCTCAAGCAGACAGCTCTGAATTCTGAGCCAAGTGTTCTCACTGCTTGACTCAAAGATGGAACAAAAATGGGGAGAGAAGATGGGTGTTTTTGTATTTTGTGTTGTTCCAAGCACCCTTATGACCAGCAGAAGGGTAAATTATTATAAGCAAAACATTCTCTTTAAGGGCTGAAGTTGAGAATTCAGTAAAAAAAAAAGTAACACTACAATTTTATGACATGCACTGTCTGAGAGGAAAAACACAGATATTCCAGGTGCCCATGTAAAATGTCTCTGGATGTTTACATAACTGACAGCATTAGCATCCATCCTTCGGTCACATCTTTGCTGGGAGAGCTGTACTTGACCATACCCATCCACAATTTAGTAGGTTTAACATAGCAATAAATCAATGCAACAATGAGAGAGATTCCTTTCCTTGCACACGTGCAGTTTCAGCATTGCACACACTAGTGTGGCAGCATCATAGGAATTGTTTCTATTCAGTGTTTAGTGGTTCTAGTTACAGAACAAAATTACTTTTGTAGCTGAGTTTGTTGGGAGCAAGACAGTAATAAACCCCACATATTTGACATTTCTAAAGAGTCATGTGATAGCATCTTGTTCTAGCTAAATATTTAGAATCATAATTTAATTTCTAAATTTACTATTACCTTACAACAGCAGAAAGAACCTACATGGCTACTTTCTTCCTTTTCTACAGCTAAAAGTTTTCATAAATTAAAACTCGCTTATTAAAAGTAGGTTCTGAACATTCTTTACTCTTAAGAAGCAAAGCAGAAGATAAGAAGGAAGTGTTTTTACCTCCTCTGTGTA
This sequence comes from Porphyrio hochstetteri, assembly GCA_020800305.1. NCBI lineage: Eukaryota > Metazoa > Chordata > Aves > Gruiformes > Rallidae > Porphyrio > Porphyrio hochstetteri. Next base: position 34,087,681 of record CM036909.1, read on the forward strand.
TATCAGGAGGAATTGCAGGTGCCATCATGTTGGTATCCATTGGCTGGGAGGTATCGTGTGTCATCTGATCTTCTGGAGGCAAGTAAGCAGGAGGGGGAGTATCAGCTAAATATAGAAAAGGCAAATACACATGATTCCTTTCCTGTCCTTAAAGTATATATACCCATATCCACACAAACAGTTTGAGCCTGAAAATGCTTCCAGCCTGACTCAGCTATAAACTTCCACCCACCAGAAATCTGAGAAAGCAATCACAGACCTTGAATCAGGAAAACAAAGAATTACTGTGCATATCAAGCACAACTACAATAAAAACAAGTCACTTCCCCCGCCACCAAGCCACAAAAGAAAGCTCAGCTATGTCTCCAGCCCACATTTTTTGCAGGATGAAAGTGCCATACAGGTGTTAGAGCACAGAAAGGTGTACAATGACTGTGCTCACTAACACGTTGCTTTCAGCCCGTGTTGAATCATCCCAGCCAGGTACTTGCATTGCTCTCCAGCCACCTATTCTACTCCTGGAACAGCTTCCCAAACAGCTGCTTAGAAGCTGCAGGAAGCTGCCAATGTCACCATTTCCCAACACACTGGGGGACATGCTCCAAACCAATGGCACAGAGGTACATGCAAGAGAGAAACCCTGCCTGACCCCCACAAGCTTATGCTGCAAAAGCCAAGATTAGATTACCACTGTACTATCTCTGGTGAACACAGCTGCTGCTCATCCCACAGTTACTTCCATTAGTGAGGGCATGGATTGTGAACTACCACAGCTTCCCAAACCCTGAAAACTGAATTAGCATCAACACAAGGCAGGAACCATAACGTTGGGTGGTGGGGGGGTTTTTTGCCTTTTTTAATTCTTTCTTTTTAAAGAAAACACAAGTTAATAAAATCTATTTACTGTTTATTCTTTAGAAGATCTTCTGTTGAGAATGCTGGCAGGTACACTGCTAATTCCCTCCCTTGGATACCCTTAGTTGGACAAGATAGCAGCAGAGAAAACAAATGATAACAGGACTGCATTAAAAGCTTAGCAGTCTGCACTGGAGTTTAAGTCTCATGTTTTAAGTGTCCATGTGCATGCAAGGATGATGTAAGTGATGTGCAGATAGGGGAACAAGATTGTAAAGCCACAGGCAACAAGTTAGCCAGTATCTAGAAAGCTTTGAAGATCTCTGGATAACTGCTTTTCTCCTTTTTTTGTATTTTCCAAAAGCCAGCCTTTTTCCCCATTAGTGCAAGGCAGACAACTGTCCAGAGCTAAGAATCAAGGACATGAGTATCTTGACCTCCCCTCTAATTCGATTTCTTCACTGCAGCTGCTGACTTGTCTTTACAGGCATGCGGGCAGAACAGACCCCTCAAAGATCAAGTGAACTTCCACAAGCCAGTGTTCAGGAAGTCCTTGTTAGAGAAGCCTTAATCTCTGCTGGAAGCACCCCAACCACACCAATCATATTAGAGGAAGGGAAGAAAAAAAAAAAGGCAGGAAAGACAGCTGGTTTTCCAGCAACTTTTCATTTTTTAAAAAATGAAAAGACAATACAAACTCTTTCCTTCCCTCCTGCCCCTGCAAATTCAGTAGTCTTCACTCACAAGAGGCAAATTTTCAAGACAGACAACTAACAGCAGCAGAAATCTATGGATGTTCATTTCCCATAATAGAAAACAGATTTTCACAAGCCTGCCACTTTGCTTATATATGCCCTCCCTCAGCCCCCAAAGAAAACATACACATAGAACATCAGTAAGATTTCTATGGAGTCCTTCTCCTAGCACTTAGATGAAGAAATCCATCACAGACTACTTCTGCATGTAAAGACCAAGAGACAGCTTCACAGAATTTCCTAGGCACATCAGTCAACAACAAAAGGTTGTTACTTCTTTGACTTCAGGAAGTAAAACAGCCTAAAGATTTCTTCTCAAGATCTTAAGGAACTGCCTTTCAGCTGAAGTGTATTTGTTTCCTGAAATTACATCATTATGTGAAGAAATTTTATCAAGTAGCAGTAGCATGATCCCCTTGAGAAACATCCTTCTTGTGCAGAACTCAAGTCTTGTGCTGAATTTATGATCACCTCTTTCCTAAGCAAGGATGATCTGTAGCATTACATTTCTTGTGCATTAAGCGCTATGTTTTGTGGGCTAAACCACTGAACTCATTCCCAAATCACTTTTAATTCCTCCCCCACCCCAGAAGAGTTTTACTGTAATGTTTTAACTGTCTTTGCAAGAGGAACAAGATAAAAAGGGCCAAAACCCAACTAGAACTTAATCAGGCTCCTGCCCTACAAGACAATACAAAGTGTTTCTATAAATACTTCAGCTACAAAAGAAGGGTTAAGGAGAATCTCCATCCTTTATTGATGTGGGAGAAAGCATAGTGACAAAGGACAAGGAAAAGGCTGAGGTACTTAATGCTTTCTTTGCCTCGGTCTTCACTAGTAAGAACAGTTGTTCTCTGAGCACCCTCACTACAGGAAAGGCAATGAGGTGGTGCTGGGGCGCATCCAAAGAGCAATGAAGCTGGCGAAGGGTCTAGAGAGCAAATCCTGTGAGGAGTGGCTGAGGGAACTCTGGGTTTCTTTAGCCTGGAGAAAGGGAGGCTGAGGGGGACCCTTATTGCTCTCTACAGCCACCTGAAAGAGGTTGTAACAAGATGGGTGTTGGTTTCTTGGGTCTCACCCAAGTACCAAGTGATAGGACAAGAAGAAAATAGCCTCAAGTTGTGCCAAGGGAGGTTTAGATTGGATGTGAGGAAAAATTTCTTCTCCAAAAGGGTTGTCAAGCACTGGACCAGGCTGCCCAGGGGACTGGTTGAGTCACCATCCCTGGAGGGATTTAAAAGACATGTAGATATGTTGCTTAAAGACATGGTTTAGTGGTGGACTTGGTAATGATGGGCTTATGGTTGGACTTGATAATCTTAAAGGTCTTTTCCAGTCGAAACAATTCTGTGATTGTTCTATATTAACACCCTCAATATTATTACTACACAAAGCAATTACATAGTCTTTATTACCTTACATGTCTCAATTTGCTACTGAACATACGTGTTGACTGATAATTTGGTATTATTAAGCACAAAAATCATACCAGTGACTTCCAACCACCTTTTCCCTTCTGAAGAGGAAAACAAGTTTACCATACCTGGCATCTGGAAAGGACTTCCTGGGTCTGAGCTGGCTGGAGAATGCGGGTAGGTGCTACTGCTGCTTCCAGGCGAGTTTGGATAGCTGCTGTTGGGCGAGGGGGGGAACGGGTGACTATTGGGTTGCTGAAAAGAGTCCGGGAAAGTAGCATTGTGCGGCATGTGGGGCTCATTTTGTCCCAGGTTGCGGAATTGGGCCAAGAGGCTGTGCTGAGGATTGTACTCGCTGTGCCTTGGAACCAGCACCGGAGGAAGAACTGGAAATGGAGAAACAGGGAAAAGCCACAACATTAGAGACTCGGTTCTTAAGGACTATAAAGGAAAAAAAACCCAACACCAACGCAAAAACATTCTTCCTCCCCTAGGGCAAATGCACATCTGTCTTAAAAACAAGGTAGGCAAATCTAGGCACACATGTCTAAGCAAGAACTCTTTTCCATATATCCGCTCACTGCATAGCTTGAATTCATAGCGATCGTGCTAGCTACCTGGTTTGCCAGATGGGAGCTTGTTTTCAGAGGGCCGGGGAAAGAGAGCCAAGAACAAACCACAACTCTGCATTTTAGTTTTATCCACACACAGAAATGCTGGGAAGTAGGTGCATTACAACACTGACATGCAGTTCATTTTGCTGCACTTGTGATCCTGCTAATCACCCAGTGGCCTGTAACCCAAAACCTTGCTAATAAGGACAGATATTTTTTCTGAAGACAATACTAATATGCCTTGAACTCAACCTAGTCCCAAGCAGCTGTAATTTTATTTTTAACCTGGACTATGTTCTTACAAGTTATTATTAAACCAGTTATTAACTCTTCAAGTCAGTTTACAAAATGTGCAATTTAAACAAAATTATGTAGTTCAAAAAAACCAACAGAGCAGCAACTGAGCTCCAACTACGTGCTACTATGGGGTCAGAGAAACACACATCATTACTTGTCTCACCACACTCCCATGGCTTCCTCACCAGTGGGAAACAAAGGTCTCTCTGAGAATATGAACATGATACCAGTTACACTAAGATAAAAGAATCAGGTCTTTTCCGAGTGCCTCAGCTTCTATCTTGAAATGCCTCATAGCAAAGTCCAAGCTACTCAAAGGATTAAAAGTTAGTCATCTTATAGATTGAAATGTTTGGGTGATGGGGGAAGAGGAGGAGCAAGGGCAGGGAGAGGGAGATCCATGCATAAGGAAGTAGAATTGAAATAAGAAAGTTATTCCCTTCCACATGTGCCCCCTCCCCTTCAGCATCCTCATTTCCCAGCTCCATGGATGAACAGGTCTGGAAGAATCCCCCAAGGACAGAAAGCCTTCAAGGGAAGGTGCTGAAAGAACAAAAAAAGACAGCAAAAGCAAGCCAGGCTTGCTCCCCAAGACCCTGTGCCCAGTCCCCAATGTCTGGTGGGCACACAGAAGAGAAACAGGAGCACATATCCACAAGAAGTCTACCCAGATACAGCCATCACTCAGATTAAGAAAGGTGTTTCAGAGACAGCTGCTTCATTTAATGGCTGAATGACAAACTAACTGAAGAAAAACCCAACATCTTCTCAACAAGACAAACAGCTTCTTCCAAGACACTGGAGCACCTTTATTCTTCCAGCACTTTGCTTACACTTTTGCATACATGTATGTGAGCCATGTGGAGTCAGAGCATCAGGAACCTGCTTGATGGACAGACCAGACCTGGCACCTACATCCATTAGAGATATTAAACCTCTGTATTTTTTTCCCACTAGTGGGATTAACGCATAGAAAGTTTGATCTCAGAAATCTTCCTTGAACAGACTGAGAGCCCTCCTTCTCCCTGCCCCCCCCCCCCCGCCCCGGCCCCAAATTAAGTCAGTAGCAGGTTTAAAAATCTAACCTGATGTCTTGCTTCAGAGCAGCTTCACTGAGATTCCAACAGAACTCAAATATTTGAGGCAGATGTCACCCAAAAATAATTGGTTGAGATATGAAAATTTTAACCAACTTAACTTTACAAGGAATCTAAGTTCCTATTTATGTCATTTTCTGAAACAAAACACAACCATCTGCCATGGTATAGAAGTTCTCGATTGCAAGACACTCGAGAAGCTGCAACTCCCTCTGCTGTGCACTGTCCCCTGCCTCTAATGCAATCATTCTCATAAGTCACTAGAAAAAGCTATTAAATAACTAAAAAAAACTTCATCACAAATCCCCTCACTTCACCACACAGCTAATGTCAAACGTAATCTTTCTGAATATTAGGCTCTCCTAGAATTAAGCTTGATCTGTTAAATTTAGCAGTCCTTTTGCAGCGAGGTCAAGCACTATTTAATTGTCCTAGTGAACATTTGCTGGGCTAATAAATTACCAGTGAAAAAAGTAACAATGAGATCATGTGTTAAAAAGTATTTTCCCTTTCCTGTCTTTATGATTCTTCCTTACTTTTCCAAGCATTAGAAAAACACAGCTTTCCTATCTCTTCCTTTCCTATGGATGGAGGTCAAACCATTAACTTTTCTGAAGTTGATTTGTGTAGAAAGTACATCACCTACCTTTCCCATCCCCTACCTCATGTTAAACAATGACACACATGACATCATAGGAAGCCACACAATTTATAGCATTTTAAAATAGCAAGAGAACAGGATACTTTCTGTATGTTTTTTGTAATTAAAATAAAGTAGTGCCAGATTTTCCCAAGGTATATACAAGTTTTCTCCTGTTGGGCAGGTCCATCAATGAAGTTTAGAAGGACTTAAAATAAGAACAAGTCTCCTCTTCCCAGCTCTCTCTCTTGCAGACCTACACTTTTTTGTCCAGCTACTTCAACCTCAAGTGATTAAATGACAACTTCTTCAAAACACACATGGAAAGGAAAGGGGGAAAACCAGCTGGTATTAATACAGCACAAATTAAAAAACGTCACTGCAGAATTTACTTTCAGTACCACCCCTATTCATATCCTCCCTGTACACATACAACCTTAAGTGAGACGGAAAAACCTTGAAAGGCCACGTCAGGTGGGACAGAAGCTACAGCACTCCAGTTATTCCAACTCTAAGACAGTCACTTGCTGCCATAACATGATCTCTCTGCAGCTCACAGGCTTTTTTGCTGGCCAGCTGCTTCCACAGGAGTCAAAGAGGAGTTAATCTGAGCACTGTTCACTCAGGAGTGAAGACACGAGCAAGGACTGGGCCCTGTGCAAGTATGGAAGGATGCCAGGAGTTCAAAACTTGGAGGGGGATGCACACCCTTCTTGCTCCCCTCACCCCTGCGTAAGGCGCTGAGCTTCTGGTCAGGTTGCAGAGCTCAACTATATGGAATAACAAATTACTAAGGCTCAGTACAGCAGGGGAGGAGGCTGATCTCTGTTGCAGCTGCCAGCTCCAGGAAGAAGTTATAATTGAAGGGGAGAAAGCATGAGAGAGTTATTCTGTGCTAAGCCAGCACACCTGTTGCTATAAAATACTGCAGCAACATACAGCTTTGCTCTACGGATCTCCATGGGATGCTGATCTAACAGTCTGCAGACAGAGTTTCTCCCCTCCTCCTTGCCTTCTTCAGATAAAAAAAAAAATTTAAAAAATTATCTTTTTTTCTACTCAATTGGGATGTGTATATTTAAAGGAAACATACCATTCAATACACTGTTGCCTTAAAAAGCTACTGCAATGGCTTTGCAAATTCAACCTCATTAAAATTGTTAAGACCAGTTAATGGAATAGAACTACAAGTCATTCAACAGCTTGATTTCTATACTTTCTCAAACATGAGATTAAAAGGTTTAATGGTCTATACCACCGATAGATTTTGCTCCAAGACTATGCATGGATGTGGACCTGGAGCTGAGATGTAATACATGACTACCAGCAGAAAGGCTACTAGCATTGGTTGAAGAGGAAGAAAAACAAGCTGGAAGGGAGGCTGGGTATGTTTGTGGAGCTGTAGCTAAGAAGAGATCCTGTACCTGTCAAGACAGCCTGGGAATTAGGTAGCTTGTTTTTGCCATGCAAATAATACCCAGAGTATGCCCGCACCAAACAAGGGGAGCTGTATTAAAGAAATTACAGCCACGGGGCAACTTCACCCACAGGGCTATTTCATCTAAGAGCCAAGATTGCCAAAAATATTGAAGACAGACTAAAGACAACCTGGCTGTTCAGATAAATGTTCCATCTAACCACACCAAGAAAGCAATGCTATTATGGAAATGTAATGGTGGCCTTTGAAGAAAGCTACTGATCTCTACTCTTTGTATCTCCAGTATGTCATCCTGTTCTCCAGAAAACCAACAGGTATGCTGTCCTAAAGATTTTCTTGGGTTTCTTTTTTGTTCTATTTTCAGATTCCAGAGAGAATGATTTTAGCAGAGAAAGCCTAATTTATGAATATAACTTTTAAAAAAGTTTCTTAATTAAAAAAACCTAACCAACAACAAACTAATCCAAGCCAAAGGACCTACTGTACTTCCAAAGTAGCATATTTTCTATCCAAATGGGTTTCATTATCTTACAGAAGCCCAGATGACAGCTAGTTTCCCCTCAAGGGCTCATTTTTATTCCCTTTGCATGTTACCTGAAGATTTAGGTAGGTATCTTTCTCTTTCTGGAAACTGACAGACCAAGTAAAGAAATACAATGACCCACATAGAAGCAAGCAGACACCAATCATCTTTGCTTGCCAAAGTAGTTGCTACTTCTTCTGTGAGCTTTATAAAAGAAATAAAGGTGTTTTTTTTTTAAAAAAAAAAAAAGAGCAATTGTTCCACTTTTTGCTCTTAAAAATCCTGATGACCTGGTCAACGTATGTTCTGTAGAAGGGTTTGTACAGGCTTTTACCACAACAGGGCCCTCAGCCCTAATGAAGGCCTGAGGGCACTACCATTAGACAGTGCACTTTAATTTGCAAGCATCATATAGCTGTCTTTTCATATGTGTTTATGCAAAGTCACTTATGTCTTACTAGAAAAACAGAACTGCAGGTTGGGAAGGAGGGAAATCCTCACACACCAGTTCATGCTATCTGGAAGAGGGTATGAAAACATGGGTTGGGGGGAGGAACTTGCCACTTGTACTCCACACTCCAGCTAGAAAATCCTGCAAAGATGAAGTTGTAAAAAAAATGAAGAGTTAGGAGAAGAAAAGAAAACCAACCTAACAACAAAAGCCCCACAGCAGCAGTGTTAAACTAACGCATTTCACAACTGTCCTAGAGCCTCCTAGCTTAATTTCCTCCCTTTGAGGCCACAGCAGCTGAAATTGTCTGTGGCATCCTGGTGAGCAGTGCAGTCCTACAGTGCAGGTACCAGCACATGCTCAGCTGAACACGCTCACCAGCTCAGCTGTGCTTGCTGTCTGTAGCACTAGAGAGCCACTGAAGCATGCTGACTGAAAGGTCTTGCCAAGATCTTCTTGAACATAATAAACCACCAAGTAGAAAGAGAACTTTAATGTCATTAGGGTTTCCCATGTTGCCTAAAACATGACCTGGCATAATTAAATATTCTTTGACCAGAGGACAAGTTCTCACAAAGACACTTACATGCCTACACTTCAGATAGTTTACTCTTGGTTAAAAAAACCCCAACCTAACAGTGTCACGGCAAAATAAGTCTCTGAGGACCTAAGTGCTTTATGTTGTTCCAACACCACCTGGCTTATGCAAGGCTGTGCTACTGGCTGTTGTGGCACAGCTCCACTTTACTGTTTTCCCAAACGCAGCAGTGCCAGCCTTTTAGACTTTTGCTCCAAAACTGTGTTCTAGTAATTGCAATTGAAAAGGCTCAGTAATAGCTATTCATCAGCCTGCTTTGGGTGACAGATGGACAAACATGCCAGACTTTCCATTCCGGGAAAAAGCCGAGAGCTGTCTTGTTTTCTCAAGTCTTAATTTTATTTTGCAGTTTAAGTGGACCCCACAGCTTGATTTGCCATTTTACACAGTTACAACTAAGACTTGCTTTACTGGCTTTACTTTTATATTGGACATCTGTTCTAAATGCATTTGGCAAGTAATATTAGTACATTTCCTGCATTACAATATTCACCTAACATTAGATTTTATTTGCAGATGCTCTGATAAGCTAACATTTTGATTAAACTGACATTTGTCAAGGCCAATTTCAGAATTTAGTACTAACTGCATGCACATTAGTAAAGGAGTTGTTCTAAGCAGATTTGGGGGGGGGAGAAGCAGCCCTGATACAGGAGGAAGTAACAGTGCGATAGTGTGTATTAACTCAGACATTTACACAGACCAGAGTTCAAATTACCTGTACAAAAGCCACAGTCACCATCGTAGCGAGCTGCTTAAACTTGGAAGTCGGGTCTTTTAAGTAAGAATAAACATCTGAATCTTGCAAATTTTAAAGGAAAAGAAAAAATAAGAAACCAACATATCTTCCTGACAACATATATCCCTTTATTGCACTTGGTTTTTCAAACACATGGTGAGGTTAGACAGCTGTTAGACTGTTCCCTCCTTTCTGCCTGCCTGTTTCAACTCCTCTCCCCAGGTTGGTTCCGGTAGGGAACTTTAGGACCAGATTCTGCAAAACCGAAATGAAGCTAGTTTTATGCGACTTGCCAAGCAAACTGACAGCTACTTGCTATTTTGGGGAACCATCCTATCATTGTGCCCACCTGTTGCAGCATGCTATTTTTAAAGTTACGCCCAATAGCAGTGTTACACTGTGATGCAGCAAAACTTCTCAGCTATGAAACTCTCCGCTCCCTCACCCCAGCCTGCAGAGGTGCACAAATCCAGCTACAGAAATCATGTGGGAACAGGAATTTTTTCTAACTTGCATCTATGTATTAACTCTGAAAGGGGGACATGCCAGTTTTCCCCTCCCTCATGTCCCCCAGAGCAGCTTCCCTTTCACCCTCACTCCCCCAGCCTGTCTCCCCCTCCCTCCGATGTCTGACTGCTGGCGGTATCCTCCACCATGTCTGGTGCTGTGGGAGTCACGCTGGCAGCTGCTCTGCTGGGATCCCTCCAGACCAGCCCATCAAAGCTCCTCCACCTGGCCGGAAACCACATGGACATTCTCCCACTGATTCCTGTTCTCCCAGGTGCTGTGGGGTGGGAGCCACCAAGCAAGCCCTGGGATCACAAAAAGCCCAGCCAGGCAAACTCAGAATCCCAAAGGGACTCACCGCTTACTCCCAACTGTTCTGTCCTGGCTCCAAATTTAATCTAGACAGACTTGGAGCCCCTGCCAATCTGGCGGTCCCAGGTGCTATATTTGACTCCTGCCGCTTGCCAGAAGCGGCTTTAGTAACCTGACTGGTGACCTGTCACAACAGGCTGTGTCAGGTCTGAAGCACAGGGAGAGTATGCCAGGATGGGGGTTCTAAAGATCCTCTTCTCAATTTACCCCATCTAGAAACAGTTTGGGAATATTAATTTTATATGTACTGATCCTTGGTCAGTCAAGCACAGAGGGAAGAGACAAGGATGACTACAGAAAAAGTCAGTTAAAGTACCTACAGAGTGAGCTCACAAGTTATGACCAGACCAGTATGCACAACCAAGTATCTGTGTGACTTTAAAGGAACTTTTTAATGCCATTTGAACTCAGCTTGTTTTGCTTTCACTGAGGACCAGAGCTGCAGCACTGTACAGGGGAGCATTCAAGCAGCATTTATTTCCAGGATCACGTGAGTCTAAACCTGCCTCATCCAGGATTTCCACCATTTCAAGTTTGTTTCTGCACCCCTGGTGCCTGCAGTAGCTGTGCAGCCTCACTTACAGCAAAGAGCAGAGGAGATCAAAGACAAATATGAAAACAATCAGGTTAAAGTCATAGACAAGGAGTCCACGCCGGGAGGAAAATCAGCACGACACACCTACCGCTCTCCTCAGAGCCCCAGGACCTGGCCTGTTCTTGCGGCAAAAAGCAGCTGTACATTTAGGTGAGACACTTCTTGCCAAACACAAGCTTGCTGAAGCAGCCATCCACTTTGAATTCAGAGTTATAATGGAAAGGAACATCACTGCAGGCAGAATTGAAAATTCAACTGTTCTGACAGTGCATTTGTCCCCATCACAAAAAGAACTGCTGCTCAGCCCCCAATTTGGGTGCAAAATGGGCTTCATAAAGCCCCGTGATGTGGAGCAGACTGCAGCCAGCTCACCCAAGAGGTTTAACAGAAGAAAACCACCCAACCTTTTTTATCAACACTTTACTGATAAGTGCAAAAAAACCTGAACCAGTGTCGATATTTTCTGCTTCCAAGTGGCTGTGCTGATGGGTTGATCCACACAACCAGAATATTTCAGAGACAGATCAGCTGCTTCTGGACTGACTGGTTTTAGTATCCCCCGGCATCGCATGCTTCAAGCACAACAGAGCATCAGTAAGCACCTCCAGAGACGAATATCGAGAAGTTAACAACTACAGCTCCCTAGGCAGGTTTAAGCTCACTCAGACCAATGAAGAGTAGGTTTCTCCCAAGGCTGAGCCCCAAGGGGCTATCAGCAGATTCTGGACTCCCTCAGGAGAGAGGATTCAGTTGCAGGGCAGGACTCTGCTTCTACAACCACTTCCACACATGAAGCATAAAAGAAAAGGTAAATCCTCTTTTGCCCTCTTCATAAGACATTATAAACTCAAATCCTCTCTAACCTAGCAGGCTGATGAGCAAGGATGCTTAGTAGAGGCAAACTAAGACAATTCTGCATCAGATGGAACCAAGGCCTAGTGCTCACTAGTGCTTATGAAAACTAAATATTCCGTTTCTTCACCTTCCTTCCCTTTAGCTAAGGGTGTGATTTATTTTTTTAAGTGCCTATTTAAGCACCTCTTTATCCTCCCCTGCTCCCTATCCCATTCCTTTTGTTTTGCTGTTAGAGCAAATGGGATCTAGGCATAACAGATTTTTTTTCCCTAAAAATTCCAGATGACATCTTTTACCTGATCCCATTCATATAACTGAGGACAGAAGCTTTATTTCCACAGAAACCAAAGGAATAAAAGAAGGGAAGGGAATATCTTAGGAGGGACTTCCCAATGTAATTTCATACATTTTCTAGGAAAGCCTGAGAGGTCATTTGCAACATTTGCAGGGAAAGATGTTCACTTTTTCCTCACAGCCTCTACATATGCTCTACACCTTATTATTACTCAAATCTTGATTGTACTTAAGGATAGTCCCAAACCAGGTATGAACCCAATTTCCAGATCTCAAACTGAGGGAAAAAAAAACCCAACAGATTCAGCCAAGTGAACGCACCAGTTGAGCTGAGCGTGCCAGTTTTTAAAAAGCATCAAATTCAAACCCTGCCCTCCTTAATTAAAAGCTTTGCTTTGGCTTGCCAAGGGAGAAATTTGACAGCCATTAACCACCCTGCACCAGAAATAATTCTGCACACAACAGACATACCAAACAGCAGCAGAGAGCTACTGTAACACAGCTGGAGGTGATATTTCTTCCTGGCAGCTGAGTACAAAGTTCTATTCCCATCCCAGCAACAAAACAGCTTCTGCTTTCTCCTCTCCTTTCCCACCACCTCCACTCCTTCCTACATATCTTCTGCAGGGCTGTGTTGGTACAGATGTTCCTGCAGCCACTCCCTGAGCCCCAGCGCTGCTCTGATCAGATAACATAGCAGAGGAAGGGAAAAAGTGACTCTGATCTGGTTCAGCACAAGGCCACGCAAACAGCTGTGCTGGCACAACCCAGAGCAGCTGTTTATGCACCCTGCCAGGGATTGCATCTCTATCACCTGGGGGGGCCAGCTTGCTGAAGGCCACCCTTCCTCACCTTCACCCTGTGCCCCCACGCTGCCTTGCCCCCATCTGACCCCACAGCAAGTGAGCTGAGGGCGTCCAGCTTGCCAAGGTAACCGTGCCAAAACACAGTTTTCTGTCTGTTCAGTTTGCCTTGACTGACTCGCTGCAGGATCAGATGGGCACCCGTGCCTGCACAGAGCCACAGGTCAGGCTGGGCACGAATATGGTACCACCACCACGTCACACTCACGTGCCTGCCAGACGCCACGTTCTCCTTCTTGCACAGGGCAGCCAGCACAGCCCATGCTCAGGGACACCTGGGAGGCTCCAGATCAGAGACTGCTGATAGTTTTCCACCTCTACTCAACTGTTTACAACTGATTCCTATCTAGCCTGGCTAATAGAAAAAACCTCGCTTGGATGCAGGGGTAGCTTTGTAGCTGGCAGACACACTGCAACGTGCCAATTCTCATGATTTCTGAGCTTATCTTATAAAGCTAAACAGCAAGGATGGAGTAAAGTATCAAGGTAGGAAATCCACACATTCCCCTGGCACCTTGAAACCTGGGACACATCCAGAGCACTAATTTCCCAACGTAGAGCACCTCCTGGTTTTACGTATCTGAGGGTTTACACCACTAATCCTTTCCTCAAAACTTACACAACCCTGAAACAAATCAATCACATGATAGCCAGCAGAAGTGTGAATGCAAAGATGCCACTCCATATACGCACCGTATGCTTCAGCTGTCCAGTAACTGGATCTGCACAGAGCAGTTCAACACAGACTGCGCTGCCAAGCACAGCCAAAATTTCATGATGTACCCGGCACACAAAATGTGCATTGTGCACAATATGAACTTCCAATTTTGTTTTGTCAGGAGAAAGCACTTTTCTAACCCTCCTGGCTGCCAACGATAGCCTTGGAAACACAAACCTTGATATCTGCTCAAGTCCACAGGCTGTTGGAAACAGTGACTCATGCGTGAATTCCCACTGCCCATTAATCGCAAAGAGTAAGCACTTATGCAGCAATAATGATGTTTAATGTCCTGACAAAAATGGGAAAAACGGTTAACAGAATTTGGGAGTGACTGTCAGGAAATGAAGACAAAGACAATGCTTGGAGGACAGTGAGAACAAAGACAGGACAGGAAAAAAGATGTCATAAGTTAGAAAGCATGGCTCTCCAAGCCAAAGGGGAGTTCAGCTGCCACCTGTTTCAAATAGCCACATTTTCCCACTTAGCTCCATGTAATATCCCTCAAAGCAGCAGCAGATCTGTGGCTGACTAAATATAAACCCCTCCTCCTTTACATATCCAGCCAGAGACCTCAGTAAAACCACAGTGGGCTTCAAGGCCACTTTGGCAAGCTGTGAAAAGTCAAGACATGACTTCAGCATGCATAGAGCACCATACCTCCAGACCCTGACATCACAGAGCACCTCGGAAGTGTATGTTAGCTCCTGGTGGGCAGCCATCTCCAGAATATTTTAAGTGGTGAGAAAAGCACAATGAGCTTGTGAGAAGACCGGGTATTGTGTCAAACTGACTACAGCCCTAATGTCTACAAGCAAACTCTGAAGTTGCCTATTAGACAATTGACCAAGAATATCTAGTTTTTCCTGAAGGGTACAGTCTGAAGAAAAAGGAAAGCATTTTATTTCTACCATCCCCAACTTAATCAAGTTACTGCTTTGTTATTTGGGGTTTTTTTTCCCCCCAGAAAATACTCTATAACTACATGAATGGAGAAAATTTTGTCTCATCCAAAACCTAAGAGCAACCCACAATTCAGGCTCACACTTAATGACTTTTTGCTCCATCTCCCAAACACAAAATTTGTAAGCTGACTTAAGTGGTTGAAAAGCTGGGTTCTGGGTGTTAAACTACTTAGCAGCACTCAGCTAAGAGTGTATGTTTTAGACACCTTCTGAAAGTTTTATTCTATTTTTATCTTGCATATTTCATTGAAGTGACAGGACATTAACAAATACCTATTTTTAAATATGGTGTAAGTGGTCCAAATAAAAAAGTTCTCAAACCCAGTAATTGTTTCCAAGATTAAAGCAGTATGAGTTAGAACATGTCATTTGACATTACAGTAAGAGCTGAACTGTTGCTCAATGTGATGGAAATAGACATCTTTCAGAAATCTTTTTTCAGCATTTTGTAATAATGAATACAAGCAAGTAGTGCAGACAGCTAGCAGTACAAGGACACGACTATTTTACTATCCTACTTCTGCTTAACAGAGTTAAGAATTTTAAAAAAATTTTTTAAAAAGTTCAAGAACTGACAGAGCTCTTTTGTTCAAGCTTCTGCTGCATACATACACACACACAGGTATTACCTCTGCCATTCTCATGATTTCCAAGTTAATACTAACACACCAAAGGGAAATATTTAACATCTAGATATGCGCTATGTGTTGCAGATCCAAGACAAACGCCATTTCCATCCACAAAAAAACCTATCTTGCAACAATCTTATTGCTACTGTAGTCCTTAACCTGCCCATGCCACTCTGCAGACAGTTTCACAGTTCATGAAATGTCTAACACAGACAGATGCCCCAGATTTAAACCAGGGAAGTCCACCCAAACCTGCAGTGCACTTCTACAGATGTCCCTGTACAACTTCTCAAGTAGCTGGAGACTAACATGGATATGTCCAATACATTTCATCTTAGTCCCTGGAAGCATTCCTTGGTAACAATAAACTTGCATAAATAAAATTAAGCATAGATTTATCAAAGAGATTTGGCCTTTGAAAAGGAGACCGAGAGAATGGGTTACACCTTAAAAAAACAAGTGGGGAAGTAGGTAACATAAGGAAACTGCACTTACAGAACAGCTGACAGTAAAACCACACGTACAGCACAACACTGCTGTCAAAGCTCTGAATTGAGGGGACTACATTCTGCTCCCTAAAATCACAGTGTTTTCAAAAGGCCAAAAATCTGGGAGATTCTAAAGACTATTATCCTCCGGGAATGAAGAAAGAAAAGTGGAAGAAGTTAAATTATAAGTATACCACTAGCACAGTATATCAGAATGGTTTGCACACACAGAGGGAGAGCAATAATCCTTTCTTTTAGCTTGCAATGTTTCATACAGATTCATGATTTGCACAGTTCAGTATAAGAAATTAAGTGAGAGTGGTAACAGCTCAAGGCACATGCTAAGGCTGTGCCTCTGTAATAGTGATAAAACATTTACAAGTGAAGCATTCACCATGTGAAAGGGAAAACTGCTAATTAATGCTTACATCCAGATAAACCGTAGAGGAAGAACGTGACATGTGTAAACGGCCACTTTGGCTTATTTAAGCTGATGAGTCATGTGACTAATTGCCATACTTTGCGTTGTTCAGATAAGGTGCAAAGGTACAAACAAGGAAGAACCTACCAGGACTCTCCACTCGCTTGTAGTGGTAGGGATTGATGCAAACCTCCTTCTGTTTTGAACCAAAGGGAAACTCGCAGCATTCCAGCGGTTTCAGTTCGTGATGGCTCTGCAGGTCCGGCCAGCGCCACACTCGGCAGTAGATGACGTGCGGGAGCCCCTTCCGGTGCGAGACCTGAAGCCGGCCGTCCAGAGAACGGGGAATTGTCACACAGTTGCTGGGCTGACCCGGGCAGCTTAACGCTTTTTCCAGCTCCTCCATAGCACCTTTTTTCTTCTTCAGTTTTTTCACTAACGCATCAACAGCTTTCTCTGCCCATTTTTCTTCTTCATCCCCCTGCTTCCATCCCAACAGCCTCTTCACTGCCGGGCTAGTGAAGGAGAATAAACTTGTCACGTTCATGGTGACCCCTCTGCAGCAATACCACAGAACCAAGCAGGAGAGACTGTCCTGTTCTTCCAGCACAACCAGGGTACAGCAGATTGCGTCAGCAGTCAAAAGCAGCCTGTCTCAAATAATTCTGGTCCTTTCTCCCTTCAGTCCTCCAGTCCCAGGAAGGCAGTGCTGACATCCCCCCTTGACAGATACAACCTTCTCAGTATTCTAAACCCTTCTGGCCGAGAACCTGCAGGAGATTATCAGAGGGAGAGAAAAAAGGGATTTACCTCTTAAATGAACATACAGCAGTTAAAAACACACACCCGCCACCCACAAGAATGGTGTGACCAAAAAACTAATAAACAGCAACAAAAAACCACAAAGCCTCCAGAACTGGACTTAGCACATCTGATGAAGGCTTTTAAGGGTGATGCAGGGTCTGCTGCTGAGCCCTGTATATCCCTCTCCCCAAAACAGCCCAGAGTAAATGAAGTAATCAGTCTGGAAAATAATGGGAGAGCATAAACAAAACCAAAAGAGGTTGGGAAGGGTGGGGGTAGAAGTAGGTGGTGGGACAATTCTCCATCAGCTCAGTTCCCTCATTCAAATTGCTGTGTTGCCTCAGTGAATTTTGTGCCATGCAACAAGGACAGCAACTGCATTTGCCAGCTTCAAACAATACTCCCGCTCGGTGCCCAAGCATGGTCTCAGTTAGTACCATGAGAAGCTCAGTAAAAAAAAAAAAAGCAAAGCCCAAACACAAAGAGACATGGCTGTATTCCCATGCATACTCCACAAAAGGGCAAGGGTCCTATATTAAAAATGCAGCTCACATTAAATTTGGCTAAACCAGTTCCTCAGATTTCCTCTTTCACCATTAAGTGTGCAGGGTGCTCCCTTCTCCTTATCAGCTGTGGTGACCTTAACCAGCAAAACATCCTAACAAACCGGTGCTAAATGGCTAGTGCTTTTTAAATTTAAGTAAGTAACGTGCCCCAACAGCATTGTGCCACCTAGCTCTCTCCAGCAATGCAGCCAAAAAAACAACAAAACCAAAACCAAAAACTGCCTAAAACTGCCCTGTACACATTAAGATCTGAAACAAACACTTCGGCTCCCCCTTACTTTGAGGAAAAAAAACAAAAAAGAAAAAAAGAAACTAGAAGGATCCTTGCCCTCACTCACCTCACATGAGAAAGAAAACTCCATCTCTCCACCCCACCAAAAAGCCCTTGCAGCTCCTAAGCAGACTGTGAGGGAAAGACACCATAAACGCTACTTCACAGATTACATCCTGCCCCTTCCCACTGCAATGCCTGCCTGATGTACTCAAGGACACATGAAGGACTTGGAAGGGGGAAGTCCTGATAAAAGGATTTTAGATGGTACAGTGGTCCTTGAGTTGAGAGATATGGAATGGGAATGAAGCAGTGGGTGCAGAAGGGCAGGAACTCTGTATATGAAGAAGCTCCTGCTACGAGCAGCAAGTTTCATACTTGCCCAAGGTTGAAGAGGCAGCAAAAGGCTCTGCCAGGGTAATCTGGAGAGACC
Organism: Porphyrio hochstetteri; assembly: GCA_020800305.1. Classification (NCBI taxonomy): domain Eukaryota; kingdom Metazoa; phylum Chordata; class Aves; order Gruiformes; family Rallidae; genus Porphyrio; species Porphyrio hochstetteri. The sequence continues at coordinate 34,105,884 of CM036909.1, forward strand.
TGCACTGGCAGGGAGGGGAAACTGATACAAAGAAAATCAGCAGTTTAACACTCAAACAGAGCATGAAGACAGACAGGAAACATATCCTGGACTGGATACCAACAGGTTGCAGAGGAAGGGGGAAAGGAAAAAGGATATGAATGTTTTTGTTGTCATCAGAAAGGCAAAAAAAACCCCACCCAACCAATCAACAACCTGTACACACACAGAATAGGTGGTTTCAGTACACCCTCCCAGACAGAATTCTACAGTTATACGAAGAAAAGATTGCAGATCTTCAAATTATAAATGCTCTGCCACACTTACCCTCTCCTCCATCGTGTGCTGTAATGGTTTCACAGAGCACCACTATACTTGAATTCATTTAAGCTGAAAACCAGTTGATTCAAATTAATTTCTCACTAAAACAAATACCTAATTGCAAAGGTTCAGTTTTATTAGGCTGAATGCATAAGCTACGTTTATGTAAATAATGATTATGATCTAAGACACAGACCATGTCTACCTGCACTTTGTACCGGTACTTCCCCTTCCTTTCACACCAAGAATTGCATTTGAAGCAGTAACGTCAGCGCAGTGGAAGATTTGCACATGCCTGGGGCAAATTTAAGAATTTATTTTGTTACCTGGACATATGCTATGCTGTTAAATGAACTGAAACGCCATTCCTGTCACTGACTGTGTGAAGTGCTGTCCTAATTTAAAGAACACTATTATGAGAACCGCAGTACATGTGCTTCAAATGTGTTTGTAACTAACAAGAGTTATTCTGAACTCATATATAGACTGTAACTCAACCAATATTCTAAGTATCTTTTCTGTATCTTTCAAACACAAGATACAAGTTTTACACACAAAGGTTACAAGTTCCAGAGGTGCATGGCCAAGTAATCAAATCCATCTTCCTACTTCACACCCATTTCCATTCCGCAAAAAATACTTAAAAGACTTGAGTTAAAGTTCTAATAAAAAAGAAACTACAAAGTCTAAATCTCAGTCCAGACTTCTTTCAACATTGATAATGCAGACACGCGTTTCCCATTTCTACCAGCTGCTGTAAGAATAAGTGGCCAACCTACTTGCTCTGACAAAGGAAAAGGTCCTGTCTATTAAGACTGTTTGTTTATACCAGCACCTGAAAACACAAGCCTAACATGAGCTAGTACAAAACCTCTGCAAAGATTTAAGATGACATTCAGACATAGCCCCAAGTAGTCAGGCCACAGGAACACATCTTCTGGAATTTGTGGATCAAACCCTGCAACACACGCATCCGACTCCCACAATCATACACTCCAAAATGTGTTTCACCATTCTCTTAACAGCTGGCATCTCTGTAGCAAGGACTGCTGCAAGAAATAGGCTGCAGGAAAGAGCAGCAGCACTAGGTATGGTACTTGTAGATACACTAGGAAGCAAAGCAGCTCAGCAGGACCGAGCAGGTACCAGACTCCAGCCCAGGGACTCCTGCCCAAAGAAACACTCCAAGCTTGGAACAAGCCACAAGAGAGAGGAGCCCCACAGAGGCTGCTGTGTACTACTAACATTAAGCTCCAATACCAGTATTAACCTTGGAAGACAAAAGGAAAAATAAGAAAAAAGCAGGAGCATGGGTAGAGTTTTTCGTTCCCAGGAAGAGGAGAGTGTGTCCCCAGCACCGAGCCCCTGCCAGTACATTCCGCTTCCCTTTCTGCCACTCTTGGTTTTTGCAGTGCAGCATTTCCTGTATTACTTTTGCACAAAGTGGCCTTATCAGCTGGAAGTGCAAAATAAAGATTAAACCACGAGTCAGCAGATGACACGGTCTACATCTTTCTTCCCCAAATACACGTGCCCTTCTGGGACAGCAGGAGTCACTATTTCCAGTGTGACCATCAGCCCCTGAAGGGTGTGTTTATTCAAGAGGTACGAGGTCCAGGTGAAACAGAAACCTACACCAAACGACAGGACACTCTCCGAAAGGCAGCCTAGAATCATTTAAAGGCAACTGATTTGTTATCCACTTATCAGCCACTCTTTACACATCAAAACGCATGCTTTTTTTTTTTATGGTGTTCTATCTGCTGATGGGTAAGCTGGAACAAACAGACTTCTTTTAAATCCCAGGGCTGCTTTGTCTTCCTTCACTAGTGCTGTCTTTTGTGTAATCTTTGGGCTAACATACAAACCTGCATGCAGCTTGTGAGAAAAAAGTAAAGTGAGCATTATATACATAGCTATTTAGGCAGTCCTCTATTTAAACAAACGTACTTAGGCAAAATGCTCTATTTTTCTAGCCCTGTCAGCAACACTAAGCAGACAGTAAAATATTCAGTGAGACTGTTTTCAAATTCCCACAGGAGATCCCATAGGAAACTGTCCCACTTTGCATAAATGACTGTTTTTGGTGGGTGGTGAGAAGGTTAGGACAATTACGTGATCCTCTCCTGGGAAAGGAAGTGAAACAACTCCTAGCCCAAATTTCAGGCAAACAAGAAGCAGCTCTAACTCTTCTACTAATTTCATTATTTGTATTACAGGCTCAGTGATGAAGGCAAAAAGGATCCTATTATATATTTTTAATATATGCTTGGCACAGTTGGACATAAAAAGGAGCACGAACCACAGTGAAGAGAATCTACATAATTGTTAATGGAGATAACTGTCTAGTCTTTGACTACATTTTTAAAATCCAATTTATCTTGTTCAGTGTACCTCTTCCCAGTGTCCATTACTTACTGACAATATTAAGAAATAACAAGCAGAGAGATTTTAATTTGCTTCTTAAAAAATATTTAGTAATTTACGTTCTTTGAAAGACATATAATTTCAGCAACTCATGTACTCAGCACAGTATTTTGACCTTTTTTTTTAAAAGAAAAGAAAAAAGATCAGATTTTGGCACAGAAACCAGGGAGCTGTCTCTTTACTCCTACAAGAACTATTTCCACATATTACTAAAAAGCAGCAGCCTAAGCAGCTGTAATGCTATAATGTGTTACGACAGATTGCGCACTAACTTCCTCTGGCTCCCTGTTCTTGGAGCAAGCAGCAAAGTTTCCATTTCTTCCTTCAAGTCGTGTGATGTCTAAAACAAAAAGTCCAGAGTCTTCTACTGAATTCCTCTTGTTTTAACCAGAGAGTTCTTTCTTTTGCACCTTCTTACGGTGAAGATCAGATCTTGCTCATCTTGGAAAAAACGCATGGGAACCTGTTAGAAGCCTCAGTGGCATTACGATCTCACACAAAAAGAAAACAAGCTCCATTTCACACTGCTGTAAAACTCATTAGAGAGTTCATACAGAACATGACTTTGATTCCCTTGTATTTCTGAAAAGGACAAGGAGAAACAAGAAAAAAATTAACTCTTTTCTAGGTCTTCTTGGCATGGTAGAATGAATTAAAAAAACCAAAAATAACTTAAAAATACAATCATGTTAACTTCTGCAACAGACCACATTGATGTAGGCATCAATATGCAATAAACACATGTATTGAGTGTCTGAGGAAGGGAGAGCACACTGGTGCTGAAAATACTTCAGCAAGCCTAACAGGAAAGGGTAGCTTTTGTTCCTGACGGTGTGTTAGACTCCCTTACTTAGGGAGTAAGGGCGAGGATACTGCCAGCCTGTTTGGCAAAGCAGCCTGGATCCTGAGACAGATGAAAGCACCTGGCCTAAGAAACCTCCTCTAAAGGACAACCACTCACACTTTTTGGCTGAGGCATTGCCAAATTGCTTCCCATATAATCATTGTTCAGCCCACAGAGAAAATCCTTTTATATATCTGCATGCATCCTTTAGTTCAGCAGACAACAGCAGGAAAGAGTGTCACAGAAGGAGCAGGTGGAGACTGTGCCCCAGCTAACCGTAACAGCAGCCTGTACAGGTTCTTCTAAGAAATACCTAGCTGTTCTCAACAGGGGGGTAATTTGTCTTTAGAAGGACTTGCACAACTTTTAATTGTCCAATAAGCCAAATCAAATCCATGAATTCTCAGCGTGACCTGAGCAGCAACGAGCAGATTCACCACTTATTCAAAATGAGACTGTAGAGCCAATGTACCCTTAACCTGGGGGAGGAGGGCAGGGGGGTACACGGGACGGGAACAGAACACGACAGCAACAAAACTCCACTGCTCAGTTACTCCAGAGCATGAAGAAATAACCCGATACTAACAATATCTGCCAGCTCCTTCCCAATGCTCTCCACAGTTCAAACCAAGTACACAGTGTCCGGCCAGTTTCTACTGAACTGCAGCTTTTCCTCCGCTTGCCTACCCGCCCAGCTTCTGGCAGACGAAGCACTGATCCTTGTCCTGGAAGTCTTGATTATTATTACAGGAGTAAAACAACAGCAAATTCTTACAGGTTTTCTGGATTTGTACTTTGGCTTCTCAAACTGAAGTTACTAGATTGACAGATGTAGGGTAACTTCATTGTTGCTTCTCCAGAGAAAATACTCGGTTTCCATATACAAAAACTGGATCCTGTGCTACAATCCAACTAAAATGGTATAAAAGTCTTTGTAAGAAAATGCAGAACTGTGAGAAAGCTAAAGAACATAACAAAGACTCTTTCCTATTTTTAACAGAGATGCATCAACAAATAAGTTTGCCCTTTTTCTGATTAAGAACACTTCTTCCCAATGCCTTTGCAACTGTTTTCACATATTAAAAACTGTACTCCTGAACACAAATACGACCACCACACCCTGCAAGAGGTTTATCTACACCTTCATTGAAGCACAGTTCCTCCATGTTTACAAGAAACACTGACACATACAACCTCTTAAATGATCACCAAATCCCCACATCTTGCAGTTTTACTCATTCCTCCAATCAGATGCACATCAGACTCCACAAAGTGACAAACTGCCAGCTCTTCCATGGTTCTTCTCACTATGCTAATTTGATTCGCCAAGACTACAATGAAGAAAACAGGCAAGTTTGCCAAATGACTTGGTGAGGAAGTCAGAGAAGCCTAGTGCACACCAGGGCTAGTACAAGTAGGGCACATCTGGCATCAGCAAACAGCTGGATTGAATCAGACATTATCAAAAATTATCTCTAAAACTACAATTTAATAATTTAAGCGAGGAAGAACTGTAACATGATGATTCAGTCAAAACTCTGGCACAAATGGGATGACAGAACTATGAACTTCACTAAAATGACCTGCAAGATGAACACAGCGCTGTGAACCACAAAGCTTGCCAGCATGGTGTTCACAAGGGTTTGGGTTTTTTTTCTTCTAATTGCTGTGGAGAAGGATCTTCATTTTTCCACCCTCTCTCATAGCTGAAGGCCTCTTAAGGAAATCCTCAAATTAAGACAAAACATTTGGAAGAAAAAAATATCCAAACAGCTACCAGGAGACAGAATGAATTCTGAGCCATCACAGTGATTATTTCACCATGGATCACTGGGACAGGTTTATCCACTTCATTTGTGCTCCACACCTTGTCCCACCAGGCACACTCAGGAGTACAGAAGCAGGCAAGGAGCTCAGTCAGCATCTCTAGATGACACAGGTGAAGTCCTGAAAAATACAGAACAACCTATAGATCAGGTTGGAGCCACGGCTTTATATATATGGGACATCCACAAAGATACCATGACTAGTTTAGCTATTAAAGTAAGTTTGAAGTCCTTTTCTAAAAGGTCAAAAGGCTGAGGAAAACGGTTGTGTGTGTGTGTGTGTGTGTGTGTCCCTTTCATCATGAAACTGCCATATAACTCCCTTTTTCCACAAAGACCATTCCCTTTCCTGACTTTTTGAACTGTCTTTAGAAAACAGGTGTTGTTTACAACAATAACAAACACACATCTGTGTGGGTGTGTTAATACACACAAAGGCAGGATAACTGAAACCTCTTCCTATATTTAGATCTGTCTGGTCAGCTCTAATTGCATAATTTAATCAAAACCCTCTCCAACGGAAACACATCCATATTCATCACAGGCATCAAAGGAAACATCTTTACAAACTATATCCTTTTACAAACCAACACATGGTCCCACGCCACTTGTCCAATTGTTGAATTCCTCCTTTGGGAAGGGCATGGAATTTTATTTCTTTTTATCAGCTGAAAAAAGCATTTCCCTCTGATTCATCAGCACAGGGCAGGAGGAACTTCCTTCACAGGTGAGATGGGGGAAATTTACTGACATGTCACTTTCAGGGACCCTTTTTTTTAAAAAAAAAAAAGTAGTTAAAACATACATTTGCAGAATCAAGGGAAACCTTTGAAAGCAAAAATAAAAATGCTCAGCACCACTCAGGCAACAAATTATTTTAATAAAGCTCATAAGACGTGCTCTGTCTTCACAGAGCAGCGCAGCCTAGCACAGACTGCATGGATTTAGCAAGGGGTTTGCCAGTCCCAGCTGGAGTAGTGTACAACAGCATCCTTTAAGGAGGAAACCCCACCAAATGCATTCCAGTTACGCTCAGCTGATGGCTTCTGCAAGCCACTGCTCCTGCAAGCAATCCATTTTACCAGAAGTGTGCACCAATACATTTTCATCAGCTGCATTAAACCACTTCTGAAGAGTATGACCCAGACCTCATTTATCAGAGATTAAGTAAAGACGTTAACTTATGTCTCAAGATCCCCAGCTTTAAAGCAGAAAGTTTCACCAAAGCAAGAGACAACAAAAACTGCGAAAGAAAAATAACTTATTCACTAACAAATACATTATCAGGTCAAGCCTCAGCAAAGCAGAATAAACTGATGAATATTAAACCAAAAAAAGGGACACTTGAAATAATTAAATCTTTTCACAGATCAGTCCCCCACCCACCATTTCTACACTTGAAATAAGAACAGCCTCTTCAGTTTGCCAATACTGAAGACATTTCAATGCATTTCATGAGATGCATGCTTTACTTTCTTTTAAAAGGATTCTCTAGATTACTCTTTTCTGCCTCATTTTCAAAACCTGAGGAGGTATTTCTTGCTTTAAATGAGCTTTAATAAACTGTACCTTCATCACATCTTTAAAGAGCCAAGAGGCAGAGCGAAAGGTCTACATTAAACTTCATGAAGTATCCTGCAATTCACAACTACCATTCTAGACAGAGAAAGTGTTTAGAGATGATACAGCTTTCCAAAGCCCTGTTTATACAATCCAGAAACAAAACATCAAGATTTGCCAGATGTCCACTGTCCAATGAAACATTGTTTAATTACAGCATTAATTTGCAGCAGTCTTCCAAAAACCGTGACTGGACTTCAGATGACACAAAACTCAGTCTGCTCCTTGTCCCCAGGACTACGAGGAACAGCTACCACGTTGCAGCAGATACTCCCTGGCAACACCTTGGTATTTGCTACACCAGCTGAGCTGATCAGACCCTCCACAAATGGAAGGAGCCAAGATCACAGTGAAAGTGAGACACTATAATGACTATAATTTCTAGGCAAATACAAATTTACAGGAATCCTCCCAAGATCTGGTCAAGGAGACATTTGATTTGCGTTTAAAATACATCAGCAAACACAGATCTAGGTTGATCGAGGCCTTTATTGGCATGTGAGGTACATCTGAACTTGCCTACTAAAAACTTGAGCTGCCTTCAACTATGCCCCACTGTATCCCAGAACAGGGTACAATTTCACCAATATTAAAAGCTATACTTATGGAAGAATAAAGCTACTGACACACAACTACGAAGGCATTTACATGGTCTCTTACTTCTACAGATGTTTTCATTCAGACAATCACTCTACATAACACCAAAGAAGCAGTTCTTGGTTCAACTGAAGACGAGGTATTAGGAGCACAAGCTTTGGCCCGTACCAGCAGGCACACTTGGAACAACACAGATATGGCCTGTTACTGCGGTTGGAGGCTGACCCCTCTCCAGATGACCGTCAGTTCACCAATGAAGTCTAAAAGCTCCCTTCTCAGGACTCTTTTAATCCAAATACAGGATGAGGCAAAAGCAGCAGTCACAGCCCTGCATCAGAACATCTGCAGAATTTCATGTCAAACTGTTTTCTCATATTCCTGAGATCAAGGCTTTGGAGGGTTTTGTACAAAGGCTCCAACCCGCTGATAGGAACTGATAGTTCATACAGCACTTGGCAACCGCATAGCTCGAAAGGAAGTGGGAGATATCCTCCTACACTGCTCACCAGGAATACGGAAGTTCTACAACACGAGAAACGGCTGTAATCTATCTATGGGATCCCCGGGTTAGTTGTAAGCTTTTTAGTATCTTAGAAGAGGAATCAATGCACATAAAGAATTACTCAGTGCCCTTTCCTTATCTGTGACCTTTTCTTATTAAAAGTGCCTATATGATTCTGCATATGGAATTAAGGCAATTTATTATTCATTCCACCATGATTTTCCAAGACCCATTTAAACTTTCAATATTCAGGTTTTGCAAGTTGTAGTACTGCAACCTTGCAGCTGAGATACCAAAACACAGCACTTCCCAAACACCAGGCACTCCGCAGGGTCAGCAGCAGGCTAGCTGAAACAGCTGCAATGCTTCCCAAATTTCCCACTGCTGCCTGCTATTGAACAGTCATAGCTGTTCTAGTACAGAGGACAAAAGGACTCCAAGCTCCAAAGTGAGACTGCAAGGACAAATTTCCAGGACTTAGAGCTTTCCAAGAATACTCACTTCTAGACTAGTGCACAAAACGGGCACACAAAGATTTCAGGCCCCTGTCTTTAAACTGACAATCTAGACGACTTGAATTCTGAAACCAGTACTCCCCAGTTCCTGAGATAACAAGCTTTTAGGCTCACACTACCCTGACTCCCAGCTGGCCTAGAGGGTTAAGAGCCCTTGTGTCCCAAGTCAGGGGAGGCAAGAAGCTAGTCAAACTTGTGATGAAAACCTGCCTATATTCACAAATACAGGACTTCAGCCAAAGCAGACTGCTACCAGCCCTCCCAGTTCTCAAAAGCTCCCAGTTCACAAACCACAGGAGATGCATCAGGTCTGACCATAAGAACCATAGCTGATAAACTAGCGAGTACAAGGGCAAATGGAATAGTTATACAGGAAATGGCAGTAAAGAGCCCTGAAGTGTTTATGCTAGTTTGTTAGGCAATGTTTTCTGCATGTAACAGAACTGCAAAGAAGCTGGTAGCCAAGTGAGAGAGAAAAAAAAAAGTTACAGGCAGGTTCCCAAGGACAGTTCTTGGGCATAGCAAAAGGCTGCAAGAGAACTCAGTGAGAACCTCACTCCAGGCCTGACACCATGCAAAATACCTAAAGTTTGTATTTTAAAGTTATAGACTAATTCCTTGAAGTAAGGAAATGTGTTACAAAACGCAGTGTTTGAAGATGTCAAATAGCTAGCAGTACCATGAAAAAGGGTTTTAAAACATAGTTATCATGTACTATTAAAACAAGCACTTTCTCAATTTCTTTTGAGAAAAGCAGACTGAAAGCTGAAAACATCCAAGTGGCTTAAGCAGTGGTGCAGAACTCAGGAAAGCTACAAGCAAAGCTACAAGCTTACAGCACATATCATCTACAGGTGCCATAATTGTCATCACTGGCAGTGGCTTCTGATAACACCAGCCTGCTATTACAGAAGGGGTTTTAATGTATTTAATATTTAGCTTTTTCTCTAGTTTCTTGATAATGCTAACAGCACCTGGTCTGACAGCTGTTTCAAGTCAGAGAGGAAAATAAAGTGTCTACCACTGAGAAGTTAAACTTGGAGGACATTCTCTTCCCCATGAGGAAAAACATTTGTCCTGTCTCACACAGAACATGTACTAGATGTGCTCTGCTCATATGGTTGTATTAAACTAGAAAAACATCTCTCATATCAGTTGCAGCTTGTACCAGCAAAACAGCACTTGACCAGAAAAGCTTGTTTAAGTGTTCCTCCCCATCCATCCTCCCTCACCCCCCATAAAACACACTGTATCATTAATCATTGTCGCTTTGCTGCCAATATAACTACACTGGGGCTTTGTGACTGACATAACTGTTGGCAGTCTAATCTCACCATGCTAATCACCAACATAAGCATCTGGGAAAAAACCCCTGTAAGTTAGACCTTTCCTTGGCAAGCATATTAAGGAAATCTTCATCTGGGAGTACTACAGTGCTCGTTTATAACTGGCTACCTCCGACAGCTGCTTTAGGCCAGCAAGGTCACAGGTCCAGAAGCAGATGGGCAGCTCTAACAGCTCGCTTCCACCCAAAGAGAAACGGTTTTCCTTTACTCCCCTGGCCCAGCTTCGGTACTCCAACAGAATTTCCCCCCCGCTTACAGTCTGCAGCCAATTCACCTTCCTAACCTGGCAAAACAACCAATGTTCTGCAGAACAGCTGGATCAGCTTAGACCCGGATGAGCAACAAAGGCACCCAGCCAGCATACACTAAGAAATCTGTGGCTGGGGTTGAGAGGAGCCACCCCCCTCATTTTAAATAATACCCAGGACAAACAGTGCACACTCAGACCTAAGTACCTGAGTTGATTTGCAAAATCTCAACTCACCCCCATAGCAATGAGCTCTGCTCTAACCGGTTCTGAACGCTCCAGAGCAAGCACTTCAACCCACCTCTGCTACCACTGCCTTCTGCTCTAGGTAACCATACAGCAAGCTTCAGAAAAAAGAGTGATTTTATATACATCTGTCCAGAAATACCACACACCACAGAGTTTTAAGCTAAGAGTATTTTTAAAATATTTTCCAGATGAAATCTCATGCAACACGTTACAGAAACAATAATTATGTTATCTTAGGTTTTTAAGTTAATAAAGACAAAGACTTTTCCTTTGGCTACTACATCCAAGTGGAAGCACTTAACACTGACACCAGCTAGGATGGATAATAAAGGGCCTATTATTAAGTATGCCAGACTGTAAAGCCAGCAGTGGGCAAAAATGCAAAACAGGAAACTTTAACAGCCAAGATGGCAACCTGTAAGTAAGCCAGGTTTGCTGAAACCTTCAGCAAGGTCAGAATTCACATTTTTCAAAATAGTATAGTTTGTCACTGCATTCACCAGGTAACTAACAGAGCAGGGACAAAGACATAACCAGTGTGCATTTATCTATATATCTATCTCCTCAGTGATGAAAAGCCAGAAGTGTCTTACAACTACAGGAAAGATCGAAAGACTCTGTGAAGGGAGATGAAACTCTGGTCCTGAACACCAGAGACTCATGAGTCCTCAGTAAAGCCCCACAAGTTGAATCTCTGACTCCCTCATCTCCCCCTTCCCTCCCTGAGCAGGTAAGTACACATTTTAGATATGTTTGAGACTCATGAAAGACTACACATTTGAAATTAAACCAGTGTAATCACATTCTGCATTTAACAATCCCTGAAGCCATCATGTGCATGTTGTCAGGTCTATGAGAAAGTCTAGGTAAATTTCAAATCTGCTTTCATCACTGTTGTGACATAACAATAAGGCTGTTATACAGTTGGAAAAAAATAAGCCATCTAGATGCAGCCCTGGGCAACTCAGGTGCCCCTGCTTGAGCAGGGGGTCCAAGCGGATGAGCTCCAGGCGTTCCTTCCAATCACAACCATCCTGTGATTCTGAAGTTCTCAAAACAACTACCTGCTAATCATTTCAAATGTCCACATCAAAATAACAATTGGGTTGGGAAAACTGATGAAAATCTCAATCAAATCACTGTTTCCTTGATTTTGACCACTTCACTAAGTGCTATTTAAAATGGCCTGTGACCTTACTATACTTCTCTTAAGAATTTCAAGCACAAACCAGAAAGAGCAGAAGACAAAGGAGAGAAAAACTAATAACCTCTCCAGATTTTATACAGCTTCAAAAATATTTTCAAAAGCATCCAGAAGTTTTGAGTTGCCTCACTCATCCTTCCTTCACTGCTTGACCCTGGGAGTTTGGCTTTGTGTATGGCTCCATTCCATTAAAAGGCAAGATGCTTGACTTGCTGTTACCTTGCTTTATATACAGCCCTTACGTGAAGCTACTTTTCCACTCCTTTTTTTCCACTGCTTGTTGGCTACTGAAAGTTTCTCATCTACAGAGGCTCCCATACTATGCTGATCACTATAGCACCAGGTACCTTATGCAGCCAGGACCAACCTTCAACGCATTAATGTACTGTTTGTTTCCCAGCCAATCTGCAAAGGCAGGATGGATTGACTTAATATACATGGAGCAAGACCATCAGAAAAAGTTTTTTAAAATCCTCAGGCAACTCATATAGCTGAAGGGAGCCTGCCCTAAAGTGCTCCCTAGGTCAACTGCCTTCCCCAAAGCAGACTTTAGTGAGGAAACCACAACAGTAGCAAAAATGTCAAATTCCCCAAGGGAGAATTTAGGTATCAGGAGGAAGGTATTTCAGTAGTCTTTTTTTTTTTTCCCATGAGCCAGTTTTAGCAACTTCCCAGGACATGTGAACAGAATCTAGGCTCCTAAGAAGGTACTAGTGGCCTAACTTCAAAGTAAATTTTTTGTTTCATACAACATAGCTCAGAAAACCTTGGAAAGAAGAAAACTGCCAACAGTGACCAAAGGTGTTCCTCCAACATTTTGTCCAGTTTGTTTTGCAACGTCTTGGGAGGGCTGGAAAGATTTGCTAGATACTTTTTTCTTCAGCTTTATAATTTAGATGGACAGAGAATTAAACTATCAAGTTAAACAGCAGGAGATCTGCCACCTTCTCTCTCTCTCTCACACACACACGCTTCCAAATTTGTCTTGGGGAGTTTTGGTTTTTTCTTTTTCTTTTGAGAGCCTTCTTTCCACTGCCTCAGGAAATACAGCTAGTTACAAGCCACATATTTTGTCACTCACTATTAAGGACTTTCAGCTGACATGTTAAGGGAAATGCAGCAAGGACATTGCAGTAATTCCTCCCACATCAATATTCAAATTAAACATAAAGATTCAATTTATTGGTAGAAGAAAGTCAAATATGCAACTCATTAGCAGCATCTGACCAAACAGCAGATGTTTCTTCCTCCTATCACACTCAGAAGGACATTTAAGTGAAAGCCACAATTTGTTGCAACATGATTTTCCAGTTAATTACCTCATCTTTAGCCAAAAATGATTTTATGCTTTTAAGCAGCATTTAAGTATTTATATATAAATAGTTATTACATATACACACACCTTGGTAAATTTACAGCTCTTCTCAACTATATATAGGTTGAGAGTATCTTTACCTGATCCAAACAATGTAACTTTCAAGAGCACTGAATGTTTAGGCAGATGTGCACACACAGCATGTCTAGCAAGCGTGAATAACCCTACACATAAACCAGTGTAATGATACCTTATTCTTAGTCCAGGTTCATATCACTATGCCAGACAGAAAGCTGCTGCTGTTGTCAATGCCTTAAAATGCTTAAAATCAGAAGTCGGAAAATATTGGTAAGAAAAATATTGATGGTAAATCAGTCTTTCAATATAAACACAGAAGATACTGATTCCCAATACTGAGCAAAGCAAGGAAGAAAAGAAAGCAAAAATATGATCAGCTATGGTCACTGCATGGGCCAAGCAATCTGAACATAAAGGATTCTCTGAATTCATAAAAGACTTTTTGACCTGCTACCTAAGCATCAAGTGTTAGCTCTCGGGGCACACATGGTTTTTTGCTTTCTTCTGCCTAGGCAAGTTTTAAATCACGTGCATCAGTCTTACAACCTCTGTAGAAGGAGCTCCATAATGCTGCAAATCCTGAAAACCAACTGCTACTCGTGTACAACATCTGTATTAAGAGGATACATTTTCAGCTTCCTCTCTAACGATAGTTCTGAGAACTGAAAGAAGGTCCATCAGTTGAAGCTGGAAGGCAGACGTGATTCTTACCCATGCTGGGGACATGCAAGGAGACAGTGAAAACTCTCACCATTCTGTGTATAATCACTTCAACGTTGTAAAAAATGTTTTGCTGGTATCTGATTTCCAAGTTACCCAATACGGGATTGATAGTCCAGAGATCGCTTTGATGTGGATTGGCATTGCAACGATCTTAATGACAAAAACTTGCATGTTAAATAATTTTGAATACCATTAAGTGCTATAATTCAGACCGTCTATACTGACTCAGTCAGTCAGTGTCATCTGCTGCCATGTTGGGAAGAGTGCTCCCTTTATAAGCATAGAAATATGAAATAATACTTCAGAAATCACTGCTGAACCACATTAATGATTTGCTTACATGCCAAGTCATCGTAATAGTTGCCTTTGGTTGATACTGCTTTGAACAGTGCCGAAATATAATGACTTATACAGAGACATGTTTAAAAATAATTTGTTTTCCTCCTTGTACTCCAGACTTGGCCTGCGCACGCTAGGGAAAGGGTGGGGGAAGAATAAAATGAGAAAGACTGGTGACATCTACTCTACTATCAGTCTCTCAAACAGATAGCTCATATTGGAATAAAAGTGACATAGTCCAGAACAGTAACAGAGCTAGGTTAGAAAGCCTGAGGTGTGCGAGTGTCTAGAATAGTTTTACTGATCAGGTTCCTTGCATTAGCAAGAATAAAACCAGGCCCATCTACACAACTCTGCTGAGTGCAGCCTTAGGTGCACTGAACACTTGACCTCACACAGCCTAATTAGAAGTTGCATGCTCAGTCTTTGCCCCTATTGACTATGAGGCACTTCCCAAGCCAACACATGCAGGCATAAAACTGAAGCAGGGCAAGATCCTGTACATTTGGGTTGGTTCAGGAAAATGGTTTGCATTCCTTCAAACTACCCTGTTTATTTTATGAAATGTTTGGCTTCTCCATCCTGTTAAAAAACAAAGATGCCCTCCACTTGAATACACACAAACCCAAAAAGCTTCTGTAATGCAAATTAACGTTTGTCCCAGGAGGAAGGGAGGAGGAGGATGAGGAGGATAGGGATCTCTGTGGCAGCCATTAGCAGCCGAGTGTCGTCCTCCTCCTCACCCTGAATCCATCCTCTACTAAGCCCTTCACAAAGGGCCCAATCTAACATTTTCTCTGGTTAGTCTGAATCTTGAAGAAAAGCAACATTCCGACGGAAATAGTTATACAGTAGCCGGCAGGGATACAACACTATCAATTAAAAAGTATCAATTTAAAATAACTTTTCCCCTCCCCAGCAAAAAACGCTGTTCTAACATAAAATCTCTCCATGCTGTTCTAAAGCTACGCCATCGTAACTCAAGCGAAACAGCTAGAGAAGTGCAAGATGCCTGCGTAGATGAGCCTGTAAGTCACCAATACTTCAAGCCACACTTGCCAATTTTGTGTTTATGTTTTAAACTCCAATCTTCTGCTCAGTAAGCTTCAAAGGTAAACTTCTAGGAACTGCGTATCATCTTTATTAAGACTTGAATGCATTCAATTTTTTAAAATGCTGCTATATGTGGAAGAAAGGTCAGGGGAAGAATACCAGTCTGCAGCAGTTACCGTAAGGAAGCAAGCGAAGCTTTTATGGGCAGAACAGACCTTTCCCCTCTCTGAAAGCACAACTGGGTGAGTCTGTCATCAAAACCTAAACCAGAAATTAAAACCAAAATGCAAACATTAGTAGAATCATTTCATTAACCATAAAGCAGTTTGTGAAATCTGATTTTCATTTTCAGGTATTTTATGGCTCTTTCTTCAATAAGGTAGCTTCATTTATTCATCTGCACTGACACAGGAGACGAGAGCTCCATATCCACTGCGCCCAAAAGCGAGCTTTAATTCTTTTATCTGCCACTCAGAAAGCACCTTAGCTAAAGTACATCCTGTTGAGATGAAAGCGAACCTGGAGGCTAATGGATTTCTCACCACTAGTGACCATTTATTTTCTCTGCTTCTCTTGCATGCATGCCTCAAAACTGGGTTTTTTTAGTTACATTTGTGACTAAAAATAAGAGCTGTTTCTTTGTTGGCTGGGAGAAGCGCTGGAGATGCAGTGCAGAGTTCACACCAAAGCAAGTATGAAGAGTTGATTTAACCACGACTACGTGCAAAACCTTCGAATCACCAAGCAGCACGGTGACTGGCAGAAAGGGGGAGTTTTCGCAGGATTTTCCCGAAACACTTCACAGTGATTTTATCAGGAGAAACTAAGGCGTTTAGTATATAATAAATGTTTTACTATCTGTGGCATGCTACTGAGCTACTTAGCGCAGAAACATGAATCTGAAGCCACAGTTGCCCTCACCAAGAAAAGTGGAATGACTTATGCCAACCCATATTCAAAATTATAGTCTCTGTTCTAAAATAAGTTTGGTCATATAGTTCAACATATGACTAAGATGCCCTGTCTTGTACAAGAACTCAGAACTGCAGGAGCATTTCAATGGACAATTACAAATGTTACCAGGATAAAAATACTGGGGGCAGGAAGCCTAAACAACTGGCTTCCTTGCCTGTTTGTCCCTCTGGTGTCTGACAGCATAGCCTGCAGGTAAAGCGACACTTATTTTGAGGCCTCAGAATAGATACATAAAATTCAAAACTACTCACTCACAACCACTCTGCCCCCCACACACACCTCCAAGCTGCACATGCCTTCATCTGTGTCAGCTGCAAATGACTCCAAGAAAGAGGTTAAGAGTCAGCCTAAATTGGTTCAGCATTTATTCTTCACAGGGCTGTGAGTTTTAATTTCAACTACTTTCTGTATAACTTAAATAATAAACATGGCCCTCGCTTTATTTTGTTCTTAAACCACCCATATCTGAAGCACAATGGGACATGTCACAGACACTTGCTTTGCTGCCCTCATAATATGGTTTAATTATGATGACTGAACTAACGGGCTCACATCATAGACTTTTACAGGTTGACCTCATGTCATCCTGATGTATCATTTTGCACCAGTTCAGTGCTGTAAATCAATTTAAGATCTCCAGCAGGTTGAAAAGGCTGGTAATGATGCTTTCTCTGCAGTCTCTGGGGACTCCACATTATACACAACTTACATTATTTATAAAGCTGAGATGATGCCTCCATTAGGCTTGTAAGGCTACTCAAATGAGCTTTTATTTTACGCACGCAACTTGGGCTTCACAGAACAGAACACTGGCTATACGTAATACGCTGTGCATTCATGCTTTAAAAAAAGTCACAGCCCCTTTTAAAAAAAAGTCACAACCCCCTCGATTTTTTAAAAATTTAGATCTTTATAACAAGTAATAAAACTCATCATTTAATCTGAATGATGTCCCAGTATTCAGAAACAAGTAATACCTTTGTATTGCTTTTCTTCGCATTCAACTCTGTGTTCAAACTACGAAGGAAAAGCAAACACTAAACTCATCAGCTTTCAAACATTTGATGTGATGGTTAATATTTATGCAGAAGCAGAAAGATCTCCATCTGTTTATTTGGTCCCTTTTCTCAAATGTATTGGATCATCACATCTTCAAGGGTATACAAAAAAGACAAGCTGAACAGGACAACGTAGGAAAAAAAAAATGTATTTCATTACATACCCAATGGTTGATGGGGTCAAAACCAAAGCAAGGGCAAGTCCCTACCCTTAGGGTAACCTGATTGTGCCTTGAACTGATCCTCTCTGGTAGCTGTGGAAGTCTTCTGGATCACACAAATCAAAGGAAATTTCTCTCAAGCACCTACTCACAGTCTGAAGTAAATTGCAAGGTTTCAATCCCTAAAACCAGAGCAAGAACTTCAAAGGAGGCGAGATATCTTCCATTTTCATAACGGTGCTCTTCCAGTCACAGTAAAGAAGCAAGCACTCAAAACTTGTGCTATGATCCAAAGAGAACCTCTTAAAATGCTTCACAGCACTGCTCTCCAGTTGAATGCAAAAAAACCCCGAGTATTAATCAGTTGTAAGTAACAAATTAATCTCCCATAACTCAGCAGAGTAATTACTGACAGGCAAAAGAAAAAGTGAAGTCAATGTTAACACCTCAGGTTCCCCCCCACCCCCGGATTTGCTCCTATTGTTTGACAGGGCAAGGTGCAGCCAGCCAGCCTCCTGAAGACACAAGCCTGCAAAGAAAAGGGCTCTCCCTGGGCTAGCTTAACTTCCCTTTTTAGCCTTACTCTTGAGTGCTACTTAAAAACGAATATAACCATTTTGGGGGGGGGGAATAAACAAAGTTTTCTGGTTTTGTCTTCTCTGCCTGCAGAAGAGATTCGAACTATCAGCCACAGCATGTTTGAAATACAGCTTTTTCTGAAGGATGTTACTTTCAAGATGCTCTACCTTTAAACACTGACATCCAATAAACACTGACACATTTCACCCAACAATCTTTTCTCTTTGCTAGTATCTGAAACATGCATCTACTTTTACACCTCCCCACCTGGATCTACCAACACTGCTCCTTCCCAAAGTAAAACTTTTATCTTTTTTAGGGGCAGTGAGCATCATTTGTTCCTAAAATACACCAAAATAAAGATTATTTTGGGGGATAAGCACTAATTATCCAGATAAAAGCAACTGTAAGGCCAGACCACATACCTTCTTCAGGCTGATCTACTAACAAAAGAGAAAGCACAGCAACCCTTCCTCAGTCAGAACTCCCACTGACTTCAGTTTATAGAAAAAAAGAAGTCAGGATTTGGCCCAGATCCTTCTGAATGCATGACTGAGTATTTCCACACCAGTAAATTTTAATAAGCTTTAAAGATCTATATTCAGGATAAGATTATTTAGCTGTAGAGCCCAAGCATACGAAGAAACTACACCGAGGAGAGGAAAATCTCATGCATCTAAGCCTCCTAATAGGGAGGAGGAAAAAAATTAAGTGAACTTTCCTTGACCTCTAAGCAGAGATTTGTCATTTTAAAAAAAAAAAAAAGAGATCGAGAGAGAAAAGGAGGGGAGGGGGCTGCGGGGAGAAAGGAAAGCGGGGAAAGAAACACCGTCAAACGGCGGGGCAGGGAAGCGATGGGCCGAGGTAGGAGGCGAAAGGCTTTTTCCCCGCAAACACAAAGCAGGGCACTTGCCCCGTCTTGGCCGGGGCTCCGGCGGTCCCCCCGCGGGGCGCACAATGGGGACGGGCGGCGGCTGCGGCGCAGCCCCGGCCCGGGGCTCGCCGAGGAGGAACGCGGCTTCCCGGCGGGGAAGGGCTCTCCCGCCCGCCGGGCCCGACGCGGCACCTACCCACAAACTTCGAGGCGGGAGCGGCCGGCGGGGAAGCGGCCCCGGGTCTCCCCCGGGCTGCCGGAGGGACGCCATCATGCCGGGGAGGAGAGGAGGGAAGGAGGGCAGAGCCGCGCTCTCTCCGCGGCGCGGAGCAGCCGCTACCCCCGGCTCGGCGCGGGGCCCTCGCGCTCTGCCCCAGGGCCGGAGACCACCCGGAGAAGCAGAGCCAGGAGAGGAGGGGGTGAGGGCGGGAAGGAGAAGGAGGAGGAGGGCGGCGCGGGCACGGCCGCCCAGCGGGGAGTGGCGAGGGGACGCGGAGTTGTTACCGGCTGCCGGGCGGCGAGGGGCCCGGGGCAGGCGGGGGCTCCGCGCTGCCTCCGCGCCTGGATCGATCCGGCCTCGCTGGCGTCAGGCAGTCGGAGCCGCCCCGCCGCCGCGCGCCCCGCTGCCAGCGCGCTGCTCACCGGCACGCGCGCGCACTCACGCACCGGCCCGGCAAGGGATCCTCTCCAAATTACCGCCCCCGCCGCGCGCGGCTGGGCCCGCCGGGCCCCGCTAGGAGCGCTGCGGCCGACGGCGGCCAGCGAACGGGAGCGCGGCCCGACGCTCGGTGGCTGCGTTCCACGCACGCACCTCCTTTCCTCTCCCCTCCCCTCCTCCCGTCCCGGTGTCTTAGCCACGTCTGCGCGGGGCTGGCGGCGGCTTACGAGGCGCTGCTCTGCCCGTGGGAGCGCGGCCGAAATGCTCCGGCAGCCGGAGCTCTAAGGAAAGGTCCGAGTACGCGAGACTCGCCATTAAAGTTAACGCCCCCACCACTCCGATGGAACCGGGTTCCGTCCCGCCTCTTGCTCACAGGTGTTTCGCTCCGTGGCTCGGTCCATTCATAATACTGGAGTGATTGCTCATGCTATAATGCCTCCCAATAACAGCCCGCTCCTTATCCCCAGGTACGGCCCGCGTGGACCTCGTCCCGGCCATACATGCTGCTGCAGCCGCCCCTGATGTGTGCACGTACAGCTTATTAAACTGCGTGAGGCTGCTTGTGCAATCGGATACACTGTAATGAAGTCTCAGCCCCGCGGCCCTCTTGAAATTAACTTGAACTCTATTGGAATCTGCAAGTGTCTGCCGAAAGTGGCCCTAGCTGAAAGTTTGCAGCCAAGCCACTCTACCCCAGGACTTTATTTACAGCAGTCTTGGCAGTACTCGGGTAAGCACAGCACGAGTAGGGCTCAACTGAGACTGATTCTTTAGGAAAGACTTTGGCTTTTACTCAGTCATCATTCCTGGAAGGAGATGGCAAGTAACAAGTGCAAGATGTTTCTACATGGCAAAATCTTCCCATACACCTGTATTGGCATAATTACATCCCCGCATTCACGCCAGTAGATTCTCATGTGTATATGAAGTTCTAGGTACAGCATTAAGCTCATTTTAAAGCCCAGCGAAACTGAAGCTCCAAGAAGTTTTACCATGTGAACAGCAGTCCTGGACTTACCAACTCGTCCACCCGACAGTCTGAAGACACAGAGCTGGAAGGACTTGCCCAAAGTCACAGTAGGAGTAAAAAAATACCCAAGTTTATGGCTGTGAGATTACTGGCACTTCTTTCTAACTTCACAACCCAAAATTCATCCATTTCTTTGTCATGCAGGTGCCACATAAACTACAAACAGGTAAACTTTACCACATTACTAGGCACAGAAGCACAGTGAGGAACTCCCACACGCAATATGCCATAATACCAAGGCGGGAAGCCTGGAATAAAAACAGTGTTTTACTGCTTCAGTTTTGAACCTTTAATGATTCAAGATGAGTGAACTTTGGAAACTGGCTTTAACTTGTATTTTGTGGTTGCACCTGTATTCAACTACAGTTAGCAAGTAAACTTTTTGCAAGTAGAAACAGTGCAGCACCAGGCTGTAGATAGAACTGGTAAAGCTGTATCTCAAGGCAAACTAAAATGCCTTTAATATTTGTCAGTGTAATGAAGACATTTGCAAGCAAGGTACCAAAGAAACATGAGACTGCTACTGGTTTTTGTACTGTGATAGTGCTTAAATCAGGGCTAAGTGTCCTGGGTGGACAGCAGCAGTAGCATCTGCCCCAAGAGCCTGCAGTCTCTGTGATCCAGTCTCACACAGAGAAACACATGGAAAAGGCCTTACAAGTGCCTGACCTGAGGCGAGGTGAGCTGAGCCAGGCTGAGCTGAGCCAAGCTGAGCTGAGCCAGATCCTCTCTGCAGGCTGACTTGGCAGGACTGAAGCTCCATCCGCTGGATCCTTGTTGCTCAAGTATCTATTCAGCGCATGATTCACACTAAACAGATATGACAAGAAGATAATTAGGGAAGCACTGCAGTTTGTCAGGTGTCTTGTTAAAACCAAGTTTTTACTGCTCGTGTTGTTGTTAGGGTTGACTGGTTGGTTCACTTTGGCATGAGAGAATTAAATTATTTTCTACTTCAGCTGAGGCTTGGGGAGGATCCCGTTAACATGCTCCTTTACCTAAAAAGGGCTGTAAAACAGCCTAGTATCGCCTTTTGCTGGTGTTTAATAGCCAGAACAGTTGTTCTGGAAACAGCTGGTTAGAACTGGCTTCAGACAGACCAGTTGTGTGAGAGGACCAGAGTGCAAGGAGAAGCAATGTGCCCTGGTGAAACCTCCCACAAGGCTTCCCTGGTTGGGCTGCTCTGGTACACAGTCGAGTCAAAACTTCCAAGCCTGTTGCCTGCTTCAACTCAGAGTTAACTGTCCAAACCCATTACTCTGTGTGTGAGCAGTACCAGCAGCATCTTACGTGTACATTCACCACTTCTAACTCCATTGGCTACTTTTAATATACCCTAGTGAAACATAGCTTTGTGGAATAACAGGAGGCAATTGGAAAAAAGAACAGAGGGGCACGTACAGCTGGCTATCTGGTGTGATGCTACTCCTACAACTGTGTTCCTCCTCTGCATTGGACCGGGTAACTGAGATCTCAAGAGGTGATCAAGAACTTTTTTTCCCCTCTTTTTCCTCTGTAACTGCATGATTGTTCAGACTCATACAAAGAAAACAGGCCGGAAGGCTGGGGCAATGAAGTAAGAGAACAACCTTCTGTAAATAGCCTGACTTCATCAGATTAGGTGTACAGTCCAATGACAGCATCAGTCATAAGACTGTGAACTTCAATTTTAATGGATTTGGGTCACTTACGCAGATAAACTTCTAAGATTCTCAAAGGCAACTTTCATCTCACAGACACTTAACATCTCACCAACCACCTGCCTAATCACCTTTAAATCTGTGTCTCAGAAACAGCTTACCAGAAGGCAGAGTGCTGAGATACTCATTATGCTGCATATTTTTTTACAATTATGTTATGTAAGAAATACATAAGAAATATTACTACTGCTACTGCCACTATTAGCTTTCAGTTTTCCTCTAAAGTCAGAGTTTATATGCAGATTTTGATTTTGTATTTCTTATTAACCTCGGCCAGGCTTCATCTGGCTTATTTAAAAGGGATAGAGGGTGCCTTCTGGAGACAGTTTAGCTCCAAACTCAGTAGCTTTGCTTCACCTTCATGTACACCAGGTTTCTGCCAGAATGTAGAGTTTCATGGATAATTAAATTGTATCAAACACATCACTTATTATTTACATTAAAATCACTGGAGTAATTTTCTTGTTAGCCATAACAGTGTTGCCCTAGCGTGGGAAAATACCAACAGTATTTTCAGAGAGAAGAGGCAGTTCTGTCAAGAAGAATAATAGTTTTCTAAGAATACTTGATTTCATTATTTCCTTCTTTCCTGGTTAAATTTATCAACAGCTATCTTTCATGGTTTGTCTGCTGCTTCTGTGAATAGGTGAGGGATTATACAAGCCTCCCACCTCAGCATTATTAAAATAGGATATGCAGACTGTTTAGCAACTGCGCAAATCTGCTTGGGAAAGATGCCTCAGGCAGGAGACAGCATGTGGGAGAAGGTAAGGAGTATTTTTAGGAGGTCATCATAACTGTGCAGAGCTGTGTATGGACTTCAGAACCTGTCTGGATACAAGGACCTGTCTAGCCACAGCAGCACATCATAGCTGACTTCCACCGTTGAGAAAGCCACTTGAGTTTGAGCCATGTCGAATACTTCAGAATATGGCAGAAGCGGCATGGGCCGATGAACCGTGGGCTCCAGAGGCAGACTGAGCAGGGCAGCAGCAGCAGCAGAGCTCCTCACCTGACACCCTGTCCCCCTCAAAGAGGGCCCATGACCCTCCCATTCATCCTCTTCACTGCCCACCTCTGCCACTGAGCGGTCTGCTTTGGGCAGCAGGGGTAAAGGGGCTGTCATGTTACACACAAACAAAGAGGAACCAAGTTGTGAAAGTGCTTTTTTCTTTTACATTTTTAATCATTATATAAAATGGGCTGAGTACTGTGTTCACAAAATATCATCAAAACGTGGAAGTAAATGGATGCATTTGGATGCAATATGTATGGTTGTGTTCACTGAAAGATATAAGTTGTGACACGAGGGCTCTCTATGCTCCTGCTTTGGTATGTCCAGCCATTTTCTAGAACTAACCCTTCATGAGTTTGTAGAGTCAAATGCCTACTTGGGACCTGCCTTAGTTGCCTGACTCACTCTCATATGCAAAAGAACAAAGAACTCGATTCACTCTTAGAAGGTCTCCTTGAACCTTCCCACCATGATTAAGTGGGATTTCTATAGAATAAATGTGGAATTGATAATTTTACAAGGTTATTACATGTATTTCCCTCTGTTACATTAAATAAGGTTTCTGCTATAAATCTATCTGCAGATGCCAGAAAGGTCTTTGATCAGATTGAGTAGTCGATCATGTTTTCCACCCTTGAGATGACGGGATTCAGACCAAAATTCATTACTTTACTAGGATTAATGTACCCGGCTAAAGCTGCCAAGATCCTTATTAAAAGTTATGAATCCAAAAGGTTTTGGACGAAACAAAGTACTAAGCAGGGCACTCCCTTATCTCTTTTATTGGCTGTTCTCTCTCTAGACTCTGCCATAAGGACTTTGCTCCAGCAATATTACATTGCCAGTAAAGAAGGGAGGTTGCACTCTGTTCTGACAGATCGTCACTCCCTGCCATGAAGCACAGCATTCCTGCCCCCTGTGCTGCAGCAGCATTGTACTTTGCAGAGAATGAAATTCTCCCTTTGGATCTCGCCTGCATCCATGTAGATGCTTTCAAAGGTAGTTTTGCTTTCTTCTGGCTGTCACTTCAATATGAGATAATGGGCTCCATGTAACCAAACATTATTGGTTCTTTTAAAATTAAATTTCTCTTCAGTCACTCCGCTTAAAAAGATTTACATAACTGGAATAACCTAGCTCTAGTACTGGTTTCTTGGAAGACACCGCTAAGATGAATCTTATCTCCCATTTTAATTATTGTTTTCAAGTTCTTACAGTCTTTGTCCCAGTTACATCTTGTTGCAAAACCACCAGAGAATGATATATTAAAATTTATTCAGACAGGTGGCAGATACAAAATTAAAGCTAATAACTCTATGAGAAAAGAAATCAAAGGTGGTTTGGCAAGCCTGAGCTCCTACTACTTGGTCACTCAGTTGCACTGGCTGTACAACCAGTGACTGGGGCTGCGTGAGTGGCTGTGTGTCACGGCTTGCTGCGCAGGGCCAAGGAGGGCCATGGTCGTGCAGTCACACTGGCTTCCATGGGCTGAAGTGGCCTTGGGGTAGAATTGGATTGTGGCCATGGATGAAGGCCGCCGAGCAAACTGTGGTAACTGTCTGGATAGAGGGCTGTATCTTCTTCCTCCAAAGAGGGGACAACTATATTACACCATTGGAAGACTTACAGAATCACAGATCTTGCATGCAAATACATCCCTTTACTTCCACATTTTGATGACACTTTGTGACAAAACACTCAGCCCCTTTCACACGGTGATCAACACCATCGAAAGGCACCATGTCTTATTTTTATTCTCTGTACAAACGGTGCTTATCTTTGAGCAATTTAGAAACCTCTTTTCAATTTTTCTGCACCGATGCAAGCCTAAGTCACGTTG
The DNA here is from genome assembly GCA_020800305.1 of Porphyrio hochstetteri. NCBI lineage: Eukaryota > Metazoa > Chordata > Aves > Gruiformes > Rallidae > Porphyrio > Porphyrio hochstetteri. The sequence continues at coordinate 34,130,959 of CM036909.1, forward strand.
CCCGAGTTCATTGTCACTCTTGGCTGCGTAAGTCGGCAGTAAAGCAATCCCACCCTTCCTCCTCCACAGCGGCTGCTCATCCCTAACCCCATGTCACCCACCCCCTTTGTGCTGGCACAGTTGTTGGTGCAGCTGTGAACTGAACAGGCCTAGGGAACTGATCTGGCTGGGGAAAACTGTTTCAGAGGCCAAGCTCATTTTTAATTTGGATCTGTTCCCTGATGTGGTTCACTGTGTGGTTGTCCAAATCCTTGTGCAGGGGCAGGACTGAGAAGGGAGAAACTTAGCTTTTTGATAGCGTTGCTGGCTTCAGCTGGTTTCAAGTGGTTATGAAACTGTGGTAGACTTAGCGAGTTTTTTCTTATCCAAGGAAAAATACCTTCATTTTGAGCACAACTGCGAACATGGTTTTAGAAGAACTACACTAAGCATAGGAGCTTACTTACACTGGTGAGTAACAGAAGGCTAGGAGAAAGTTTGGTGGGACTGAAGAATTAACTGATAGCCCTGACAATAAACATACATGTATTGTATTGGTTTCCATTTGCATTTTCAGGAGGAAATTACCGTGTAGTTTTCAAATATCCTGGCAGTCACACAAAGTGCTGAGAAAGGTTGCCCAAATGACAAGAGCATTTAGACCAATTTTAAACAACTCCACTGTTTTCTTGCTTGACCAAAAATAGTTCAGTCAGCGAACAGCACAAATGGTGGTCAAAGAATGGAGAGTGATTTTGTTTTCTCCCCAGGATCATGCTGCAGCTAGCCATTATGAGAACTGGTTTTGCAGTATTTAGTTGCAAAACCGAGACTTGACTGAAGCTGGCTTACAATTCATAGCTCATCTCTTGACTCAAAATCCATCTTTCCTTTCCCTGCCAAATTTCATCTTCCTTCCTGAGTGGACGGGAGCACTAAAGCCTCTCAAAAAAACCCACAAACCGAAACAACAACAACAATAACAACAAAAAACCCAAACCAAACCAAAAAACCAACAAACCCTCTAATATTTTCAGCCCTGGCAAGTCAATTAGCTATTCTTTATCCTGTTGTCAGAAATACTTGCACTGTTTTGCTGACATTTTCTACACATAACCTGTCTGTAAAACACAAACACACCAAGGACAATTAATATTTGATGACTTTCTAAATATGCAAAATCAATGTAGTCTCAACGTAGGAAGTACTGGGCAACCTGAATTACAAGTGATGATCTCAGGCCACTAATAATATAATTTAAAGGACCAAAATGTGCTAACACAAATCCAGGGATTCTGCTGCTGTTGGAGGTGTCGGAGAGAAGGGAAAGGACTACGTGTCTTACCAACACTTAAGAGTAGAGTTTTCTAAATACCACTGTCAATGGCTCTTTAAAAGCAGAGAGAAAAAAACCCTCAAAAACCAACAATGCAAAATTAAGGATCCCATTTGCCTCTTCAGAGGATTAGGGATAAAGTAGTTTTCAGTGTAAAGCATTTTATCTGGACATTTAAAAGTATTATCTTTACAGACAAGGATCAAATGTTCAGTACAGACATCACCACAGAAGGCCCCCAGAAAACTGCAAATAGCAAGAGGTAGCAATGCTGCCTCTGGAATTCTAGCTGGAAACCTACAATCTGAGAGTAGTCTTGCACTCAACTGCGAAGTCCAGTCGCACAGTACGTGAACCCTACAGCTCGGAGCTCTAGGTGCCTTCAGCACCTAGAAGACAGCACTGATAGACTGTATCACCCTGGTTAAGCAAAGCATACACTTGTCAGACAGAGACCAGATGGAGGAGTACAACAATTTATGGCCTGCAGTTAGACAGGCTTGCACTGTGATCTCATCAAATCTTGAACAAAATAGGTCAAGCTTGGTCAGTGTTCAGATGAGAAACACTCTAGGGAAAACACAGATACTGTAACAAATAGTTTAGGATTCAGGTTTAGGATTCAGCTGACAGAACTGCTAAGGCACTGTTCTAGTTTTAGGCTAGATTCCCAGGTGTCTGAGGTACCAAAACCAGGTCCCTGATGTGTCATGTCAAAGGGGCACTGTGCTGCTGGGACCATATTTCTTGTTTTACAGTTGAGAAATAAAATTACAGTCATGTCTTGTGATTAATTAAATAAATCATTCCTGTCTTTGCTTGTGGACATGGCATTTTCAGGAGCAACATAAATGGAGAAAGGGAGCTCGTTTGGTTTTATGATCCCAGTGCAACCTGCTAGCCCTCGCTCTGAAAAATCCCATTTTAAAGCTTTTCAATACTAGGGCACCACAAGCAAGAATTTGTACTTCCTTGAAGACTGCAAACATCATGAAATCCTTCTTGCAAGATGTATGCAAAATAAAGCAAATTACATGATCTATCACTTTACAGATACATTCCTTTTCCTTTACGTTCACATTTCCCATCCATTCACATTCCCACTAACCAACCTTTACCTCAGTTCATTTTCCCAGATGCTGTTCTAATGTGGTTTCTTCCTTAGTTTGATCTTAAACTTCTTGGGTCAAATCCTGTATCTTTTTCTTTGCCTGCAAAACACAGTAAACATGAAGAATTTTAGGTGTAACTGTCACACTCCAAAAAAACCATGCACATTTTTATCTCTAAATGATTAAAAGACAAGGACAATTATGGTTCTTGGGAAATTAACTAGCCAGAATGTAACTAAACAAACAGAAATTTAGCCAGGACACTGAAAAGACACCACTGGCTCAAGAGGAAAGTGCTGATGAGGATTCTGGTAATTGCAAGTGATCAGGACTGTGCTCTCCCATCTCCCCCACAGTGTAGCACCTCCTGTGTGCTGTGTGGTGCAGGATGCTGCAAAGCGAACACTAAGGACAAAATGAGTTTATAAAACATTCTCCCTGTGACTGTATTCCTTAGCTGCATCAGTCTACAAAAGAATTATTTTCTCGAATTTTTTTTAGGCTGAAAAGCACCCACATATGTGCTTGCTTTGTCCTGATTTTTGTTTTTCTTTGTCTTATGGTCATTCATCTTTGACGAAAGTGAATCAGAGGAGCAATGCCTGCCTTATTGTTGATTTGTGGAGTATAATCACGTTAAAGACAGATCACTGGCCTCCTCCTTACTACAGTGCCATTTATAACCGACAATTATCTCTGCATGGTGCGGTTGTCATGATCTAGTGATTGTAAATGCCTGTTATCGGTGCGGAGCCAGCAAAATGCTGTGTGTTTCTCTTTAAAGCTGATTTGATTTTCCAGAGCTGTCTGTCATCCTTAAAGTTTTTCTTCAGTGCAGCTCAGCTCTCAATCTACACGCAAGTGAGGTCCTTTGATGTGAAGCCTGTGGGGCAGAATCTGCGTACTGCTCCCACCTACTCCAGGCAAGGACTTTAGTTGGGGAAAAAGAACTCCAGTGTGTCTACACTGGGAAATCTCCAGCCATTGCTCTGCACTGAAAGTAAGCCCTACTAATGGTAGTGATAATGTGCAAATGCCACAATAAAGAGCAGGGGGTGAGGGGGCAGGGCGCTGAATACAGTGGCATTGGGTACAAAAAGAAGGAAATGTTGGTTTTAAAATTAGCTGGAGAAGATGCAAAGAGGTCTAAGTCTTAATGACCTCAGTGCCACAATATGCCACTAATTAGCTCTACAATGAATAAATGGGAACAAAATAAAGAATGACAGACTAGTGGTTTGCCAAGCCCTTGTCTCTTCTTCCCTACTGGGGCCTGTATGATTTTGGTTTGTGTCTACACTATCTTTTAATAGTAATCAGGACTGGAATTGTGTTGTGCTATACACTCTACATACATACACCGAGATGATGCACTTGGTCTTTGATCCTGCAAAACATGGGAAGATCAGCTCCTCCCCAGACGGTATCCATGCAGCTCCTTCTGGTGGGCATGCACACACCTTCATGTTGACTCTGACAGCCATCTCTCAGCCTCCTCCTGTCCTAGCCCAGTAAGCCCCATGTTTGTTTCCCCTCTGCCCCTTTCTGCAGATTATATTGTGCTTATGCTCTTTGATTATTTTTCTCCTCCGTCTGTTTACCTCCCTGGTCTCACTCCTAACATTTTGTTCACTCTCTCCCTCCTTCCCATGTAATGAGGATCTCATTATTTTTTTCAAAGGAGTGTCTTATTTACCCCACTACTTTTAAATGTGTAAAAATAAAGAAAACAGAATAGCCTTGAGCTCCCCATTCCTCCATTGAACAAGGATAATATGACCTTAATCTATGAATACACTGCCTGTGTTTACTGTGTCAGAGGACCCATAATACCTGTTGGAGGATGTCTGCTCTACTCCGGTGGATCTTACTAAAAGCAGATAACCATCAGAGCACAGCAGTAATGCTCAGCTCACACCCCTGTGACACTACGAGTGAGAAAGAGAAATGGCTGAAAGTAGCCTTAAGCCTGTTTGTAAACCCACTGCTCCTCAGAGCAGCAGTCTGGTCCCTTGTGTAACTTCAATGGCATGCATAGCAAGAGGCAAAGAACATCATCTTCTTCCCTTTTTCCTGCAAGTTAACTATTTCTTCCTACAGCAATACACGTATATGCAGCTTGGTGAAGAGAGATTTCTGGAAGCCTTGAATATTGTATTACTCCCAAATGCCTCGCTCCTCCACAAAATCCATGTGGCTTCCTTGGACCCCAGAGGATCTGTACTTTGAGGATTCCTGGACACATTACATGTTTCTATATCCAGAGCAATTGCATAGACCCCCCAATTCAGCTTAACATATGTCATAAGCAGTAAGCCAACACTGAAAACCTCAGAAGCACTCTCAGTTTGCTGAGAAGACTGTTGCTTACAGTTCTCACGGCACTACGCTACCCAGAAATGTTCTGTATTCTCCTTGCTAGGATTTGCCATTTGCGTGTGTGTCTTGGAGGAGGGAAGGGTCTTTTTTGCCTTTTAAAACTCATCAGCCCAGCAGCTACCAAGAATGCAAGTGCTACAAAAAGGATATTGGAAGCACTCTAAGTTATAACATTGCTGGGGATCTGGTGCATCTTAGATCGATGTCCTTACATTAATAAAACGAACGGCTAAACATTGCGAATCTAGACCACTCCACCAGCATATATTATCAAGGTATACAAGCTATCAAGAAGAAAGTACCCCGCAGGTATGCAGGTGTTGCTTATGCAGGGGTGGGGCACAGCTCAGCAACAATATTTAGAAAAGGAGGCCAGGGCTTTTAAAGGGACCATGCTCCTCTTTACCAGCGAAACAACAAAACCCGTGAGTTAATAATTTTTTTTTTCCTCCTCATTCAAGGGGTTTCCATAAGCAGGAATTCTGCATTTCTCTTCACATCATTAGTCTTTATTTAATTCATAATAAGTACATTAATCACCAGGTACACATTTACCAACCAGTGGTTAGCTAGGAGGACTTCAGCCCTTTCACCTGCCTGAGCCAGAGGAGTGTGCATGACTTAGTTTTTCTCCCATCCCCGTTCAGATTAGCACTGTGTTCCCCCCACTCAGATTTTATTAATGGCTAGAACAAACCCCAGCTTGATCCTCACCTATCTGTCGTGCATACAGAGGCATAATACAGGCAGCAAACACCTCGATGACAGAACTTTCTTCCTCTTTATTGTAAGGAAAGTGATGACAGCCTTCTAGCATTAGCATGTAAGAAAGCAAACCAAGTTATGCGCTGTTACCAGCAGATCTTGTGAACCCAGAGCCTTGCTTTCAGCAAGACAGACATGATAAAATCTTTCCTCTTTCTTCAATAACATGACTAATAAATGTAGAAATTCCCTTCTCCTCTCTCCCTTTGCCAATATCTGTCTTATCTCTGGTTCTTCCTTAGTATCTGTCTTATCTCTGGTTCTTCCTTAGACATAATTTCAAACATGAAAGACATGTCTATACTATGAACAGGCAACCTTAATTCTGGCATGAGATCCCTGGCACGTTGCAAGCTTAAGATCTGGCATCTACAAAACATGGTAACTGGAATTTCTGCCGCAGACTCTCTGCTTGCCCAGTGAGATACTGTGCCTGGGGTTAGCATGCTCTATCTTGTCAAGGCAACATTAGGCTCCACTTCAGATTTCTTTCCAAAGCAGGTGCACAGCTGAAAAAACGTTGCAAGCATTTCTGAAATGGGTTTGCCTTTAAACACTGTATCCAACAAGTAAGGGGGACCATCCTGAAGCCTTCCTGGAATTCTGGCGGCATTTCCGAGAGATCATCTGCAGATCACTGCAGAGGGTATTACATGCATGCCGCGGGCAATAAACAAGGGTGATTTTAACGGGCAGTGTGTATTGGCAAAGTAGCACCTCCAAGAATAGAATACCACCGCTGTCACAAGCAGTAAAGGCACACTAATAAAACTGAGGAGGACCTAGGGAGTGTCTTAAAAATACATCCAATAGCAAAAATACTAGTCTAAACAACAAGGTCTAAAGAGTGCAAAGGGCTACAACCATACTAAGCCTACTTGGTTAACCTGCTGGTTTATTGTATCCAGAAACCACGGTAACTATACTGCAACTTGAGCACCCAGAATACTCCCAGACACCTGGACGTGCATCCCAGCTGTGTTTCAGCCTCCCGGTAAGAGTGAGACAGACTCCCACTTTGTCTTTCATTACAGGGAGAGACACATTAGCAGAGAGGGACCCATAGCAGGCTTTGGCCAACAGTGAGGTTCTTCAGTGAGGAACCTGGTATTCCTGTATCGTGTGAGGGATGAGTTAGGATATATGTTACACGGACAAACTTTCCCATGGTTATCTGCCTGTATTCTCAAACCAGCAAGCTCTGGGTCAGCTCTGGTGTGGAAATCATCTCGTATGAGGATGTGCTTGATATCCACTGCATTTCAGCTGAGCTTTCTACTTGTGCTAGAAAAAAATAAGTAGAGCTGGCTCATGCCTGTTGACTTTGTAGTGCAGCAAAAACAACCATACTATTGTATCTTATTCTTGCATACCCTTGAGTAGAACAACAAAAAAAACCCCAAAAAAACAAATAAAAGCAAAAAGAAAAAAAAAGAAAAGGGATTTTTTTAGCTGGGAATGGTCATGGGTTATCCAGCCAGAAAATACTGAAGCTAGGGCATGCCTCTCAAACCCCTCTGCTCTTCAATGGTATTTACACAGGGCTGTAAAGAAGATGCCACCTTCAACTCACACAAACTGGAATCCTCTTTGAGTTGGCATCATTATTTTTTAATGGGAAGTGGAGGAAGAGATGTTACTGTTGCTGCTATCCTCATGATCTGCAACATCTCTGCTGGTTAGAGATCTTACATGGGATGCTGCTTCAAATTCTCTTTCACCCTCCCAGCAGAAGGGTAGCCTGACAACAAGGGAGAGGCCCCGACACAGTTGAAAGGGAGCATGGCTCTATCATACGCTTTTTTTGGGCTCATTTGCAAAAAGTGAATTGCAGATTATGTACAGTGTTGTCATGTTTATACTTTTAGATTTATGTCTGCTTGCTTTGCCCACCTCCACCTTATTGAGATGTAACTTCAAATGGTTATTGGAGAAAGGAAGCAACTGAACCTCACAGCTCATATGGCGTCAGAAGCAGCTTGAACACTTACAACAATGTTAACATGGGTAATAACAAAGTTAAGTGAACTTCTAAACTCTTTTAAATTTCTCTTGGTTTGTGATTTTAAACCAGCAGGTTTATGAGTCAGTTGAAAATAGCTTTTAAAACTGCATGGTTACCCAGTCCACCTCAAATTGTAAAGCATGAGGCAGCCGTGTCACCCTGCAGTGAATGATCACTACCTAATGCCAGTTGACTATAAAGCAGCACTATTATTTTGTACTACCTGTTTACGTTATAGAGTTCGACTTGTGGTTCTGCCAAACCTGGGGTCACAGCAGAGTGGGAATTTGGTAAGAGTTTTAGACAGATCAAAGGTAGGGGAAAAAAAGACATGAACACTCAGAATTTGACCAGTGACGAAAGCAAACTAGATTTATTTTCTGTTGAAGACACAAAGATTGCATTGCCCTTCTGAGCAGAAATAAGAGGAGGTAGAGAAGAAATTGGTTTTGCAAACTCTCATAGATGTAAAATATAATAAAGCCTTGCTGTCTTAAGGCTATTTTAACCTACTGTTGCTTTTGTCTGTGAATTTAGACTGTTCCCCTTGCCCAAAAAAAGCTAATACTGGGATCAGAATGCTTTACAACTTTATGCTAGAAGAGGCCACAGATGGGGAAGCAGTTTGATCAATGTGTGAGGGATCAGCCCAAAATAACAGCAAGATATATTATACTATCAAAAAAGACATGTCTGGAAGGAAAGTTTTGAGCATAAATTAATACTGACCTTAGGCAGAATAACTTGCTCTTTTCAACATCTGCAGCTGTGTAGTTACTAGGGAGTTATCTGGCTTCATATGCTCTTTCACATCTGTCCACTAAATCAGAGATAGAAATAAAAAAATCTAGCACAAAGGGACAATATGCAGATTTGTGACACTCCCTGAGGGACTTGGGGTGTTTAAGCTAACAAAGATACTTCAGTGGGACTCAGGTGCAATGTTCTCTTTGTGACAGGTATAATATTGGTCTAACATTGTGCCTGTTCCGTTGTGCAGTGGAAAAAAATGTATCGATTTTCCTCTTATGAGCCCTCTGAAACTTCCAAACATGGGTAAACAGAGCTACAGTAGATGAGACAATAAGTTTGGCATACATGCATGAAACTTCATACTTCTGGGATGAGCAAAATGAATAAACTCAATTCATATTAATTGCCTTACAACACCATATGTGAGCGAAAACAACAGTGGGAACAGATTGTGAGAGGACAGAGAGACTCACAGTTTAGCTCATACAGTATCTTCATAATTCTTCATCATTTTCAACATCACCAGCAACTTCCAGAGCCTTAATAGAAATGGGTATGACAGGGTCATTCAACACGACTAACGAAGTTTTTCAGCGTGTAGCATGTGAGGTACTGAAATGAGTGCTGTGTTGTACTTCCCTTGCCTGCATCATCTCAGGTTGTGTTATGGTCCAGTCTAAATGACAAGGTGATGAAATTGCATAGGTGTAACATGCCTTTATTTCAGCAGCATGCATGACACAAAGTACTAAAATCTCTGAAGTATAACAGTCTTGAATAATATGGTTCTAAATCTTCAGGTTTCAGTGGGATATTCGTATGTTATTGCCCCACACTTGCAAAATACAGGAGTTGTTCTTAAAGTATGTTCTGAGTTTGTATAAAAAAAATCCTCCACCAAATAAAATGCAATAGCTTTTGCCCCTCGTTTTGAACAGCTGAACTTTTAATTTATAAAAATTGCCCATTTTTTATATTTTTATAGTATCAAACTACATTTTAGGTTAAAAAAAAGATGACATTTCAAATAGGCAGTGCAAATTGATAAATTTTTTATGTAATTTTAAAGAGATTTAGGGACACAAAGCCAGAAATACATTGGCAAAATCAAACAAACATGTATGCATGCACAGGCATAAACAAAAACCGTCAACTTAGTTTATAGTCATTAGGCAAAGTGTAGAAAGTCTGTGTGATTCTCTCTGGAGAGCCACCAACATAGCTTGTACCTTACTATAAGCATAGAGTGTTTTCATATGGGAAGAAGAATAAAGAAGGGGATTGTAGACACAGGCTGAACAAAAGCAGCAGTGACAGATGTGAAAGGTAGTAGAAGTACTCCTTACGTGGCAGAAGACTGTTTTCTATTGAATTTGTTTTCTGCTGGATTAGCATAATGGAACAGCTCAGACAGATGTCAGCACTAGTGCCAAAGAAGGGCTGCAGCAGCAAGATCGGTGGTCTCACTCGTGCGTTAAACATTCAGGCTCAGAGTGGTCCTGGCCAAAGGTCAGAGGAAGTTGCGTGACCCGCACTGTAACATGTGCATGGGCAGTCTAAGGGCACTGGAAAGCACAGTCAGGAAAGCACGCTGCTGCTGAGAACAGGATCAGAGCAATCTACGGAGCAACGACACAAGCAGGGCTTGGTACAAATAGGAACTCAGATGCCACAGCCTCATGGCACCTTACTTGGCAAGCAGTGCTCAGCATTGCTCCGTGGGCAAAAGCCTTCCAGAAATACGCCTCCCAAAGTACAAAAAGGCTACTGTATAGAGTTTGTGTCCTCAGTGCCACAGAGGACAGGGAGTGGAAGTGCTTGGCAGCAGACAGCATGGCACAGCTAAATTCTCTAGAGCAGACAGAGTCTGAAGGAAACCAGTGAGCTGTTTTGACTGAGGATGTGCATTCTAAATAGCTGTAATACCACACAGCATTATTTTCATCGTTATAATTAGTAATGTAGAAATATGAGCCCATCTCTTGATATTTCTTTATTTAGTGAAAAAGTTCTCTTCTTGCTTCTTATGAGATAGTGGACCTTGCCCAAAGATGGTCTGTCCCTAAAAGCATCTTATAGCATGCTAAAAATCCATGTACATGGACAACCTGGCTTGAGCTGGTATTACGGATGCGGTCTGTTCATGGAATGAATACACTGGATCTGGGCTTACTTGGCCCAAGTTTTGATTGACTTACAATAATTTCTTGCATCTCATTTGGTCATATCTACATCACCAACTATCATAAAATACATCTTTAAATTACCCTGAACTCGCCTAGCGTGTGGTTCCAAGGGTTAATTTGAAAACACACACATTCAATTAACGAGCAAATTACTTAGAGCAACAGATCACAGCTGTGTGAGTACTGCAGAAAAAAATTACAAATACAAAATGAAGTACAATTTTAAAATTAATTTTCTTCATCCTTTTTCTTGACCCTTCTTTTTTTTCCCAATGAACGTTGAAACTGCTCTTGTTTATGTGTGTCCAGATAGGAAATTTCAGTGTCCTGCAGAAATGGAAGGAGCTCAATTTCTTTTCACATCCAAGGACAGAAAAACAAAAAACCCTGCATGTTAAATTAGCATACCTGGCCAATAATATTTAACTAAATACCATCATGAAACAAAGATCTTCATAAATGTGCTTAAAATGTAAAAAAAATTGTCAGCATCAGAGGAAATAAACCAGCAAAACACATAATCAGGAAAAGGCTGCTGAAGTTGCTCTTGGTTTTGTGGTGAACTTTTCACTGAATTGCAGTGAAGAGGTTGCAATGTGGCAAAGTGAGGGGGTTTTCCAGCCGTAAATAGAAAAGTAGTTATCCTAAGTACTTGTAAACAAGGCCATGGCTGGCATGAGGTTTCTTGAACATGGTGTTTGTTGGCAGGCTTAGTGTATCACTGCTTCTGCTCGCACCCTCTGCATCACCACTTAACTGCCTTTCTGACTGCAGCCCACTGGGACATCCCTGCAGGTTACAGCCACACAGATATTTAGTTCAGGGGCCTGGCAGTCATCCCATTCCTCATCCAACCCCACCTCCTCATTCCTGCCCTCCACTTCCTCCTCAGTCATGTCACGACAAATCTTTGTGGGGTAGTTTATCAGGGCTATTTTTAAGAAAAAGCACGACTGTGTACTCAGCTCTGCAGCCAATGTGTGGGGTACATTCACATCATCAGTCCAGATTTTCTATTTTTTCCTTACGCTCCTTAGTCTTGTGTAATCTAAAATTCAAGCTTTTAAACTTCAGCCATTATAGCCAACACTAAAACACATCCAACAGCCTCTTAATATCTAAAAAGTTCTTTCAAGTAAATCCAACATTGCTTGAGAAGTTAAATCTGGTTGTTTTGTGATGATTTGGAACCGAAAACAGACAGCCTGGTTAACTAGAACTGCAAAATTGACTGTGAATCCAGTTTAGTTTTTGGCATTGTATTGTGTTTGTCTCAGCAATAATAACTGTTATTATGTTTTAAAACAAATATCTAGCAAGCAAACAGGTCAGATGTATTTTAAAAAGTGAAAGCCAGTGTATTTTTTTCCACTTTTTTGACAAGGTGATTAATTTATACACTCCTTACTAAATCACAGGGTGATTTTAATAGGAGAAGAAATCTGGGATTGCCTGAGATGGATAACTGGGTCAAGTTACCCTTTGGAAGAAGTCAGCGAACAAAATATGAAACAGAATTCCACTGCCTTTCCCCTTTCAACTTCATGCAAATATGCTCTGGAAACTTGGTATGTCTCATTTTCTAGGGCTCGACCACAGTATCAGGCCTCCGGGGATGTACTTTCACTAACACCTTAAGCAGTCACTGCTGCTGAAAAAACCTCCACAGTCTTTCCCTCCACTCCCATACCCCACTCCTTCCTGCCCTCTTGCCACTCATCTGTAAAGCTGAACTTGGTTCAAGCTAAACAATGGTTTTGTTGGTTTGGTTGGTGCCTGGCGCAGTTCATTAGCTGGATGTGCAAATGCTGGTGCAACAAGTGAGGTGGTGGGGAAGCAAAAAACAAGAGCCAGGTGGGACTGCAGCAGGGTGCAGCTAGAAGATGCAGCGGAGCCAATTTAATAGTTTGCTGCTGCCAAAAAACATTAGTCCCACACCTCTCCTCTACACCTGCCTGCAGCTGTGGAATCAGGTCCGTCTTCCTTGTGCAGCCCTAAAGTCCAAGTGACCTTGCAGTGAGCCAGCTCAGCTCATTAAACCGTGGGACATCTGTTGTTGTGTTTGAACTGCACAGGAGCTGGAACAGCTCTGAAGGATCAAAGGAATAGCAGAGCCATGGCAAGAGAAATGCAAGGAGTGCACAGCCAGCAGCAGGGAGGCAGACTGAGGGGGTGAACAGAGGAACCACCCCCTTCCAACAGCAATGACCTGTTAGTTTGGCTTAACTGGATCCTCTAACTTCACCCTTGTACTGTTTTGGGCAGCAGTGCTCAAAGTGTTGTGAAACAGCATCCTGTGTCTCATTTGCCATGTAGGTAAGCAAGACTTCAATGAGCAATTCACATACCTACAGTTAAGAATATGCTGATACACCCTTTGCATTAAAGCCCTATCTCATGAGCCACATATAATTTCACAAGAAGCCCCACAAATGGCCTTCAGAGAAGTTCGCTGCTCTGCATTTCACAAATGTGGACCATTAAGCCAGTACTAGTTCTCTCCTGAATGATAGCTCTAAGCACTGTTAATGATTTAAATTTTGAACTGGTTTGTTTTGATTCAAAACATTGGTACACCTACAACTTTAATCATGTTTAGTTACTGTCCAAGTCTTCACATAAATTACCCCATCAGCTCACCAAGGTCCAAGGCTGTGGTTCCCAGTGCAAATGCTGCTGTCTGTGGGTACTCCCAGCATCCCCCTTCAGTTTGTCCTGACCTCACACTGCTGCATCCTGTCCCTCCAGCTTTGCCACTTTGTGGGACAGCACTGCAAAGTGGATAACCAAACTCAGACACAATAAAAATATTACATCCACCTCCTTTTATTTTTGGGGGGAGGCAGTGCCTCCGGCTGTAGTTTCAGCTGTAATACTGACTTACCGTATATCCAAACACCGTCACTTCCCCCTGCACACACGGAGTTCATACCTGCCCACATTTCACCTATAACACACTCTCCCTCGTGTTGGTGTGTGTGGCTGTGCTGGGAATGGGAATAGGGGACCTATCCAACTGTAATGCAGCTTGGGAAAGAGAAAGAACTAAAGGCACGTAATTTTCTTCTCCACAGCAAATGTACACAGATAGTGTGATACGTTGATATGACTGAGGCCATGATTAAACAGATATTTCTAGGCATTTGGATTAGAGATCCCCACTATTCCTTTCAGCTCCCCAGTAGCATATTCTCATTGTTGAGCTTCTTCCTTCCTTCATTGTGCAAGAAAATGGGCCATTTGGTTTCTATGGTAAAGTCTACAGCAGTAGAAATTCTCTATCCACCTTGTTATTTATGCAGGTATGTTGTATTTTTAAACAAGCCAAAGTTTAAAACAGTCCCAGAACTCACTCAGACAACTGCAAAGCAATCAATGGCATCTGAATCTGTAGTGACCTTCTCAAGAAGATCATCCAGCATGGAAAAGCAAAGCTACTGAGCAAGAGTAAAGCACCCTCTGCACTACCAACAGGCACAACAGGCCGTCCTGGGTGCTCCAGGCATTATTTGCTTTGGCAGAGCAGACCTGCCATATCTGAACCAGTTAAACTGGCTCTAGAAGGGCCACAGGAGCCCAAAGGCAGGTCCTTGTTCATGAAGCTGCAAATACTGTCAGAGGGGTTTTTTTTTTTCCTATTACTGTTGTCATTTTTTATTGCCAGGGTCGCTGGGCTGAGAAGTATGGCTGGAAAGTATGCGAGCTACGGAGATGGTAATTCTGCTATGGCCAAATATCACATCCCTGGTGAAATCTGCCCAGTGGCAGGTTCTGCACAGCACTGGTCTCTCCATGCTGAGTATGACATATGACGGTCAGTGTGCTCTGATGACAGGTTGGCCAACAGTGTTTTGACAGGGCATTTTAGGTGAAGGGATTGCAGTTATCTTGTAAATGCCGCTGGCTTTGTTGTGTCTGTGATAGCTTTCCTGATGATGAAACAGGGTTCCTAGTCTGATAAGGAAGAGGTGGGGCATATAATTACCAACCATGTAGCTTGGAGCAAGTCCTGGGGTGTTTGTGTAATGGTTCCTTGGGTGGACTGCACTGGTTTTGGAGCAACAATTTCTGCTCTTTATTAAACAAACAGTAGGGATAATTTACATCTCAACACCGTTAACTATTTCAGCAGTAGGGAGGACATAACGTCACAGATCTGCTCAATTAACTGTGAGCAAAGTTTTGGTGCCACAGGTAAATGGTATTTGGGAGAAACCCTGATTTCTGTGCTTCCCAAGAAAGAAGCTCAGTGGATCTCAAAACATATCGAATGCAAATCAAGATGCTCAGGCAAGCAAAGTAGTAAGACAACCTACTGCTTTTTTATGACCTGTGTGAAAAGGGTTCATTTTGTGAGTGGGACTTAAAAGAGAGTGGTCAATTCATCCATGGACTTCACTGGCATCAGAACAGCTTTACTTTCTTAGATATTCTAAAAATGTCCAATACCTTTTTGGAAACGAAGTTACATAAGACAGGATCAGAGGACCCAGCAGCTCACAGCTCATCTAGTCTCACTGCTCTTCTCCCAGCAGTGTGATTACTCTGGTTACCTGCTGCTGTCCTCAGAACTTGTCAGACCCGTTCCCTAAGCCAGTTCAAATCAGTAATTGAGGAGAAAAGGGATCCAGGAAAAAAAGAAGGAGGTGTCTAGTCTTTACAGGGCAAGTGATCTGAACAAACACCATATAAGCACACAACATATATCAGAAATGATTCAAAGGTGGGGTCAAAACACATGGCTGAGAGCGATGGAAGTGAAAAGTTAGTTTTCAGCAATTACCTTTCTACTACACAAAGCCCATTAAGCTTTAAGATATCCCCCCTTTCCTTGATACCGTCTGTCCCAAGCTAGTTCAGTTTTACCTTTAGTGCAATAATACAGTGGCTATTTTACTACTTATTAGTGAGTGAACTCTAACATGGTCTAAATTTCTGATATTGATAAGGCAAACTTCACTAGCATGTTCACCGGATTAGATACTTAGGTTGCAGCTAGTTAACATTCTCAGAAATTCATCTTTTATCCAAGTCTAGACAAGCACATGCAAAGAGTGAGAGATTCCACAGGCTCATATAGTGATTTTACCAATGAGCAGGTGATAATCTACTGAATCATGCTTTAGCATTTTTGTATTAGAAATAGGTAGAGTCAATGAGAAAGACAGTATTACCAGGAGATCAGTGATGGCAGGAAAAACAGTTTCCAAATTGAAAAGAAACTGATGTCAGTAAGAAGTAAAGATTTTGAGGAACTTACAGATATTCTATCTAGCCACTATGGAAGAGTAGTTCAGGAGCCTAATTCATGTTGGCATGAAGTATTCCATTACTCCTGCCACTGACTTGCTCCCACACCATAGTAGCCCACTGAGGCTACTACAAGGCAGGTGGGACATTTGGTTTTTTTAACTAACACAAAGGCAGGTCTTCTATAGCATTTGAAAAAGCTGCCTCACCAGAGCAGGGATGTATTTCCTAACCACTTTGTATCACAGAAAGACACACCCTTGCAAACAAGACAAAGTCATCCCTATCATTGGACAGCAGGTCACAGTGGTGCATTGCTTACATAAAAGGTTTGATGTCAAAGTACTTTAAGATGACCAAGCAGCATTTCTAGGGAAACAAAGACCCAGAAAATTGCTACTTCCACCCCTAGCTAGCCAGAAAGCTGTTCCACTTTTTCAGTGAAGCTAGATATTGACCAGTGGTTTCTTCACCTCCAGCCTTGTTTTCCAAACCAGACACCACCTGCTGCTGAAAGCAAGTGGAAAAAAAAGAAGAGTTCAAGGCTAATACAACCTTTAGATAAGAATCAATCCAGCTTTGCAAAGTTTTCCACTCCTGTTTTTTTTCTTCACAAATACTGTTCAATTTTCAGTGCTTTTGTCATTTTTCTTTGTTCTGTTCCTATTTATTCACACCTCCTCTTTCTTGCCTCCCCTAATCCAGGTGTCCCAGTTCTCCAAGTGAAACAGTGCAGGCTTTCTGTTCTCCCTGCCCCAAGTCTTTGCATGTAAAAGTATATAGCAAGGTATGTGCAGGCTCCATCCAGGCAAAGCTCCTCAAATCCTACTCCCTGTTCCAGCAGGGGCCCCTTGCACCTCCAGCTGGTTCTCTGAACTCCTCATGCCTCATCAAAGCACTGCTTCCAGGGTCTTCCCCTCATTTCCCTAATACCTGCACCTTCTGCTTGCAAAGGCACCTCCTGAGACAACTGCCTCTTGCCCTACAGCCTTGCCCTTCACGGCTCTGTTCCACATCTGCCATGGCCAAACCAGTGAGCCTGGGCTCTGGCAGAAAAGGAAGCACTGCCAGGCCTCCAGCACTGTGGCAGCAGCGTGGCTTACCCGGGGCCAGGAGAAGGAAGAGCAGAGAGGCAGAAGAGGCAGTTTCTTCCCAGCCCATTAATGCTGCTGCGTGCACTGAAGTCAGCTCAACCACAAATGCAACCCTTTTTCCCATGCCTCTCTGTTCTAGTCATTCTGAGGGGGCTGGCAGAGAAGTGACACTCTTCACAAAACTGCCAGAAAGAAGGAAATATTTGGGTGGAGGTCAGGGAGTTGGAGAAGAGAGGGAAAATGAAGAGGGAAAAGACAAAGGCTGGACAGAATATTGGTGGCTTTTCTGCATCCTCGTTGGGGGAGCCACTCCTTCCCACCCTCTCTAACAGCATCTGCTGGCATCACAGGCAGAGTAACAACAGAGTTTTGTGTTTACCATTGTATCATCGTACTTGATGCCTGTCACTATTTCTCCCTGACTCCAGCCACTTGAAAGCAAAGGCCTTTCCCATGAGCCACATTATACCCCAAATTCAACTTCCTATGTTATTTACTGTTGTAGTCCCTCCAGCCAGCTTTCCACACTTCTCTTTTCTCCTGTCCCAGGATATGCATATTTTTTTTCTCTCCATCTTTAAAGCTTCTTCAAATATTAGGCAGACTCCCCTGGGGAGGTGACACCCTTACCCAACAGAAGTGCAAGACTGAAATACACATAAGATCAGTGTTCTGCTGGGAATATGCAGTGTTGTCCTTAGCAAGATAGTGGCCTGGCACTTAAAAGCTGTCTATGAGATTTGTATCACTTTGTCCTAATACTTTTCCTCTTCTTGGCAGAGGAATATCCTCTAAAAAAGACCACAGTCAGTATCAGAAAACCAAAATGGGAATATTACTTGCAGTTACTACAGAGTTTTCACTAAGCTGGCAAAATTCTGTGCTGGAAAAGTCAAATGGAAATCATACACTTAGAAAAGGCAATTGCTTCTGAAAATGTGAAAGAAGCACCCAGAAATAAAATGCTAACCACTGAACACATCTTTGGCACAAACTCACTAAATTTAAGGGAGTCGGACCCTTGTATTTCTGCACAGGTTGGAGGAGAGATGCTGCCACAAGATTTGAGACTATAAAGGTGAATTTCATGGAAATGTGTTAGTAAATAATCTTCCTTCCTTTTCTTTCCCATTACAATTTACCTCTGTTGTTCTGTGTCAGCTATCTCTGTGATACAACAAACTTCTCCCTTGGTTATATTTACATGTTTCTGTAGAACATGAATGAAATGTCATGCTTTTCTGAGAACACTGTTAACAGTAAGTTACTCCTGATAACTACTAAAGGGTTGAAGTGTTTGCTTTACTAGGCTCTGCAAAGACACATTTTAAATGCCACAGGATAAGCTAGTTGCAATGAGAGGTATGTTACTTGTTTTGTTGTTACTGGGTTTTTTAAAACAATTCTACTATTTGGATGCTGTGGTATGTAATTAGGCAGATGGGTTTGACCTGGTGAACGTGAAAAACCTGAACAGACTATTCCCATTCCCCTATAAATCTATTTTTAATGCAAAGAACTATGCATATCATTCTTCTTAGAAATAATGGATATTAACTTTAAAAAACCCCAAAACAGTAAGTCAAAATGAATAATACATTCCCCTATTTTTTCAGCAACGTGTGCAATATTTGTCACCCCATGACTGCCATTAGCATAGCTAGAAATCAGAAATTCCTTTGCAAAGTTATCCTCATAGGGCAACCCTTTGCTACTCTTATTCTGAGAGTCACCAGTCCTATCCTACAAGACATCAATCACTTGATATCAAAACTGTGAGTGAGACACAACCTTGGCTCTCCTTCCCATTAAAGACAGAAAAATCCCAGAGCAAAATTAAAAACCTAAAGAAACCCAACCCCTTACCCTTACAGTTCATAAGCTATTCCCAAGCCTAAGCACGTCGATATTCTAAGAAGTTCAGAGTCTATAATGACTCTGCCCGTAACACCTACCAGATAAACTTTAATCATTTCTTAACAGAAGAAGAGTTTTGCCAGCCTTCCTAAAATAACTGACTCATGCACAACCTGTCAGACGTTATTCCTGTTTGTAAATGCAGTGACTGAATTTGAAAGACTAAATGATTTGCCCACAATTATTCACTAAATCAGTGGCAGAGCTGGTGTTGGAAAATAAGACCTTCCTGGGTCCCCAAAACATGTCCTAATTGCAAATCATGATGACCTTACCTACGCACGTTATGTATGAATGCATGTAGGAAGTGACAGAAATCTGACTGAGAAAGAAATGGAAGGCAATGTTTCTCTGGGGAGTTTTCAAATCACATCAGCTTCCTGGTAAAACTCGTAATGCCTCATATTTAAAAGAAAATGCTGCGTGCTGCTGTACTAAAACAAGATAAAATTAACACAAACAGCATTTCAAAAGCAGCAGAACTATGGTGAACACAATCTTTAATCAGATCATCAGGCTTTAAACTGGTTCAGTGAGAACAGACCAGAGCAAAGAACTAATCAGGCACCACTACAGTTGATAGTAGTTTACCCTGAAGAATCTATGTAGACCTGCATTTGCTGTGCCCTTGCTGGATGTATCTCCAGGGCAATTAGATGCAAAAGGATTGTATTTTTTGGCTACTTCAGTGTTTTCTGAAAGGGCCAGCCAATTGCTTCTTTGCATCTTCTGCCATTCAATGTCTAGTATAAAACCCAAGACTACATAAAAAAGTGGAGCATGAGGCAAGAAGTATGTATCTGAAAATACAGGTGGGTCTGCTAGCACTCATGAGAAGTGCTGGATGCTGTCTCTTTTCACACTGTGATGTGCAGTCTGTTACACCATTCCTGAGGGGCAGCTGCTTGCTAGAACCCAATACTCATACTAAATCCCACTGCAAACTTCCTCTGAGCAGACGGGGTTGGTGATAGCACCTTCTTAACCAGCTTCTGAAGTGGTCACTCTTGAAGAGTGTCAGCTACTCCTTCCTAGGCCCCGTGCAAATGCTAGGGAGTAGCTGAAAGAAAAATCAGCACTCGGAAGATTATCTTCAGTGATAAAATTAAATCTGACACCTTCCTAGAATTTTGAAAATTCTTTACACAAAGATGAACACTAAAATTAATCTGTTCTTGCAACAGAGATCAGAAGTGAATAGGCAATAAGGAGAGAGGACATTTTAAGTAAAGACATAGAAGGGGAATTTTACTTATTTTTTCCCAAAGTGAAAAGCAAGCATTTGTATTTTCATTCTTCAGTTTAGTTGCAAAACCTTTGTTCTGACACTTTGAGAGTGCCAGAGGTAATCAGGTGTGTTCAATTTATTTTCTTTCTGCTTTATTTTGCTCTGTCAGGTTTTTGGCTCCCTCTCTAAAAAAGTGCTGATGCTTTTTGGTCTATGATTCAGATATCTCTCTGTAATGACCTCCTGAATTTCTTCTACTTCTACTTCTGCAATGCTTTACAACATAATAAAGCAAGGTTTGCGGGAAGAGGTAATGTCTTCCACTACAAGTGTTAGAGATGGGAAAAATACCCAAGCTTTCAAATATAAAAGATGGGACTTCGTTTTTATGTAGACAGTACTTAAAATGAGCAAAGGCTCTCAGGTGAGTATCAATGAGCTAAAGACAGAATTAAAGTTTTTGTTTACTGAGAAGACTTGAATTAAATTTTATTTTAGAAAGTTTGTGTTTAAGCAAGTCTTCACAAAAGCATTAAGTAGTGTGAACTTTACAAACACTTTTTGTTAGAAGCTTAATCCGCACCCACATCAAAACAAAGACGGGAGGCTGAGTTCTTTACATATGAGAAGGTGACTCTTCACACATAACCTTAACAGCAAACCTTTTGCTTTTTTCAGGGAAACACAAAACGCCAAGATAATAAAGCTTCCTTAATTTACATATCTTCCAAGAAGTGGAAATTACAAAACTACAGACAACAATGTCTCAGGAAAAAGGCGCAAAGGGAAAACTCAGAAATGGGATTGTTTAAAAGCTACTACAGGCAAAAAGGACCTTGAGCTACGAATGCTTTTGTTTTGCTAATCTGCCTAATGTTCTAGCGACACATACACAAAATAATAATCCTTGAACTAATTATTCTGACTTTGTACTAGTGTGACTGGAGTAGCTTCTTCTTAACAAAAATCCAATCCTTGGTTTGTATTTAAACAAGTCTTCCTGAAGTCGTGTTTTCTCAAACAAGTCTTTATATGGGAAAACCAACCGTTTATTTTGTAGTCATGTGAGTAACTTCCATTAAAGTCAGCAGGGCCTTGCCTACTGTGAGATTTTTTGAACCTCTAGCTCTTAATGGGTACAGCTGTCAGCCGTAGAGCCCGAGGAAGCTGTCATACAGACAATATTCAAATGTAGTTGTGTTTTTCCCACAGTGCTGTTGAAAGGCAACCCTTTTGTTAGCAAAGCCTGAGAGACATTAGTATCCTGAAACGGAAATAGAGTGAAGAAGGGGCTCCTAACCCGATAAACGCTTTGCAAGTGCCATGTGTCCCCGGAGCCCGAGACTGCACACCACCACCAATTTTTAAATCTCTTTCACAAATAGGGGTTAGAAGTGCTAAGAATTTGTGGGAAAGTTTTTCTTCAGTGTAGACCATGGCTTTATGATTATTCATATGCTGTAGTAAGCAAATGAGAAACTAAGCACTTTGTAAATGGTGCATCATTTTGACTACTTGATCCACTCTACTGACAGAAGAGTTTGGCATAATTGCTGGCATACATAATATTTTTAAATGACAGTTCTCCAAACAAGCCAGAGCCTGAGCTCACAGCAGTGAAAGGTGAAGAGAAGCTGCTTACATATTCAGCTGAATTCTAGATTATTAAACACTACAGACAATTAAGATTCACAGTTGATGTTGTCCACAACATAAAGGCATTCCTGTACCTTCAGCACTTCCAGTTTCACAGCATGTACAGGTATTTATCTTTGGCTGTTGCTTTAGATGCAAGAAGCCAATGTCTCTGCTATCCCCTTTCCCTGTGCCATTTGACCACAACTGTTTTGAAATGGGTCCCCAATGTCTTCAGTGCTGCCAGTACATGTAGTTTTGGTCTAGCACTGGTAGTATCACTCAGCTCATGCTGTTGCTTCTGAGTCACATCAGGCAGTTCCTAGTGGAGTACCTTCAGGTCCATACTGCTGTGTATCTTGGCTCCTAAGACAGGCGGAGTACACATGCGGTTGCCTTGCAAATGGGGAAAAGACTTAATCAGGAGTGACTGGCAGAAAACGATGGACAGCACTTTAAATAAATCCAAGAGACAAACAAGGAAGGCCAGTAACAAAGGTTCAGGCATTCAGCAACCTTTCAGTATTACACTGATGCCAGGATATTGTCACAGGATTAAGATGGAGAGCCTAAATTTTCAAACATGCCTATTTTGTTTTGCCATCTCAGTGTTTGGCTATCATATTCCCAAGAATTAGCTGCCACAATTAAAGAGCACCTTTCATAGAAGCAGTCAGGCAAGCAAAGATGCAGTGACAGCAAGGAGACTGATGGTAAGAGGGACCCACAGAGCAGGATAGCTGGTCTATACACACTTGGCGCCTGCAGATATGCCAGCTGAGACGAAAACCTACAGCCAAGCTTGAGCTGTGAGCAGCCTGTAGTGGCATGTGCAGCAATGTGGAGCTGGTCAGAGAACACACTGGCAAGAGCTGTGCAGACACAGAAGAGAGAGATCTGTCTGTAAAAAGGAGCTCGCACAGCTCAAACTATGAGCTGTTTTCAATGTTTCTGTTTATATCTGGTTTCGGAATAAAAGCTCAGTATTGAAAGTATTTTCCCTACTGCCAGAAAGAAGCAAGTCTTCATTTTCATCCTCAATCTTCCAAAGGTGTAATGCCTGCAAAACCTGCTACAAAACATGGCTGCATAAAACAGCTTTTGAAACCTTAATTCTTTTTCCATAGCAGGAGAAAATCCAACTTCCCTATCCTGTACTGCTGTTTGGAACAAGAAAACCTTGTAAGTGGTAATACCGTAATACTATACATAATGAAATTTTAGGTCCTTTGACTGGCCTGTATTACTTAGGTCAGCACTGTCTGCTCCACCTGGTCAAACTGCATCTTGTCTTACTGAGATGCTCCTTCACTGTACTTATTAGGGAGCTTGCTGCAGCCTCGTGCCCTGGTTGATAGCGTCATGGATTGCCCTCCCTGCAGTCCTGTGGCACGTAGCTATGTTTTTCTTTCAAGAACTAAGTTTCTGACAGAAAACACCAAATAGCCTATTAACTCTCAGAAAAATCTATGACTAGTCTTCCACCTGTGATTTCTTTTTTTAATCATGAAGTATTTTCAAGGCTTTCTTCATAAGGAGAAATATTAGAAATATTCTAAGATCTCTTTCATCTTCCAGGCCTCACAAATTGGATAAGCAGCTACAGGGTTTGGTAAACTACAAAATGCTAGCTTCTACTTCCAGCTGATGCTTTACCTTCCTATTCTGACTACTAGTAAAGGCAGTAACTGTGATGACAATCAGAATGATTTTGCTGTCAGACTGAAAAAGCCTTCACAGTAGCTCATCCAGACTGCAGACCAACATAATCTAGTCAATAATATATGAAAAAGATACCTATATGGCTAAAAGAAAACTAGGTTAGACAACTTGCTAGAGATGTATTCCAAATAGTATTTTTTCCTTCCCAAATTAGAGTTTAAGATCATGCCATTTAGACATTTCTCTTCTATACAGTAAGCATGCCACTCATGGTGACACCTCGCCTTCTGCAGAGACACTACCAGCACCCCACGTACCACTCACAGCATGTACATGTACATGTACTCTTTGTTAACTGTAGATCCACTGTCTGAGTGACTGTTATGATTTGAGTACAAGAGAGGAATCAACTTGATGCATATGGGGTGAGCACACTCCAGGTGAGGGGCCACTTGCTAGCATTTTGGTTCATTGTACCTCCACACAAACGTATCTTTCCCATTCTTGTGGTTACCAAGCTAAAGGCACAGTCTGATAATGAGAGCTTCTTTGGTTTTACCCCAATGATGGAATTCTGTTTTTAGGCTGAACCCCTGTCCTCATGCCAGCTGTGATTATTTCATGACAAGGCCCATTACAGAGAAGGTAATGGACAGGGATGTTGTATTAATACATAAGAGACTTTTCCTTTTATCATTAAAAGCATTGGAAAGCTGAGGAGTCACTGAAGTTCTTAAGAATTAGTAATACAAATTCTCTTTATTCTTTGTCTGAACAGAAGCAAAATCGTTATGATCACAGTGTCTCTGCACATCTCTTTTTCCCACCCTGAACACCTTTTGCAGCTAGATTTCAGAAAGCACAGAAGTCTCATGGCATTTATAGTCCTACTAAATTTTATGCAGAAAGGGAATGTACCGAGGACAAAGACCCTGAATATATCTCTATGTGTGCTTACCAGGAAAAGGATGAAGTACAGAATTATTAAACGTTTTGGAATCCACAGGGTCATCCTTTGTGGATACTGTCCTGAGACTTTGCCTCAACTATGAGAAAAACAAACCTCAGTCAAATCTTGCACATTCTTGGACAATATATCAAACAACAACAAGATGCAAACTGACAAGAAAACAAATCCTAGCATTCAGCTAAACACATCCCCAGACAAACTCATCTCATTCCAGCACTTGGCCTGAATAACATAGTCATTATTTTCCTGTATTTTGATCTTGAATAGTCAG
This sequence comes from Porphyrio hochstetteri, assembly GCA_020800305.1. Taxonomy (NCBI): domain Eukaryota; kingdom Metazoa; phylum Chordata; class Aves; order Gruiformes; family Rallidae; genus Porphyrio; species Porphyrio hochstetteri. The sequence continues at coordinate 34,155,501 of CM036909.1, forward strand.
GCTTATCTTACTGGGTTCCCTTTGGCCTTGGCACACCAGCTTTCTGAACTGATTTCCAAATCCAATATGTGATGACTCTGGTTGTACTGGCACACCATACCCTGACTTATCATCTGAGCAGGGCAACCATGGGGAACTATTTAGAATGTGCTAGTACACTGCTGCAAGGGTCACCTGAATGTCCAGCTTGTTTTGAACATGATGGCAGACTAGCTCAGAGGATTATCAAGTGGCTATCACTGTCTTTTAGCTTATGCTCATTGTCTTTACCTTGAGCACTGTTGCTCCAAAATGCAAGTTAGGCTACATGCATTAGTCTGCCTTTATATGAGAAGTTTTGTTCAGGCATTCTAACTGCATTCTGAATTACTTTATAGGTATTCATCACCCTGTAATTTTAGCATCACTGTCCAGAGGTAGTATCATAAGCCATACCTATTGCTTTCCACAGCTTCTATAATGGGATATCCTCCTGTTTTTCTGTTAACAGTTTAAGACCTCCCCCAGTAATTCATGTAATTAAATTCTAGATAGTGGAACTATCTCCAGTTTTTATAATGTGAGTTAATATTGTTAGCTTTAAGCAAAGACAAAACATGGACAAAGCGTGGACACCACCACAGGACTGCATTGGACAAGCAAATAGTGCAGCTATTCTGGAATGGTTTTGAAGGTCTAAGCCTGGAATGACTCCCTGCTGTGACATTTTTATTCCACAAAATCATTGATTTATTTTGGAAGCCAGTACACAAATGCACAATTACCCTGAATTGTTATTCTGGCCAACAACACTAGGCAGGCAAGCATGGAGTGTGATTTTCAGAGCCATATGTAATTTAATTATTGTCTGGGTCACTTCAAAATCTGTGGGAAGATCATGGTTTAAATCTCTCAAATTGCAACACAAAAGCTCAAGACTGTAGCTAGAACAGTACAAAGTGTTTTAATTTATATTAGCACTATTTCATTTCAGCTTAGTTAATAAAGTAAAAACTCTTCTTGAAACCTAGTAGTTTTAAATATGGATTAAAACCAAGAGAAAACAAATTAGAAAATATTTAGAGATTTGCCTCTTCATATTTGAATTAGCTAAAGAATTAACTGAACTTTTATAAGCTTGAGTTAACATATTATAATGAAAACAAAAGAGATTGTGTCTATGCATGGATGAAACAGCAAGGAGTTTCAAGATAATCTTTCTGACAATTTTTTAAAGCAGTTTTGCAAATAGGCCTTGAGTCTAGAACAATTTTCAGCTGGTGAGCCACGTTACTGCAGGAACTTGTGGAATTCAAGAAGTCCCTGGACTGCTTCCAGGGGTCAGAGAAAGATAAGGAAGAAAAATCAGCAAATGAAAGTTTGCTAGACAGATAGCTGCACAGCTGTAAGAAATGTTTTGTGAATCTGCAAACAGGGAGGCTGGTCTAAACTGTTATCAACAGTTAAAGATGAGTCATCTGTGTCTGTACAAAGTCCATGGACAGAAACATCTAGAGAGGTCTGCAAAGTCACTGTTGTGTGTTGGCCCTGAATCCTATCTACCAATTATAATATCAATATTGTTAAAGAGTTTGTCACTACTGCAGTTACCAGTTTTAGTTGGGACATTTTTTTAGTGTCACTGCTTATTCAGGAAAATCAATAATCTAGAAGGGATTTTATAACTTCTAACACCATGCTAGCAACAAGTTTTAAAAGCCACACGACTAGGTCAAGAAAAGGGATAAGCGAAAATATACCTGTCATAACCAACCTATATGTTCATGTTGTTCTATATCTATATTTTTTTCAGAGGCCACAACTATAATTATACTGGAATTTCTGTGACTAAAAACAAGTTTCATCTCTTTCATAAACATGTGAGTATATTTGTCTTAACTGGTTTGGAAAAAAATGAAATAAACAGAAAAAGTATATGTGAATGCAACAGCTAGGTATAACCTCCTCTGTAGCTGGGTACATATCTAAAGGTCCTAAGTTATCGCTTTAAAACACTGCAGAATGATTACATTTTTTTATAACCAAATATAATCAAACCTCAACAGTAGGTGTAAACTGATAGACAAGCAGATATCCTGCTATTTTTAGATGCACAAATCAATTAAAAAAATCATCAACAAGCTCCCATAAACAAGCTAAGAAAAAGAAAAAAACCCAACTGCTATCAGAAGCAGGAAGGTGGATTTTGCACAGGATTAACTGTCAGAAAGGCTAAGAGAGAAAAGTATATTAATTCCGATGGAGCTGAGAACTCGCTCTCCTATTCAGTCAATAATTTAAAAGGCCTGTATGAGATGTACTGGTGCTAACAAGATTTAAAATTAACTTTATACTCAGATTCATATTGTTTCCTGAATTGGCACCTTTGATAAGGAGGGAATTTGTTTACAAAAGGAAAGAAACAAATAGTTCACACAGTCTTCATGGATCAAATCCTGTCTGCAGCTTACTGTTCACTGAATAAATTGCAGAATAATCCAAACCTTATTTGTGCATTTATTGAAAGGGAGCTGTGGTATGAGAAAGACAAATCTAGCAACAGAAGTAACTATCAAGTCATTTAGCTCTGTAATGCAGGACTTGTACATAGATACATAGGTAGATATTTTCATGCTGATACAGTTTTTTAAACTGCCTGTTTTCAGGATAAGAGACAGTCCTGTTAATACCTTGGCACTTCTGCTTCTGAACAATTAAAAAAGCCACTAGACTCACTTACTAGTTTTGTGCAACCACAGAAATATGACAATTGCTAACAATATGTTACACTAGAATCTCTCTTGCGGCTACCTTGTGGCATTTTGGTCTCTACAGAACTTAGACACTGTTTTAAGACCATTCCTAGCTATTTTGGTTATGAAGAAAATCACCATAATATGAAACAGTTCCTTTTACAATTTTCAGTTGTTTCCAGACTTGCCAATACAGAGATACCCTCACTGTACTTCTTTTTGTGTAATTAAAAATCCAGATCTTTATTTTAAGGCAAGCATATCATCATTGTTAAGCAATTATGTAAAAATTAACATTAATAAAGGATACTGATAACTGGGAAGAGTAACTATGAAATGCCTCAAGCCATCCTAGGCTCAATGAGTACTGGCTCTAATTCTCAAAAATAACCCTATTAGTGTTAGTATTTTTACAAGTTTTGTTATTCATAGATTATCTGGATAGAGTTGGAAGCCACTAAAAGAAGAGCTAGAAAGAAATTTTACTGCATCTTGCATAACTCAGCAACCTCCTCTTCTCCCTATATTGCTTGACATGCAGAGCACTGGGAAAGGTAGTCCCTTCGATGAAAACTAAGAACTTAGGTACATGGCATATATACAGCAGATAAGCTGAAGAAAGATATACTACTCTATTCAGAAGAAAAAACCCAACAAAACATTATAGCACCCAGGCTGACAAAGTAAGTAGCCCACACTGGTATAGCTTACAGTTTGTCCATTTGTCAGGTGTTACAAGCAACAATAATACACTTGCTAGTTAGCTCCAATATTGTTGTTTTCTCAAAGGATAATCTGCTCCAAGTAGATGAATAAATTAAGTATATGAATAAAACCCATGCTTAAATCTCAATAATTACCACACTTGAAGAATGGGATAGCAAGGAAATTGTCCATTTTGTTAATGAGATCTGGAAGGAGTGTCATAAACATGGTATCAAACAAGCAAATTTTGAAGAAAAGGATTTGACTGATATCCTTGAGGGTACCACACTTAGTAAGGAGCACTACCACTATTTCCTTTCTCCTAATCAGTAGGCCTCAACTATAAAGATCAAAGCACTTGGCACTACCCTAGGCTCCAGTTACATCTCTATCCTAACACAGTTTGTACTCTGATGCTAGGAAAAAACTTAAATTACCTTGTGTTCACCTGTGAAAGTCTCAACTTTCTTAAAACTTTAACGAACGCTTTCTGGAGATAAGTGAGAATTTCAGAGATACTTACTGGGCTTCACTCACAGCAGCAGCTCTGTCGTTCCACCCACAACCATAAAAAGTGCAGAGACTCATGTCCTGATCTCTCCTATGACAGTAAGGCAAATAAATAGCCGCTACATTTCTAATGAGGTAAACGGCTTACGCATAGCAGTCCGCTTCTTCTGACACTTCTGGGACTGACACAGATGGTGAGTCAAAGTGCTCTCAAATAGTAGCTTTGTGCTCATGGAGCCCCTGTTTTTCAGAGTCTATTTTCCCTTAAGAATAAGTATTTTTAAAATGCTTGCATCTCTTCTGCTTTAAAGACACCATCAGGAAAGCCTGCCAGCAATTCACCGTGAGGACAGAGGGGAGGGGAATTCAATTGATCATACCCGATTATCTCCAGCTATCACATGCTTAATGTGCTCTAAGGGATAAGGCTGGAAACGAATTTGTGTTGCTTTAGCAGAGCTCAAACTCAATTGGTTAATGATACAGTCACACTATGTAGCTGCTGAACAGGAGACCATGATTTGGGGTGTGCTTATTAGGCTTGTATATACATGCAATTCAGGATAACAGGAGCAAAACCCTGTGTACTGTACAGCTCCTTGGTATTACCCGAATCTATGCTTACAGAAGAAAGTTGACAGAGCAGTAAAGTGTATCTGTGTACATTATTCATGTACATTTATCTGTCAGCAGATACAGCTAAAATCCTCTCGATAACTACTTTCAATATTGATTTAACTAGTGTGCATAACTGGAGACAATCTTTTATATATTCAATAAGCAACAGGTAAATCAGTCAAATTTAAGAGAGGAAGCAAAATTTTGGCTACCTTCAAGTTACTTCATAAGCATCATAGGAATCTTACTTTCAAACTGTAACTGCCATGGTGCTGCAACTCTCTGTTGTCCAAGTTTCCTGTTACAGTCTGTTACTGTTATTTATTTGGCTGTGCTAAAGGAGCCTAATGGTTAAAGTACTCAAGTCTCTTTGTGGCTGAGGGAAAGCATCAGTGCTCAACACTTCACAGATTTCTGGGAAGCTAATAAGATGTGTGGCTGATGCTGCATGCCAAGAAGTGGGCAAATGGCAGCATAAAATAATTTCAAGTCACTTCAGGATCTTTGCTGAGTCATATCAGTTTCAGTGTCTGTGTGAACAAGTCTGTGTGGATTCCACACCACACTCAAAACTACCAGAAGGGTAGATTTTTGCCTGCCTTTAATATTTTTATAACTGATTTACAACATCTGCCTGAAAAAACACCAAAACAAATTGAAAAATGCAGACTCAGACTGTGTATCTGAACATCCCATATAGCCGTAATTTGACAGATCCAAATCCAATGGCACATGCACCATTACTGAAAAACAGTTTTCTCCTTTTCTCCGTCTGTCAGATGGTGAAGCTATTATCAATACAGACAGAACTACTACAGTACACAATTTCTACTAATTCCTTTTAATTTTCTGATGGACAAGCTGATGCATCTGCTATGCTCATCCATGCCTTGCCTATTTTAGGCCTAGTGAGTAGCTCAAGGCCTTTAAGAAGGTGGGTAAGCAGAGCAGAAGCTGGTTTATTTATCACATGAAGCACTGCGAGGGAAATCGGGCCAAATTTTCCTCCCTGTTCTCTTCATTGGTCCATGAAAGGAAAAGAGCTCAACAGTTCTTACTGGTAGATTTGGTTGATAGATTTGGTCAGAAGGCAGACCTAATGTTCATTTTATTTCCCCTCTCTGCTTGTCTATTTGCCAGGACCCAGAGGAGAAACAGAACTCAATGACTGTCGTAGCTTTAGTTCAGACCCAAGTTAAAGGCTTAGAGGTAGCGTAATCAAACACAGTGCAAGCAATTTCTGCACCAGTTCTTTATCGCTGTGTTAATATACGGATACAGTTCCTGTATTATATATTCCAATGATTCATCCATCAGATAATATTAAAGATATACAGGCCCATGCTCATTCCTATTTTCTGACTAGATACAGACAGAACATAAGCCTTTATGGAAATGAGTACTGTTGCTTTACAGCCATTGAGGATCTCAAACTATTCTGACGGAGAAAAACAAATGGCAGCTCTATGCTATCCATAAAAGAAATGGATGCAGTTCTCACCTCACCTTTGTCTGTGGACCAACATTACCTCAGACTTACCTCTAGCCAGCTCTCACCTGTACTCACCTTAGCCAGACAAATCTTTCAGTGATGTGAGATGGACAGTGATAAGCCTTAAGCCTTGGTTTCACTGCCCTATCAAAGCAGCCCTGCAGCCCACCTTTTTGCTGCAACCCTTTCAACAAATCCCAGTTTATACAGTTAATAGGTGAACAGAACTAACTCTGAGAGCGTCATTATTACGACAGAGGTGTGTCAAGTGTGCATTTACAAATTCATTTTTTTAGGACTTTTTAATTCACCATGACTTTGTCTCACATGAGTGAGTTATCAGGGAGGAAAACCCCCAACCGTATTCTCAAGCTCTGTGCAACCATTTGTATTAACAGGGAGCTCCCTGTATCCCTAGATCATGAAGACTTAGAACAATGCAGCCTAGGAGTTATGCAGTGGTAAAAAGATTTATTAAGTCATCCTACTTAGTATAGCAGTGTGCTTTTTTCAGTCTAGAGTCTTCTTCCATTTCCTTCAGAAGATCATTTGAACTAAAATAACTCAGTCAGTCAAAAAAAACCCCAAACAAAAACCCCTAGCCTGTATGCTGCCATTTATCCCATCTGCCTCTAATTAATTATACTAATTAGCTGAACTATCATAAATACCATATTCTCCTGCTGTCATCACTGTTCACATTCTGCAGATGCCATGAGCACTTATTTGTTCTTGCTATACGGTAAACACTGTGATGTCAGGAACCCCCCTGCCATAAAGCTTCTCTTTAACAAGCAGCCACCCTAAGGGGAAAAAGAGTGTCTGCAGCTCAGTAACAAGTGGTAACAGGCCATCAGGTGCTAACAAACACTCCAAGATTTTGCATCTAACAATTTTGTCATATGTTAGCAGTTCAAAGTAAAGGACTAATCTTAACTATTTTTATCTTGATTAACATATTAACTAAGCAGCTTAACCCTGTGCTATCTATTATGCCTAGGGAAATGATATGCCTTTTTTTTTTCAAGCAAATATAAGAACTAATGTGATTACAAGTGGCACCATTTTGCAAACAGGTAGAAATGAATGTGCCCCAACCTCTTGGATGCCCAGATAACAGTTGCAGCTGATCAAAGAGAAGGGAGCGCAAGAGGACTCTTAAAATTTTTCCAGTTTTTGAAATATTTGGGAGTATGTTTAAAAACATAATTTGGTGTCATTGCTTCCACACAACTATTTTATACATATGATTTGTTTGGATGCAGCAGTCACAAAATTTAACTTGAGAAATTTTGCAGGAAAACATTTAACTTCAATTTTTTGTTTCTCTATTGATAATACATAAACTAGAATTGGATTACGCTTTTAAGGACACACTTTATTCTAAACAGGTGAATAACTGAAGTAATGTTCAATGTCATGTTTTAAGGTTTAATGCAATCTGACTCTAATCTAGGTCACGGACTGAGAAGATAAATTTTTCTTATGAAGACATACTATGATTCTATGATTTTGCATAATTCTGAAGAGTTTTACACAGAAATGCATTTTCAGATGGATATAGATGTGTAAATTCCTCAAAATCAAAGGGAACTGATACACAGGAGGGCAAAGCAGACAAAACAGCCCATCAGCAACTCAACCACATGAAAGACCACAAAGAAACTCCCAAGCCACCCACGCAGCTGCCTGAGGAGTCTGTCAAGGAATGAGAGGCTTTTGTTCAGCTCATGTTGCTGCTTGGCGATATATCTGGATTTTACAAGTGGCACACAAAGATGAGAAAAATTAAATCAGAATGAATTATGTGCTGCAGTACACTGGCAGTGTCACATCTCAGCTAACTAGTATGTAATTTAATTTACAAGATAATGGAACACTCTCCTGCATTAGTTACTTCCAGAGAGGCAGCAAATATATCCACAAACGGAGATAGGCACCCGGAAGGCAAAGAAGATAGTATCTTTAACTATGTTTATTTTTAAAAGATATATAGAAAGCGCCTGTTTCTGAAAAAAAATAATATTCAGGCCTTGAACATCAGAGATCCATAAAACCAGAATAGGTATGGTGAAGAATCGACCCCTTTGTTTCTACACCCTTCAGAAACTACCAGTACTCACTGGTAAAGTAAGAGAATAGCAAAGCTATTGTATCACTTGTTATTGCTTTCTACCCATTTGTTTTATATAAAGCTGACAGAGTGCCTTATCTTATTTCATCTTTCCACAAAGACATCCCTTCTCAAAATTCTTTGCTTTCCTCAGGCTGAAAGAAATATGACAAGAGACTTGTATTTTAAAAGTACTCGTCAATAAGTGTTCAAAAGAACTCATCCTATACATGACCCCTACTACACCAACATAGCTCAGCTAGCTGCACTGAAATATGAATACAGTTTTTGATGAGAAAACAGTTATTTAAGTGCATTTTAAACAAATTGTTTTAGATGCCTTCAAATTGCTGCAGAGAGTAGAAGGGAGAATGGGGAAAAAACCCGAACAGTTAAGCAAGCCACTTGTCTTCAATACTTGTTAAACGCTCCCTTGTTTTTCTCACTTTGTGAATCTGTAGTAAAATGGACAGGATCTTAAATGCACATGGTGAAGGCTGTGAACTCTTTATTCAGTCTCTGTTTAATCTTCTGCAATGCTTTTTGTTTAAATTTGTGGGTGACTCATAGCAGTGGCTTCAGCCAAGCTTAGCACAGACAGACTTTGTGCATGCCCACACAAATACTGATGAGTCTATTCCCACTGCTGGCTTGTAAGATTCCCACTATCACTGTCCTGAGCTTTTTGAGGAGAGATTATTCTTTGCATAGGCCTCTGCCAAAGTATTTCATATTCTGGTGATGGGAACAGAAGGAGACAAGAGACTATATATTCATTTTCATTTATGACCTTATATACCAGATTATTTTTTGCATTAGTTCAAATGAAATATTTGTCCTGTGAATTATGCTTTTATAGGCCCCTGAATAATGTTCTTTTATTTACAGTTAAAAAGCTCTCTAGGCAGTACCTTTTATACAAATTTATGTTGCAACAATGTTCTCAAAATAAGAATCTATGCACATCCCATTGCTCATCATTCCACACAGTTTGGAGACCAGCAGCCAGAGCAAAAAGTTCATTAGCTTTGACCATGTGAATTAAAATCCTGAATCTTCTTTCACATGAGAATCCTCTCCCTCATGCAAATTTCCAGCATATGACTTGCTTAAAAATAGTTCTTGTATAGTATGTTCTGCAGTGTAGATGCCCTTCTGTTCCTGCAATAATTAAACAGCACACTTGTTCAATATGTAGATCTTCTACTTGAAAAGCAGGCAGGATGTGATTATCCATTAAGTAGAGAAGGTCCAGCCTAAGGGATCATTACTGTGCTAAAATGATCTAAATTTTCAAAGAAAGGGTTTTACCCCATCCCACTGAGATGGATGACTTTCTTCTGGTGTCATAGTTTTTAGCATGGGGTAGAGTAGGAGGATCTCGCCTTTTGGCACCACACTTGAAGATTCTGGTGGCCCATTACTACGTGCACCAGCAGTGGTAAAGTGTAAGAGGGTTTAGTTGTACTTGACGCTTTATAGCAGTTCAGCGGAGTGCTCTGAGACACTCCTGCATATTAAAAAGCATAAGTTTCTAATTCCTGGCTCTGAGGCTTTTAAATATGCAACAGTATTTCATATATAATACATACTCTGCTGAGGTACCCTGGGAAGGTGTATACATTTTAGGATTAGGATAGGGTTGAATTAATGAAATTTGACATCAAAACTGCAATAACAGGTGGCTGTTTTGGAATATCATCCTAAGGGGTTTTACATTAATTTTGAGGTAAACCCTGTACATCCTTTAGTGGATTTCTACTGCATCGAAATATACCTGAAGTGTATCTGATAACAGGCTACTTCTAGCTCCAGATCTGCCTCACGGTGAAAAGCATACTTGTGAAGCTTGTGTTCAGGGAATGAATTAAAGTCAGGTGTTTTTCTGAAGAAACTTGGTGGTGACAGCTGTGAGTCGAAGTTACATATTTCATAACTTTTCCTTGGCATTTATGCAGTTAGACTACGGCTTTCTGTCAGCAGGGAGACTTCTGCTACCTGTGGGTCTTATAATGGACCTATAGTTCTGAAGATTTTCCTATGTTTAGATGCAAGATCTCAAGTACATAAATTCCAAATTGGTAAATACTAATTTCTGGTCCTTGTTTCATGTTTTTAAAGGAGGCATTTGTTTCTCAAGCTTCACATAGGACTACTTTAATTTTCTCTGTATTTACAAAGGCTCAGTTCCTTTATCCAAGTCACCCTAGTTAACCTTCAGTTAAAATTTTTAGTTAAAAGACTTACCCTTTGGTTTCACAACCAACCTAGGCTGATCTAATACTTTTGTGCACACAGCTGGAAGACTCCAGATGTACAAAGAGAAGTGTTTTACAATTGTCTTCAAATTAAGATCTTTGAGCATACAGTGGCATGTAATTGGATGGATCGTAATTTGCTGGTCAGTCTAGAACTTAGGGTAGCAAATATAACTCATTTCTCTTCTGATTATATCATACTTTTCCATGGTTTCAGGCCTATTTCTACAGCAGTCTGATTGACAAATTGATTAAAATTTGGGGAAACTTTGCATTACATGAGTAAGCTTAAATACTGTGTAACATAACATATCTTACAGGAAGAGACAGTAAGTGAAGCATCTAGATAATCTTCTGACTTCCTCCCATTTTATTGTATTCTATAATATGACATTGACTTGTGAAATGAAAAGATACTACTTCCCAGTGATGGAAATATTTCTTCTGTTCACATTCTGGTATAACCCATCAAATACCAGGATAGAACTTTAATTTAGATGCCTTTCACTGACAGCTGCTTTCAATGATGGTAACTATAGTGGCAAACAATTAGCCAGTTGCTTTCCTAGATGTTTTTGAAATAAATTTCCTTAAAGATGCTTAAACCTATCAATCCATACATTTGTCTACAGTTTTGATGAAAACTGACAGCTTCCACATTCAAGCATCCTCCAAGCTTCTGAGAAGGCTGAAAGAAGCTCATAAAACCGCTGCTAATGCTATAACATGAAATCAGCTTTCGGCTTCACATCAGTCATGATGTCTCATCACAACAATGGGGCATAGTGAAAGAAGAAGGAAGTTGTTTCAAATACTAGCTTGGTTCACATCCAAATGACTACCAGATGGGGCTCGGAGCTGCCTGGAGATTCCACCTGGGGGTTAGAGTTGCCCATGCACTCTGCAGAGGGATGAATGGGCTCTCTGTGTCACCACTGCTCTGAGTGTGAAATCCAGCTGATAACATCTGGTGAAAGTCTTGAGGTTGACTACTGGAGTAGACACCAGTAGGGAACCCGTGGGCAGAGGGAAAGACTGACATTGCTTCCTAAGTTGTCCAGGAGTTCTTTAACTGTCCTTTTTATGTGATTTATTAATTCTCTGGGATTAGGCAGTAAGCTTCTACAGCTAGAGGGAAGAGGACATTTTCAATAGCTGCATGGCTTTTAGTGCGGTCCTACCAGCCAGCGCTGGGGAAGATGTCAAAAATCCTTTCCCACTCAGAGGCCAGGAATTACAACAAAGGCAACATGAAATGAAAAAGATGACTGAAATCTAAATATTTTTGCTTCCATTATTCAGAACATATAATCTAATATGAAAGCAACACCATATTACTTATCTGTAATACAGGGAATTTTAACAGTACTTTCAATAATTATTTTGTGTCTATCAGGTTTAGCTGTATATCATACAGCTAATTACAGATTTTCTGATACCTGAAACACTTGTTTGCCAAGAGTTAGCAAATGGATGTTCACCTGTAGTAAACTTAAAAATCAGTCATAAATTTATACATGAAGCTAAATAAAATCTATAAGGTTTGTTCTGCAATTCATATGTTATTAATCTATCAGGGAAAATGTATCTCAAAATACTTTAAAAAGTAGTACTTAAAGACAATATTCATTCACAGGTTTTGTGTGTGAAACCAGCTGTTCTAATAAGCTATTTCACTTAGAAATTAAATCTACTTGTGTATTATTGGACAATTTAAAAATATTTTGAAATTAAAAATGTGACCATTTTTCAGCTTGCAGAACTCTATGCAATGCATTGATTTTGTTAAATATCTCATTAGTTATTTCCTATTTTGCTTCTTAATACGTTTCTTCCTGTATATTCATATTAGTGAGGTCAAGTCAGGAAGTCTATGTTCTACAGAGAAAAGAAGAAACTATGATTTGTTGAGAGTACTGTGTGCCTCTGATGAGTTTTAATTTTCTTATGGTGAATATCATAGCATGACTGAGCTGGGCACTATACCCCTTGTGTTCTGTCCCAGTGGATTTCATGTATGTAAGCAGGGTACAACTGGTGTCACAGTAGGAAAGGAGACATCTTGCAGAACTATGTCATTGTGGCTGCATAGTTGGACTTGACCTGTTGGCACATCAGGACATGAGTCTTTCATGGTTTTGCTCACCAGTGTGGAACTACTCCCATTCTGGGTGGCAGAGAGAGGACACCACAGCCCCTCTAGGAAAGAAAGCGGAAAGAACATGAGTTAAGCCTTCCTAATTTTTTACTATTTAGTGAAAATGCTGAAGTAGGTATCTCCATACTTTGCAGGCTTAGCTTGTAAAATTATCACCCTTCTTATGCACAAAGTATTGCTGAGTTACTGAAGCGACATCACTCCTAGAATACTGATATTGGGGTTTTCTTGTAGCAGTTTTGGTTTATCTTGAAAGCAGGTATTGGGAGGAAGCTCATCTGGGTCATGTTTTCATACCTTTAGCAATCACTAGGAGGAAACCAGCCTGTTAAATAAAGATTTTAATTTTGATGTAATGACATGATGCCAAAAAACGTTCTCCAAAAACGCAGCTCTCATGCGGTTGATTATGTAGTCAGTGGCAGCGTTCTTCTTACTGAACAAATGACAAACTCACGGGTTCTGTGCTCCTAGAAATACCATTCATTGAAAAAGATACAAACAGTGAATCCAGTACTTAGGATTAAATGAAAGATGAATAGTAAAATACTGATCTGGATAACTGTATTCCATTGAGCTGAATCTCACTTCTCTTGTAGTTGTAGTGCTGATCAGTGGTCACTGATAGCCAGTGACAATAGTTAAACCCAGAAGTAGCTGCCTTTTAACATTAACTGTGAAGACAATTCATGCTTATGTACTGGTTTATCCTAGTACCATCTGCACTGAAACGTGAACATAAAAATATCTGACTCTTGTGGTATATCAAACTCAAATGCAACAAGAAAGCACTTAAATCATGCAAGAGGTTGAAGTTTTCAATCTGATTTTCAAACTTAAACATTTAGATTTACTTCAGAAACTAATTCAATCTTCTGGACCTTTACTGGGCAAAAAACCAAACCCATAATCTTTATGCTTGCAAGAATTTATTTTTCAGCAATATCAGGCTTCCACTGATTTCAATTCTTATTTGGACTGTCCTTTATTATATGCCATACAAGGAAGACTGGCAGTGGGGAAAGTTCTAAACAGACAAATTACTCCAGATCGTGTGTCAGATAGTTTGGTGTCAGATACTCCTATCAAGGAGGCACATTTTCATCACATGCTTCTTGCAAGCTGTTCACCACTTTACAAAGCATTGACTGAAAAATGTTCAAATCAAGGAAGAAAAAACAAACCCTTTCAAGGACTGCTGTAGCCTACAATTCAGCTTTGAGATGTAAAATGAAGCATGGTAGTAAATGCTGAAGCAGAAGCGAAAAGTAAAAAGGCAGCCTGATCAGTGTCTCTGAAAGGCTTCTCCTCTCACTTTTTTTCACAGAAACCAGATTTATTTCTAGTTTCCATTCATTTCACTCTTCTTGTGTTTGAATTTTGAGTGAAGCTAAATAAGAAATTCAACAAAACAAGTGCTTTTTGTAGAAGTAAAAGCTGTGCATTTACGTAGAAACATGGTCTCTTTTCAACAGATAGGTTTTATGTGTTTTCCTTACCTGCTAAACTCTGGGGAAACAAACTTCCATTCACTTTGTGCAAACTGTAATCACCTGTATCCTTGTTTTACTGTACTCTGTGCCCATTGTTATGATTATAGAAATCTCACATTCCCTGAAGAAATATTCTGTAGTTACAAAATACACATATACACAAACATACCCCTGAATATTTTGCAGTCCAAGAGAGAGGAAAGTTAGCTCACTGGCTTGTTAGTTTAGGGGGCTGGCAATTTCACTTGGTGTTGCACTGCACAGAATGAAACTGATCTGTTTTAGGATTTGCAGAATTATCCCTACACAGGCAAATACTACATACAAACTCTAAGAAAAAATACTTGGACAACCAAAATTAATATAAGGAATCAAACATATTTTCCTACTGTATCTCATACTATGAAATGGAAATGTTTGTTTTGCTGACAGATGTTTATCCACTAAAAATATCAACTGACAGGAATTTTATAAAATGTGATATATTTGTATAAAGGTTGAGAGTGAGCTGAATAATTCAATGATTAATATAGTGATGAGGGACATAATGGCTTATTTCTACCCGAGGTGACATCATGCATTAATTTTATAGGTCTTGAAATGGGACAGGGGAATGACCTTGATGTATCTCAAAGGAAAGGGTGTGGTACACAGCTAGGAAAAAGAGAGCTGACAGAAACAGAACATAAAAAATGTTCATGAAATGTGTCAAAGCAAGCACTGTAGGCCATACTTAGTAAATCTAGAAGAAACATCCATATCCCCAAAATTAAAGTTTACTGTGATGGAAGAAAGATGTGCAGTTAAATGTAAGAGAGGAACGCAAAATGTCACTGCACTGCAATGAGTCCAGTTCAGAATTCAAAAAAACCTCTACACATGGTGATGTTCCACTAATGCCAGTTGTTGGGGATATTAATTTCCTGAGATAACCATAGGGAAAACATGCAGTCTTCAAGAAGGTATGGTCATATCTAAACTGGGGACTTGTCTGCTAGCACAACCCAGTTGGGCAAATCCTGAAGCTGGTGCAGACCTCAGCACAAATTTGACAAGGTGCTCCAGCTTACAGCTAGGGTGCCCTGAAAAGAATTCTTCACAAAGCGGTGTATGTGGATACAGATCACCTCAGCAACTCACCCACTTTCTCTTCAGATATACAGCCAACCTTGACTAATTCTGCTATGGGACACTGTGCATCAGAATGCAATGAAGTAGTCAGAGGGGGACAAAGACCTAGCTCAATTATTGTAAAAATGGGGACATCAGCAATGTGGGGAAGTCTGAGTGGGTTAATACCACCCAGGGAGGTAAACTCATCAGTTATCCCACCTGTGAAACTGAGCATTCTTACTCTGGTAGGACAGAGATTTTTACCTGATGTATTAAAAAGTTTATCTGCCTCACTCACATGCTAACACTTTTTCTTGGGTTTATTAATTAATTTCTTTTAAAAATCACAGAATTCTGAACAAGTAAAAATGTAGCTCCCCAGGAGAAAGTTATAATGAACAATCTACTAATCAGAAAAAAACTCCCTAAATTCAAGGACAAGAATTCTGCAGGAATCCAGGAAACACCTGCAGGTTAATTTACTGGCTAGCTAAAGAAACATCAAGCTGAGATGAAGCAGAGATGGAATAGGTGGTCTGACATGTTTAACGCCTCAAGAACAGAGTTCCCAACTTCTCAGCCTGGCTCACCCAAGTTTAACATATGTGGTGATCATGAGAAGCAGAGACAGAAGGGAAAATGGGGAGAAGTGTAAGAGAGTCAAAATCACAGGGCTTCCCTTAACATGAATGAAGGCTGATAAACAAGAGGGAACTAATTTTCTTGGTAGTGATCTGTAAAATATGAAAAGTTCTTGAATATGAACCTGTGGAACTACAGCTTATATAAGGGTATGTCTGTGTAGATGGGGGTATATATACACATCTCGCTTCAAATGACAGGCCGATGACACGCTGTTTAGCTAAGGGGGAAGATTACAGTGTTAGGACTGCATTTGGAAGAGGAATGGTTTCTAATTTTCCTTGTTTCCTTTCCAATGCTTGATTATCCTTTTAGTTCAAATTTTTTAATGCAAATTGATTTCCCCAAGCATTTTTATAAATACTGAGACAAAACACTGAAGTGAGAAAACTTTATTCCTACTTAAATGAGAAGCTTACAGTTAGCCATTGAATCACTGCTGCAACAAAGACACACTACCACCACAAAAAAGGAATCCAGTCTGCTAAGTTCAGCTCCTAGTACTGCACTCAGTAAAATGCAGAAACACACACTATTTTAAGCATATGCTTAACCCTTTCCTGATTCAGAGCCTAAACTGTTCCTAGGAGTCTTTCCAGCCTGGTACAATTATTGGATTAGATGCATGGAAAGTCAGTGCAGAGGGAATGTGCTTGTTCATAGGGAGAGATTCTTTTAGACTTTCTACACACACTATATCCTTCTCTGTCCACTTGTGCTTCATTAATATTAATAAAAGCTTGTGTATTCAAGACATTTGTAATACTGAATTACATTACTCAGTGGCTCTAATTACGTTATTTCTTGAATTCCAAATTGACTCCCAGCCTTACTCATTTTACCAGGTTTAAATAAGAACATGATTCATCACTTACAGAAAGCACATTACATAAGTTACGCAGTTTCACAATTGAGCACGCTGACTGTCTGCGTTGAAGCTACAAATAGGAATAGAAATAGAGAAGATTTTCTATCCTTGGTTTGAAATTAAACTTAGGCTACTGTATCAATCATGTGAGCTCTGGCTGAAATGAGAACAGAAAACATTCATCACATGTTCTAGATGTTCCAAACTAATAATAGCCTGGGACCGGTTTTCAAAGAAAGATAGAGCTGTGCTTAGGAAGGGTGTGAAACCCAAGAACAACTGCTGCAAATATAAAAGCTTGCTTTCTTTTTTCCCGTTGGATTCCTCACGAGGAAAATCTACTCCATATGAAGTACATACAGTGGTTTTGCAATTCTAATGAAAAGTGTTAGCTACAGGCGGGTTATACAGCATCAGAACTCTAGTATGTTCAGCAGAGTACTGTGGCCTACAGATGTGACTCCAATAATAGTATGTGAGCTCATCCTCAGTGTGGAAGATTATTCATTAGGGAGAGAATAATGTAAGTGATATGATCATTACATCACCTTTTCCTGTACATTATTCTCACTACAGCTGACAGGAAAAATATCTCTCGGTTTTACGTTACATGATTTTCAAATTTTGCAGAGTCCAGACAAAAGCAGTATCTGAAAGTATGTGTACATTTAAAGTTTCATTTGATAACAAAGAAGGGCCTATGCTGCAGTGTTGAATCACTCTATTTTCTTCATATAAAACAGTTCTTCCATAGTATCACATCCCACATCTGTTAACACTGCCTATTTTAATTTTTAGGTAAAGGTTCTGAAGAAAAAATATTTTCAATCTATATAATCACAGAATCATAGAATGAAGGCTTTTGCTTGAAAAACAGGATCAATATGATTAGTGTAAAAGAGGTCTTTAGTATTAAACTCAAAAGAAAATTGCCAGAAGTTACAAACCCAGGGAAATTTATGTCCAGATTACAGCAATAACATGTTTCAATGAGGATGGAGCCAATGAAGAAATACGAAGAAGACTTCTTGGCTTTTCTTGTGCTTTTGGTAATAATGGTTTATATCGGACTCATACACTTTATGTGACACCCTATATTAAAAGGGTGAGGAGTAAATGACATTCATTAACATTAGGATGGTATTTATCATGATAAACATTGTGTTTACTGATACTACTTCATAAAGAAGGGAATAATGTAAATGAATAGCAGAAGCCCAGAAGCCCTCCTAACTTTGAGACTATGGCATGTGTAATTCTGAAATTATGCCTACTTTGGTCTTATTTTTCAAAATGAAGACTGCTGTCCCACAGTGTTCTCAGCACCTGACATCAGAATGAGAAGTATTATCAGTGGTCTCTAAAAGCCTTAGCCTAGACTGTAATAATACAGACATACACATTTGTGTACATCATAGCCTAATTTGTCAAGTTTCAACTAAGTAAGGATGTTGTGAGGATCTGGGATGCTTGTGTGCAAATCTGAGACAACATTTCTAGAACTGAATTAATTTAGCAAAACATACCAGTTCCGAAATGTAAACAATAGTCCTATTTGTGTTACAGGCATTCTTCAGACAAATAATAGAATAAAGTTTTTAAACTACAACCATTTACTCCATTTAGCATATTTGATTGAATGTTAAGGTGGGGAACAGGAACAGACTTTTCATTCAGTTCTGACATTTTCACTGGCATACTCCTCTTTGAATAACCACTTGCCACTGTTGGTATTAACAGAAAAGAAACATGTTGGCTTAATCATATGAGACTGCAACTGATCCAAGCATTTTGTGTAAGGAAGTCATCACAAAATATTTGTCCAGGTTTTGGCTTCTTTGCTGTGGTATCTACCTCACGCACTTGCTACATTCACATGGATTTCCTGCTGTTGTGCACACCAAGCTGGTTTACTACATGTGTTTCTACGTTTGTACTATATTGTTTTTCCTCCCTGAACAGTTACCAAGCAGTGCAGTATCAGTCTGTGACTATCAGTCACCAGGCAATTTAAAAGCTACAACATCCATAGAAAAGTCTCCCAAAAAAACATTTAATCACATTCTGGAAACCTACTCATAGATAAAACTCCATTTTCTTCTCTTTCCTATCATTCCCAGATGTGACTGGAACAGAAAATGTTTTCCCTTTTTAAAATTCAGATATTTCTGTAGAACCATGTGTGAGAGCTACAACTAAGACCTCATAGGACTAAGCCAGGATCAAATTTATCAACTTAAGCAAGTTAGCATTTCATATGGAAGACAAAAGGAGACAGTAACAACTATGAAGCTAAGGTAAGTTCAGAGATTTTAGATTTTCCTGATCTAAAGCGTGGCAATGCTCTGAGAGTCGGCATTTCATGAACGCAGATATACTTGCAGACTGGTAGTCTCAGAAAATGGTTTGCAGGGACCAAGTCAATTCAGTAAGCACTGCAAATAAAGACTGTTTTACTACAAGCTGACATCCTACTTGTCTCCTTTTTTGCATGTATGTGCACTCCTTTCTTTCCCTCTCCCCATTTCCCAGTCTTCTGTCTATTTTGGATTGGCAAGTGGCAGTATGTGCTATGGCTGGTGTGGAGCAGTTCACCTCAGTGGTACCCACACTGATTAGCTAACTGATTACAGCTTCTTGTAGGAAAAAGATGATGGGTTGGAATAGCTTTCTCTCACCATGGAGGCATTATATTTGCGTCTCCTAATGGCCCTGACACCTCTACTTCTCCATCAAGTTTGGCTGACCAACAGGTTTAAAGATTATTATGGTGGCCTGGCAGTAATAGTGTGAATGCAAAGGGCTCACTTCCATAGAAAAACAGAACAGAATTACAGTGGGGAAGTTCAAGGTCTGGAAATGCCAAAATCCTCATTTCCTTACAACAGGCAGTATAAAATCATGATACTATTACTGAGACTAAAAAAAATTATTTTCCCTTCTTTCCCTCCTGCTCTAATTAAACAAATTATATCTATTTTACTAAAACATGATTGTTCCCCTTTAAACCAGTGTTTCCATGATTTTTTTGCTTAACTTTCAGGTTTGTTGTCTGTTGTTCAAATTTTTTGGGGTTCATACCTGCAAAATTTTATTCCCCCTGAAAGACCCAGAACGACATTTTTTTCTTTGGAGTAGTGGCATTTTGAAATAATCTCCTGATTACAGGTGGGTCCATAAGAAAAATATCCAGCATTACAAGATCTTTCAACTGTAAAACTATCCCTGACAATTTTAAAACAAAATATTTTTTTCTGACATCGGCAAAACCACAGAGTTTATAAATGTTGAATTCGATCCTTCTTCACAGCAATAGTGCTACTTCGATCAGCAGATTTCAAGACGAAGCCTGTGACTACTTCAGAGACTGAAGTAGTTTCCATAGTAAGTATTATCCATACAAACAAAGTGCTCATACGGAGCCTAGCACCGGAATGCTTTACTGTCACCTCTCAAAAGGCCTCCGTGAGATACGCAAGTACCAGTCCCATCACCTCCCAAGTGTGGGAAGCAAAGACACTATTCTTCTGCAGCAGAAAACCTTGTTGCGAGCACTTGGCTCACATTGCTGACCTTGCCCTGCGACCAGAGCATGTGCCCACTGGGTACCTTTGCCAGGGCAACACGTCTGTCCCTATATGAAATTTTACTGGTTAAAACCAGCTTGGTTTGTGTGGAGGCAGAAGCTTCTAGCCAGTGGTAGTGCTGTCATTAGCAGTGTGGTTGGTGGATGAGGGCTGGTGTGGTACGGGAAGGCAGTTTCTTTCAAAGGGAGGGTTATGTTTTGCCAGTTTACAAACTGGTGTGGGAACAGGACAACTTTTCTTAGGAATCTTTGTAGTGTAGATGAAGCCTGAGGAAATGAGGCTCACTGTTTCCAAGGACGCTTCTCACACTGACAAAGCTAGCTGAGTGCTTCCAAACCCCTTTCCTCATCACTGATCATTTCCACACCTGTGCTGATGCCGTTTGTTCTAATGTGATTGTCTGTGGAGCTGAATAGTAAACCAGATCAGAGAGCTGATCCAACTTTAAAAGCACTTCTCCTCACCCCCCTACCCCCCTTTTTTTTTCTATTTTTGAGGACATGCTGTTTACTGAAACGTCCATAGGATCAAGACCTGCAAAACTAGGGACCAGATCCTTAATAACATTATAGCCAAAAAGAAATTAGATACCTATTAAATCTGTGAATCTGATATTAAACAACCTGTTTAGCATTGTGAGAATCCAGATCTTTATATTCTGCCATATTCTTCAAATCTCTTCTGGCACCCTAACATGCTGCTAATATTTGTCATTTAATAAATTAATGGTATTTTAATCTGTTGTCGTCTAGATGCTGAAGTTATATACATTTCACAAATTTAATTTCAATGGAGGTACTAAAAATGTTGACTGAAGTCCTAACTGAGGGACACGCAAATACAAGTCTATGCCAAATATATTTGCATTAAAGATCTAATTGAATTAACTGTTCGCACAGCTTCTAACACAGTCAGCTTGTCCAGGCTTCCTTTCCAGCTTGACTACCTCCATTTTTGGTAAGAGAGATTTAAAAGGTCTCTCCTTTCTCCTGGGATTAGACAGTGAGGAGCACTAATTAGCCACCTGCACCCATAGCACAGGGCTACAGTTTGTTTATCTTACAAAGGCTGCTGCATCCCTGGGGAAAAGTCATACTGTGATGGGTTTTGGTGGTTTTGGGGTTTTTTTTTCCTTTAAAAAATTCAAGTTCATTTCCTTCAAGGAAAGCTTAGCAGTTTACAGAATTTTTAGCATTATTAGGAGGAGAAAGAGTCCCCTTTTCTCACAGTGCTACTTGGATACTGTAGAAGAGAAAATAAATACTGATTATTTTTCTTCTCTTTTTATTTTTTTTTCTTTTTCATCAAGCATTTCCCACATTTGGCTTTAGCTGCAGCACTTTACTCTCTATAGCATGTAAAAATGAGACTATGAAAATAAAACTAACATTTAGCAATTACAAGGGCTTTACTCATGTTAGCATGATGTAGAATCCACTAAATAGCCTATTCAAATATAAGAAAAAACCCTAGAAATAAACAAACCTCTTCTCAAATCCTTTAAGTGCAGTGATGCATAAGTAATTTTGTTACTGCCAAACCATATCTTTGAACGAAGGACTATCTAGGACGAGCAGCTGATGTTGTTATAATTTAAACTGTATTCTGATTCCTGTTTGAAATTTCTCCTTACTGTGACTGGCTAAGAATGGTAAAAAATGTTCTGCTTTGTTTGCCTTTTCTAAGTTCTGACTCAGTGGCAGGCAAGTACTACTTATGGGCCTGATGTAAAGCCTAGTGAAGTCAACGGGAATGTTTCCAATGACTTCATTAGGCTTTGGATTGGGTCTGAAGTGCAGCAATTTACTCAACTCTGGAGTATAAATTACAGACATGAAAACCAAAATTATTTGTGTGTTGCTGGATTACTGACAGCAAAATGTATGATCTCAGAAAAATAATAGGCAGAGATAGCCTGCATAAGTTGGAAAAGCTTAAAATATAGGCAAAGATAGGGGAGTACTCGGGCACGAATAAAGACAGTCTCAGTTCCAGTAATGATGAAAGAAAGTTGAGGAATTTAACAGACAATTATGTGATTAATCTAGTAGGAGAAGACACTATCTGTCTCAGTCACCACTCTTCTGCCTGATCACTGGACTAATATCTGGATGAGATGATGTTCTGCTATCACAGCAGGCAGAGCTCTGTATCCGTAACAACCAATGGAAACCCCTTTGGAAACATTAAGAATTCCAGTGGCAAATAATGTAAACCAAACACATCAGCTGAATTTGTTGCCAGAGCAAGTATGAAACTGTAGAAGAGAACTGTATGTGAATGTTACTTAAATAACAAGAAATCATACCATCTCCTACGAAGTATAACATTGTGTTTTAGAGAAAGATCTCCCAAATAATTTTCTTTTGAAGTTTCAAACTTTATGTCTTGATGAGTGATACAGTGAGCAAGTTACTTCTTTCAGTCAAAACTTAATTAATTTCCCCTTGTTTGAAAACCTTAGGATGCCAACATCTTACCCTAACTACCCCACAGAAAGTAACCATACTATGTGTTACACAGTAGTTATTTGCTTGGCTCAACTCTTCTCGGGTGAGTATTGTATTTCAGCATACCATAACGCAATCATTGAATAATTCTACTTTGTAAAAGGATTGATTATTGGGGTGTAAACCCATTTTTGTTCTGGAAGAGCATATCCAAGCAAGAGCTGTTATCCTGGCATGGCTTGTTATGCAACAGCTATGTCTATCCACTTCTAAAGATATAAAAGCTTAGTGTTAAAACATTGATTTCTCCCAGATCAGAAGTATTTTTAACTTTCAGAATTTGGTTTTTATTCTTTATCTAGAGGTATATATCTTTAGCTTCACCTTAATAGCAAATTAGGAAAGATTTTTTCAGAGAGGTATATATAAAAAATAGTTTGTATCCTTAAAATGTTAAAAGAAATATGAATTTGGGATTTAATGTGGGTAAAACACCTTTACATCAATAGGTAATATTATGTTGTAAGCCACAGTACTGAAAGACACAAATATTTTGTTTAAAAAGTTGACATGCAAAATAAAATTGTATTTGTAAAAGGATTAAACTTTAAAATAATAGGGCATGTATTTTCAGTTAACAATTTTTGCCTTGTATTAATTTACACACATAATTTATTTATACAGTGGCAGGTACTGGTTTGATTTTAAGTAATGCTTTGCTATTAGAAGCTATGACCCTCTCCCAAAAGCAAACAAACCCCTCTGTGAATGAGTAAAAAACCCCAACTTTTAGCATTCCTCTTCTATGCAACTTTTTCCATACTTTGACTCCCTTTGTTTTCACAAATGGTTTTCACAATTGAAACAGGGACAGACAGGGAAACTGGACAAGGAAATGGAAAATAAAAACCAAGGTTTTTAAAAAATTATTATTAGAACAGATGACACAGTAACAAGTACAGATAAGGTACTGGACAAACAAACCTTTCCTCATATCACACCTGTACCTTAAATTATGGCCAATTTTTACCATTATATCAGTTTCATAACAGATTCTCCTCACAAACATTTCCTCACTTATTGCCTCAAACTGTCATGGTCATCACAACACTATCAGAGCTGGGACAAAAGGAGTGGGAAAGGGAAAAGGGTACAGAGAAGGAAACGCTTGGGAAAATACTTGGAAAGGAAAAAAATTGTGTAACTGGAGATGTTTGTCTTTTAAAAATCACTGTACAAGAAAAGATGCTTTTCTGAGATTCCACAACCCCCCCTTTCTTTTTATACTAGCTATAGCAGAGAATGTTGTCTTTTTCTTAAACATCGTCTATTTTCTCCTGGGCAGATCACATACAACCTCATCTCACAGGTGCTCTACAGTCTTGCTTTGTTCCAGCAAAACACGCTCAACTTTATGGATGCATACTCCCTGTGAATTAATGTCAACAGATAATAAACTATTAGATGCAAAAAGCTTTGTTTAACCTTATTAAAAAAAATTATGGTAGGATTCCCAGGCAGGATTTTTACAGACTTTTTCCCACATAAGATGGGCAATTAGGCAGTATGAAAAGTGACTTCCAGTTCTCAAAGTTTCATTTCATTTGGGAGCCAATATGATTTAGCGGCTAGACTAATTTAAAAGACAAGGAGCCAGAAGAGTTTAACATTTTCAGGAAGACTGAGCTGTTCACTGAATTACCTTGGGCTAATCACTTAACTGTTATGTTTTTTAGTGAAACCATCTGTAAAACTGGGTCAAAACACATCTTCCCCCCCCCCCAAAAAACAAACCCAACAAAAACCCTCACTGAGAAACACGCTTAAGTCTGGTTTAGTTCTCTGAAGTAAGTAAGTTACAAAGAAGAGCAAGATAAATATGGCATGAGACCAAGGCATTTAGCAACCTTACTAAGTCAAACTGAGATGCAGCTGCAATGCAAGCCTACTCAACTGCAATGCTGTAGATCACTGAGTTAAAAGCCAGCATGATATACACTCTGATGTCTACTTGATTGCTAAATGCTCACTTTGAAACTAGAAGGCAAAATTCAGTCGTTGCTTATACAGCTACAACCTCACAGACTTCAGAAAAAACAGTGGAAATCCATGGAGTAGCATCCTGTGAAGTCTAAACCTCATGCATACAAAAGAAGACACTTTTAAATCAAGCAAATAGGCATTGGCAGCATTCAGTACTTTGTGTTCTTTGTTGTCACATGTACTTACTTTAAAGCACTGTGCATTTTTATGGTGCTCTATCAAAGAGAAAATAGTTGTCATAGCCATTGTTCTCTTGTGGACACCAGCTCAGACTTTCTTGTGGAAAACAGCAACACTATTACCATATAAAGAAGTACAGCAAATGGAAAACTAATGTGGCAGTTAAGGCACAAGAACAGAGATCAGGAACCCGCCTAGGTTCCATTTCCAAACATGTCAGACACTTCCAGGATGATCACATGCATCTCATCAAATTCTGATGTTTCACTTTCCTCATCTACAAACCAGATCTAGCAGCCCTTGCTAAAGAAGTTCTGTGCTTTGAGACTGAGATGACAACAGGCTTAAAAGGTCTGCAATTAAGGAGGAACTGCACATTGCTAACTATGGCTCAGCCTTACTCAATTCTTTTCCTTTTCAGTTAAGTCATCATTCAGTTAATTTGGCCTAGCATAGAAAATACTCAGCAGTAGAGGCATACACAGTTTAAAGACCCCTCTGTATCATGTCCAGCTGAATTAATACTACCTCTTACACAGAACGCACATGAACTTTGTACTTAAAAACACACAGGAGCTCTGTCTCCTATGGAAATGCAACATGGCATGCGGGAAATATACAGTGCCATAAAACATTACTTGCAGTGGCTCACAAACCCTAGGAACACCATGGGATTTTCAGCAAAGCAGTGTGCTATTGGTTATACTTCTTTTCAGTCTTAATCATAACTACATGCTGCAATGCTGTCACCTCACACATCAACAATAGAACTAGACCTAGCCACAGCACAGGGAGCTGCTAATGTGTGGCTCACTTCAGAATGTAAAGACCCTCTCGTGGCATCAAGCCAACAAAAGTTATTTCTGTGCCTGCATACAGCTGGCAGAGGTAAAATAGATGTGAAAATAGCCTGACAATCCCCTTCTGCTTCATTTACACCTCAGAGTTGTTGCAGTACAATGGCAGGGGACAGACCAAGCCCAGAACTGGACATTTCTTAGCCCCGTGTTCCAGAGCTGCGCTGCATCCTTCATATTTTCAGGCAAAAATATTTTCAAGTTTTCTTTTTTCTTTTTGGTGGTGTTGGGAATGGGGCAGCATGCATTGAGTGTACTGACTCTGGTCTCCTAACAAATACCAGTTCAGAAGTTATTGTTGTGTTCCCTCATCTGACACTTGAACACAACAGAAAAATTAGAACTTAAAATGTTCAAGGAACTAATGCCATCTAAAGGCTGATAAGCTGAACTACAGCATATGGCTACCAACCGTATAATTGTAAGGAAAATCACTGCATCTGCTACAGAAAATCACTTATTCTGTTGCTGAGAAATGCATAGGCACCAGAAAATTTTAGCTGGAATGGCAAAACAAACAAAAATTCTTATTAGTCAGCAACATTGTCTCACAATTATTAGTAACGTTATTTATCCAGATTTTGTAAGTGCACTTGCACTTACTTTGAGCAAAGTTTATAGTAGTATGAATTGCTGCTCATTTCAAAGCACATCAGAAGACAAAGAATGAATATTGTGCATCAGTATTAGGTATTTATTTATTTGAATGATATTTTTTCTAACATTACTAAAAGACAGGCTCCTCCAACCATATACAACACTTCTAAAACAAAAAGAAAATTACCTGGTTTCTAGAAGATACCGACTTTGTCCTTAGTTTCTGTGTAAGGATAAAAAGTCTTTCTTTCCCAGTAACTTCTCTAGCTCCCTAAAATAAAAAAAAATAATAAAACCCCAAAACCACACACACAAAAAAAAAGACCCCAAAAAACCCCCAAAAACCACAACAAGCTGCTGAACAGTTAATCTTGGTTTGCTAGTGTTAAACCAGTTTTTGACAAGCACCTTTTTCTGCAAGCAAGGTGGCAGTATTTTCTTCATTTCTGCCTCTCTTAAATGACTTATCCACCTGATTTTTAATTATTATTTTAATCCATAAATAAAAAAAATCAGATGGAAAGGACAGGATGATCTCTATTATTTCTACACACTTCAAAGACTGAGTGATCAAACCAACTGCATTCTCTTCATACAAATATACATCCATTTTTTAATAAAACCTTTTTCAATGCAAAACATACTTAGATAATCCTAAGAAGGTTCAAATAAATTTATAGCAATCTTATTTAACTAAAAGCAACTATAGAGTTGTTTTTTCATCATAATTTTCTTCCAATTCCCATGTTTATCCATGAGGAATTTAATATGAATCCATGAATTCCAACATGGTTCCTTCCCATGGGCTGCAGTTCTTCATTAACTGCTCCAGCATAGGTCTCTTCCACAGGGTGCCAACCCTTCAGGACCTGACTGTTCCTGCATGGGTCCCTCTCAGGGTCAAGAGTCCTGCCAAAAAATCTGTTCTGGTGTGGGCTCTTCTCTTCATGGAGCCACACGTCATACCAGGAGCCTGCTCCAGCATGGGCTTCCAACAGGCTCACAGCCTGCTTGGAACATTCACCTGCTCCAGTGTGGGGTCCTCCACAGTGTCCAGGTGGCTATCTGCTCCACAACGGACCTCCATGGGCTGCAGGGGATAGGCTGCAGGAGAATCTCTACTCCAGTGTCTGAAGCACTTCCTCTTTCTTCTTTACTGATCTGGGTGTCTGCAGGGTTGTTTCTCTCACATATTCTTATTCCTCTCCTCAGCTGCAATTGCTGCTGTGCAGGTGTTTTTCCCCTTCTCAATTATGTTATCCCAGAGGTACTACCACGGTTGTAGATGGGCTCAGTCTTGGCCAGCACAGGGTCCATCTTGGAGCCAGCTGGAATTGGCTCTATCAGATACGGGAGAAGCTTCCAGCAGCTTCTCAGAGAACCACCCCTGTAGCCCCACCCACTACCAAAACCTTGCCATGCAATCCCAATACAAGTCTATGTTAGAAAGTTTCTTTATACTAACATAGACTTGTACCTTCTTAGGTATGATGTAACTGTTCACTTTACTGACAGTACTACCCTACATGAGTTTGAATCCAATTACTCATGCTTTATCTTTACACAACTTAATGATTATGGCTCTGCCATATAGAATGGATATGGTCAGTTCTCTTGACCTTAGAGTATACTTCCATGTCACACAGCACTCCAGACCACTCATCTAACTCCACAGCCATATTAGAATCCTGTATTAATACAGGTAATGCTTCCCTATGCAAGTACCAGCTACCTCACAAACTTCTTCCTGTGATGTTACGTTCTCTTCTTGATTACCCAATACCTCAGGTAACAAATGGGGCTTTGAATTAATTGAAAGTTTACAGACTTACCTCTTCCCACTCTGTAGTCAAAAGCTGAGTGTGAAAGGCATTATAAACTCATAAAGGCAAACCCTTCATTCATCTTTAACATGAAGACTACTACTTTTATGCAAGTTTGAAATAAAAAAAAGATCATTTATACTGTCTGCTTGACTTTCTATTGGTTTCTTCTCTGTCAGACATGTTTGGAATGTGAACAAATATAATAGAGGAACAGAAGTCTCAGGGATGATAAAATTCTGTAAGTATCATGAAAGTCAATATCCAAGTCAAGGAGAAAAACCCAAATTACTGTTGCTGTTGAACACTGAAGTTACCTATCCTGCTTGGTCTCCTGGCTGGATAATAAGCACATGCCAAGGTCCCCTGCACAAAACCACTGCATATTTCAGAATCAGGCATGATACCTGCTACCTCTTGTTCAGCTTTAGGAGCACAGAGGGAAGATGAATGGATTACAGGGCATGTCACTGAAGTAGAAGTCTAGTGGGATGACACAGCAATATGTGTGGCATCTAGAAATGAGAGAATATGGCAGGAATTTCGTGCTGTTATTGTAGCAGGACAGGGGTATAGGATGTAAAGACAGAAGACACAAAACTGTGGGAAACTGGGATTCAGCATTTCTGCTGCTCCAAGACAAGCTATGCTCAGAATGCAACCATTCATTACTTCTTAAACCTTTCAAATGGCTTTTCTTTCCTCACCTCTCAATACTTCTTGACTACACAAAAAACTTCAGACCAACACCTTTGAGATATTTTATGAAGTGTTCCTCGAGGGTAGAAGTAACAGCTTTCACCACAATATGCTTTTTATTACTTCTGTCGTAGTGAATGGTAACCACTTGTCTAAAAAACTCCAACCAAGGAAAATTTTCCTCACCAAATCAGAAATTGCAATGAGATATTCTTGCCAGAATCTCAGAATGTACCTCCTATAGCAGCATCAGAAATAGTTCTGGTAGAGAATTAAGAAATGTGACCATCATGTCACATGCAGCCCGTTTATCCTGTCTTTTTTACTTTATCTGGGAGTGTGTTAATTAGTTGCTCTCACAGGACTTCATTCTACAAACTTAAACCGACCCTTGTTTTGCTTGCTTCGCTGAGTTATTAAGCCTCTGACTGGGCCATAAGCACCTCAAATCTAATGTGATATGAAACCTGCATGGAAGGAAAGCAGTAAAATATCAGACCGGGGTTCTAGTCTTGACAAAAACTCTCCAGAGGGTAAAACATTGCATGATTACTACATTTTTTAAAACTAATAATGTCAAACTCAAGTAGACTGCATTTCTGTAGTTCCCTGAGATGCAATGAAAGTATATAATACTAGGAGTGTATGATCTTTGACTCGTGTATAGAGCACATAGATGCCTCTACCTATAAATAGTATGCAGGACTAATGACACCATTACTATATTCTGCTGACGTCCTCTGAGGCAGACATGAAATACAGGCCCATTCTTCATCAGCAGAATTAAAAACAAGTTTGTCTACACACACGGTTACCTAAAGAAAATGGTTTACATTGAAGATACTCTTATCCTTCTATATTTAAGCCTGATCCATCACCCACTAATGGCAATAGAAATCTTCCTACTGACTCAATTAAATGTTGAACTACTGATGCCACTTCTGATGCCACAAAAAGTGCATTTTTTCATTTCAGCGGGTAACCGAATCCCTTTCTTACTGTTCAATTGTTTTGTATATATGTATATTTTTAAAGCTTCTCATGAGGGGTGTAACTGTTTTGTAGATGTCAGGATGAAGACAACCTGGATAAAAAAATAGCAAGCATTCAGAAAAGACTCCAAACCCAAGTAATCATTACTTGTCAGAATGCACACATCTGATGGAGACATGATTTTACGGTGGAAGTATTAATCTAAAACTTTTAAACAGGCTGTTCAGGTTTGGTATGAGGTGTCTGGGACCACATCCTTGGTCCCGCAAAGATCTGGCATCTCAAAGATCTGGCCTGGCACTAAACTGGAACTAAAACCTGTAATATCTCCCTCATTTTCCCTTTCCCACCTTCTCCCTTTCTTGCACAGCAACTGCACAACAAAATGGTTTGAAGATGCAATCTCACTGAAAAATACTGCCAGGAAACAGGTCAGTTCTGGGTCAGTTTTCCCAGTACACTTCACTGTCCGGCACAAACACACAGAGGCACTACCAGCTTAAGCATGTATTGGACTCCAGATAGGGATAAATGACTTACAATGGATCGGTTTTTAGCCTACTGTCTTCAAAAGTGCTATTTACATGCTAACTTCTATTTAACATGCACAGAAAGAGCAGGCCGAATTGCACCATACCAGATAAGCCTGATGGTTTATGTAACCCCATATTCTATTTCAACCAAAAATGGTTATTTCAAAGAAAGACAAAAATTTAATAGTGGACTTGTAACCAAACAGTGAACCTTAAAAAAGTATTCTTTTTTTTTTTTTTACTGTGTCAGGCTTATACCTACGCTAGCTAGCTTTATTTATTTGTGAACTCCCCCTGAAGACTTTGGCTTGCCCACCTGTTTGAGTGACGAGTTCCTCACACCAAACCGCACTTTATTTGGGGGAATAAAAAAATAAAATAACTAAATTCCAGTTTGCAACACACTCGCTTATGTAGCTCACGACCTTCCCACTACCGACTTAGGGACACTTTATGTATTTCCTCACGTCTGATTTAGCATGTCTATGTAGTACCGCTGTAACAGCCCACACACACCCAGGGCCTAGCTTAACGGTGTCTCCTTGCTGCAGAGGCCGCCGGTTCCCGCTTCTCCTCGCCCACACACCGGGCCGCTAACTCGTTTAAAAACAAACCAAACAAATTACCTGACAGAAAAACTCTTAAAACGTTTCTCGCCGTATCCTACAGTCAGTATCTATGTTTGTGTGTGGGGAGGGAGGGAGGCTACCGCCTGACTGAACCGCCGCAGGGTGTGAG
Organism: Porphyrio hochstetteri; assembly: GCA_020800305.1. Taxonomy (NCBI): domain Eukaryota; kingdom Metazoa; phylum Chordata; class Aves; order Gruiformes; family Rallidae; genus Porphyrio; species Porphyrio hochstetteri. Next base: position 34,186,703 of record CM036909.1, read on the forward strand.
GGCAGGGCGGGCCAGGACCCCCACATGGGCTTGCCGGTGGACCCGAGCACTGGGAGCTGCCGGGCAGGGTGCACACATTCCCCGGGCCGTACCACTGCATGTCCCTTGCGGGCGGGAACATGAGGCGACGGTCGCTGACCTCGGCACTACGCGGCTCCTGAAAGCTTCCCACAGACGACGGCCGGGGAAATAGCCCCGCGCGCAGCGCCGCTCCCTCCAGCAGCTAGGCTTTCTTCCCGGCCGCTTTCTTCCTCCCCTGCGCGGTAAATGGTACGGGCCGCAGTAGCCCGCACAGGTGCGGCCGGTGGGACAAACCAACGGTAGGCGCAGGGGGAGCGGTGCGTGCGCGCTCCTTCCCTCGCGCGTGCGGCGAAGAGTGATGAGAGGCAGCGAGGCGGGAGGGCGAGACCGGGACGGGGCTGGCAGCGGCCACATCATCGGGGAGCGACGCGAGCAGAGCGGCCGCCGCGGGAGATTGAAGTGCCTGCGCCGCCGCTGCGGCCGCGCTGAAGCGAGAAGGGGGCGGCGCCGCTCCGCTCCCGCCACCGCAGCCGCTGCCTGGGCAGGGAGGAGAGGAGAAGGAGGGGGACCGCCCGCCCCTCCGCTGGTAAGTGCCAGTCAGCGGGTGGAGGGTGGGTGCGGGCCCTGCCGCGCCGCTGCCCCTCCGGGCGGGGAGTCTGAGCCCCGCGGCCCCGGCCGCGGCTTATGTGCCCGCGCAGGGCGGGCCGCCGCGCCGGCAGGGCCCTCGTGGGTCGGCTCCTGCTCCGGGAGGCCGCCAGGCTGCAGGCCGAGGGGCCGCCCCCGCGCGGGTGCTGTCCCCGGCCTGTGCCGAGCCGCTCAGGCCGGGTTGGGCGGACTGGGAGGAGGCTTCTGGTGAACTGGCGAGGTCTCAAGTGGGAGAGAGCGAAGCTGGGCGAGAACCGGCCTCCCCTCTCCGAGGTTGCAGTCCTGGGAGTACAGGCAGCCTCCCGCCTGGCGCGGCTGCCGCCCTCCCCGTTGCCGGCCCAGGTGTTGGCACAGGAACAGAACCAAGCATTAGTCGCAGTTTAAAAAAAATATTTTTACTTTTTTTCCTTTTTAACGTTTTAGCTTGAGTCAGCTTCCTGAGCTGGTTCGGTGTATGAGCAGCAGAAGGGCTCGTGTGGGCGATAGAGGGTGGTGCAGGGAGGAACTAGTGGCTGGGGTTGCTGCTTGTGGTAGAGGTGCTGATTAAAAGTGTTAATAAAGCTACTTATTTGCTAATTCAAACATCTGTAATAACTCATGGGTTGTAGTTCGGCCATTGTTATCCTGATGGAATACTTATTTTAACAGTGAGGTATTTCAGATGTCTTTTGGAAGATGCAGTTTGGGGTTGGTTTGGTTTTTTTTTTGCACCTTAGAAATGGTGTCTGTACAGGCTAATTCTAAATGCAGCTTCACCGCTTTAGAAATAGATTGCTTCTTGTATAGCAATACTTTGAAAAATAAAATCTGTGGGTCATCGTTGCCTGATCGACTTCAGGGGTCAGTTTTGAAAAGAGCAGTCTTTTAGGAAACTGGCAACTTTAAGACTTAAATTATCTAATTTTCTCAGTCTGTTCACTTATCAGAATTACATTTACATTCTGTCACATACTGGATGACCTCATGTGTAGAGGCATTCTTGAGTAACAGATGTGATGAAAGGCATTTGCCTGTCCCCTAACCGGCCTTTGTAATCACAATGACAAAAGGCTCCAACGCGAGGGAAGACAAATTTGTGAACGTGTTGGAGGACAGTTCTGTCTATAACCATGACAAATAAGGTGAGGAAAACTGGAATATTCCTAAGAAACTCTGTAACCGGCCACTAGCTTGATACGTCTGAAAAAGCAGCTTGTCAAATCACTTTATAGAAAAAGCCTCTGTGATTCTTAGGTTCTTCAGTCAGTATGGTAGTCAACTGTTTATAGGCCAGTCTTGATAGATGACCCTCCCCATCTTCTGGTGAGAAGTTAGAGCTTTCCCTCCAGCCCCTGGCTAGATTTTTATTTAATGCTCTTTGTCTCAAACATCCCCATGCTGCCCCAGATCCTGTTAGGACTCTACTTGCTCTTTTCTCAGGCTTTATTTTCCTTGTCTACAGAGATGCCCAGGAATTTGTGCCTGTTTCCAATAGATCAACTCCTTTCTGGCAAGTCTGGGCTAATGTCAGGAAAAGGAGGTTTGATACTACTTGTACAAAGGAGCTGCTAGAGCACCTTTTCCTGGCTCAGCCTGGCTTGTAACTTCTGCTTGTTCAATCAGTTGTTATTATATACAGATCCCAGCTCAAGTCACAGCCCTCTCGGGCCCTATTCCTGTTGGCTGAAAGTAAAAAATCAGGCTTTTTCATTCCTTCTGCCTTCACCTCTCTGTTTGGCGTCTAAATTTGTTCATTTAAGCTGATAAGTAACTGGTAGTGTTTTATTTATGGGTAGTGCTACTGAGAGCTTTGCAGCTCTCCTTCCTCAGCAAGCCTCATGGGTTTGGAAAGCCTCCTCGCTTGGCACGTTTTGTGCCCCGAAATTTCCTGTTTACAATGCCAAGCAAACCTTGGTCACGCAACTGTAATAAAAGCGTTTGCCGCTTCTTGCGGCCCCCAAGAGAAGCCCGCGTACCTGCGGGTTAGGTGCCCGCAGTCGCGGTACGTTAGGCATGGAACTTAAAAGCTGATAGGGAGTGAAAAGAGCCTGGCTCGGCGCAGGGCTAACAGCCCAGCCCTGGCCGCCCCTAACGCGGGGCTCAGCGGGTGTCTCCCTCGGCTCCGGGCGCCGTGTCCGCCCGGCTCCCGCTTCCTGCTCCGCTGGGACTACCGCTCCCAGAAACGCTCGGGTTGAAAGTGAAAATAAAGGCCAGGTTACGCTTCTCTCCCCGGCGGCGGTAGCACATGTCCTTTCTCTTTTGTTTTCCGCCGGGCAGGCCGGCTGCGCGACCGGGCTGCGGAAGGCGCCGGGAATCGCCTCCCCGAGGGAGAAGCGGGATCGGGACCCCGCCGGAGCGGTGTCCAGGAGCTGCCGCCCGGCCCTCCGGAGGAGCCTAGAAGCGACGGTTTTCATGGAGCTGGGAGCGCAGACTGCGGAGTAAAACTTTGCAGTTTCTCTCTGCTGTTCCTACATGCAAGCGGGTAACGTGCGACCGGCTGCTTGGATCGCTGCTGCTGCTGCTACCACCGCGAGTGCTGCGGGGCCGGCGCTCTCCTTCCCCACCTGCTGCTGTTCCCTTTACCCGGCCTCAGAGCTGCTCCGTGGGTTCACCTTGTCATGTGGGGCTAGGAGAGGTGCGGCGATTCTCCACAGCGTGTGAAGCGGTAAACATGGAGGCAGCGTGCAAACCCGACGGCGGGGAGCAGAGTCATCAAGGCAGCGGCATGGGCGCCCCTGGGGACTCTTCTATGGACTGCTACTTGCGATCTCAGGGCTTGTACAGAAAGAGAGTTGCCAAGGATGGATCTTGTCTTTTCAGGGCTGTGGCTGAGCAGGTAACTACTTACATAAACAAAGCTACTTCGCGTGAGAGCACGGGGAGCTGATCTCACTGGGTGACAGTGTTAAAATGCAGGCAGGTTGAGGTTGCCCAGTCGTGTGCCAGGGGAAACAATTAGTTTCTGTCATGTGGTGTGAGAGAAGTTCTATGTGTACAGCTGCCTACTGTCATCAAGGAATTGTTACCTGTTTTGACCTTCCTCTGCCTCCTCAGAGCTGTTGTCACTGTTAAGATTTCAACATTTGGGTACAGTATGAGACTGTTTAGGAAATGAAATATAGTGGAAAGAAATTAAAAGCTTTGTTCTTAGTTTTGTTAAACTGCTTTCTCTAATTTTATAGTAAACTAATTCTTTTCAGTTCTTCCTGTTGAATTCCCCTCCCCCATTTCAGTATTACTGTTAAAGAAAAAAAGTGACAGCGTCATCTTGTCTTAGACACAAACAAACAGCAGTGGGAGCTCTGGTGCTTCTGATTGTGGGAGCCCAGATTCTTGTGCTGATTATACACAGTTCACTCTTTTTTTTTTTTAAAAAAAAAATTACTTTCCCTGTTGAATTTGTAAGTTCAGGCAAGCAAACACTCTTGATCTGAAGTGAGTTGGGTTTTTTATTTCAAGGGAATGATCAATGAATATACATTAATATTCTGATATTTTTAATTAATACTATAGGCTCCCGTGTATATAGAACTCTTTTCAACTATTAATTACATTTTTAGTATCCCATTCTTATTTTATTGAAGGCAAGGTCTTTAATTCAGAGTTTGTAGGTGTTTATCCACAAATTTGGCCTAATCTCTGCACTCTCCATGAAGAAAAACTGATCTGAATTTTTAAGTGGTTTAAATTGAAGCTAGTGTGTAAGGATTGCAAGAGTGGCTGCAGCTTAAGTTGATTGGAACACCCCTCTGTTGTAGTGAAGATGTATCACAGAATCACAGAATGTAGACAAAGTCGTGTTGATGGAGGTAACTCTGAACCTCCATCATATTCTGTGATGAATGTAATATTTTTCCAGTAGGGATTTGAACAGAAGGCAAGTGCAGGTGTCATGCTGGGGTCCCAATTCCTGGCTTCCAAATCAGTATTTGGGTGACTGACCTACACCTCTTAAAGTCAAGAGAAAGTAAATCCGCACTCTCTTAGACTTGGCTGGATTTCAGTTGACCAAGCGCACCTTGGTAGTTGTTTTCCTCATCCACTCCTGCGGTAACTTACTACTTAATTAATTGAAGCTCTTTACAAAGGAGGCTGTTACAGAATGGCAACAAATGCTATTCATTTCGCTTAGTAAATCCTTGTAAAATTTAATGTTTGAATTTAGTGAGTCTGTGAATTCTGCAGTTAAGTAATGGACATTCAGTAAAGATGTTATTGAATGAATATGTGTTTAACATAGTCTTAAAAATAAAACTAGGGTATTCTCAAGCCTGTTTTTAGACAACAGTCATTACTTATTTGTGACCTGTCAGCAAAATTCCTAAGAACCAGTGTCACGTTCTCCTCTTTCTCCCTTTGTAGGTGTTACATTCTCAGTCTCGGCATATTGATGTCAGGATGGCTTGTGTAGACTATCTTCGCAAAAATAGGGAGAAGTTTGAAGCAGTAAGTATTTTTATTTTCTTTGTGAGCAGTTTAAAAAAAGTTACTATTTTCCTTCCACTTTTCTAAGGTATATTCTGCTGTTTGTGATGATATTCACCATAGCTTTATACTGAGGGATGCTTTCTAAAGTGAGGGCTTTCTAAATGAATTGGTACTTGTGTGCTAGTAACTCATTTTCATAACCCTAGAGAAAAACCTGTGTAATGCTTGGACTGGAGTGATATGGGGTGAGGAGAGTTTTTCAAGCTCATTAAAAAAAGAAGCTAAACTTTCTTACGCTTGTAACATTTTGTAGTGGAACTACCAAAGTCTGGATGTTATTTTAGTATAATGCCTGTTTTAACAAAGGTCATAAAATGTTCTTGCTGTGCTGATTAATTGCTTTTACAGTATTTAAGGGAATTAACTGATGAGATTAGTGAAATTTATTTCAGGGTCTACAATTTATTATGCATGGCTGCTGTGTGTTGGTGTGTTTTGTTTGTTTTTGTAACAAAGTTTTCCTTCATCAGCCATCAACATAAAATATTTTGATACTGATCTATATTTGGTCAGTGTCGTCAGTGTTAACATGATAAAATTCCATTTTCTTCTTTTAAAAGAACAGTAATAAATAATGGCACTCCTGTTTGTGTTTATATGTGTTCTAGCCTATATTCCATTTAACTGATTTTCAGGATAGCTAAAACAGGAGTGTGTGTAAGCATTTGTTACCAGAGGATCATTACTCAGCTCTCTTTTTTGCTGTTCTAAATTTACCTGGACCCAAAATAAAAAGGCTATTTTAGATGCACATTGACATAAGGAAGAGAAGAAAAGCATGAGTAAGAGCATGTGTATTTGCTGTAATTTCTGAAAGTGTCCTGTGCTCAGATGTGACTGATAATGTGGAAGCTGTCAAGAATGAATGACATAAAATACAGTGAATCTCGATGTGGGGGTCGGGTGCACGCTCAGTAAGTTCACAGATGACACTAAGTTAGGCGGGAGTGTTCACAGAATCACAAAGTTGGAAAAGACCTTTAAGATCATCAAGTCCAACCATTCGCATCCTAAACTAAACCATATCCCTAAGTACTTCATCTACCCTTTTTTTGAACACATCCAGGGAAGGTGACTCAACCCCCTCCCTGGGCAGCCTGTTCCAGGCCCTGACAACTCTTTCAGTAAAAAATTTTTTCCTAACATCCATTCTAAACCTGCCCTGGCACAGCTTCATGCCATTCCCCCTTGTCCTATCACCTGTCACCTGGCTGAAGAGACCATCACCTACCTCTCTATAACCTCCCTTCAGATAGTTGTAGGCGGTGATAAGGTCTCCCCTCAGCCTCCTTTCTCTAAGCTAAACAGCCCCAGCTCCCTCAGCCGCTCCTCATAGGATTTGCCCTCCAGCCCCTTCACCAGCCTGGTTGCCCTTCTCTGGACTCGCTCCAGGACCTCAATGTCCTTCTTGTGGTGAGCAGCCCAGAACTGGACACAGTACTCGAGGTGCGGCCTCACCAGTGCCGAGTACAGGGGCACAATCACCTCCCTAGACCTACTGGCCACACTGTTTTTGATACAAGCCAAGATGCCATTGGCCTTCTTGGCCGCCTGAGCACACTGCTGACTCATATTCAGTCTGCAGTCAACCAACACCCCCAGGTCCTTCTCTGCCTGACAGCTCTCCAGCCAGTCTCCTCCAAGCCTGTAGTGCTGCATGGGGTTGTTCTGTCCCATGTGCAGCACTCTACACTTGGCCTTGTTAAAAAACTTCATCCCATGGGTCCAGTCTGTTCGGATCCCTCTGAAGAGCCTCCCTACTCTCAGGCAGATCAACACTTCCTCCTAGTTTAGTGTCATCTGCAAACTTAGTGAGGGAGCATTCAATCCCTTCGTCGAGATCATTGATAAAGATGTTGAACAAGACTGGACCCAGGACTGAGCCCTGGGGGACGCCACTCGTGACCGGCCTCCAGCTGGATTTTGTTCCATTCACCACCACCCTTTGGGCTCGGCCATCCAGCCAGTTTTAACCCAGCTGAGGGTCCACCTGTCCAGGCCAGTGGCAGCCAGTTTCTCAGTCAGAATGCTGTGAGAAACTGTGTCAAAGGCTTTACCACAGTCCAGGTAGATCACATCCACTGCCTTCCCCTCGTCCATTAAGCGGGTCACCTTGTCATAGAAGGTGATCAGGTTAGTTTGACAGGATCTACCTTTTGTAAACCCATGTTGACTAGGCCTGATCCTCTGGCCATCACGCATGTGCTGCATGATAGCTCCCAAGATGACCCTCTTCATGATCTTCCCTGGGACTGAGGTCAGACTGACAGGCCTGTAGTTCCCCAGTGTTGAGCTGCTTGAGGGCAGGAAGGCTTTTCAGAGGGCTCTGGACAGGCTGGATCCATGGGCTGAGGCCAACTGTGTGAGATTCAACAGGGCTCAGTGCTGGGTCTTGCCTTTGGGTCACAACAACACCCCACCATGCAATGCTGCAGGCTTAGGCAAGAGTGGCTGGAAAGCAAAGCTGCCTGCTGGAAAAGGACCTGGGGTGTTGGTCCAGCCTGCTGAATAGCAGACAGCGGTGTGCCAAGCTGGCCAACAGCATCCTGGCTTGTATCAACAATAGCGTGGCCAGCAGCACAAGGGAAACGGTCGTTCCCCTGTATTAGGCACTGGTGAGGCAGCCCTTCAAGTACCATGTTCGGTTTTGGGTGCCTCACTACAGGAAAGGCAATGAGGTGCTGGGGTGTGTCCAAAGAAGAGCAATGAAGTTGGTGAAGGGTCTAGAGAGCAAATCCTGTGAAGAGTGGCTGAGGGAACTCTGAGGTTGTTTAGCCTGGAGAAAGGGAGGCTGAGGTGGAACCTTATTGCTCTCTACAGCCACCTGAAAGAGGTTGTAACAAGATGGGTGTTGGTTTCTTGGGTCTCATCCAAGTACCAAGTGATAGGACAAGAGGAAAATGGCCTCAAGTTGTGCCAGGGGAGGTTTAGATTGGATGTGAGGAAAAATTTCTTCCCCAAAAGGGTTGTCAAGCACTGGACCAGGCTGCCCAGGGGACTGATTGAGTCACCATCCTGAAGAGATATTTAAAAGATGTATAGGTGCAGCACTTGGGGAGTTTAGTGGTGGGCTTGGCAGTACTAGCTTGGTGGTTGTATTTTATCTTAAATGATTCTAGACTCCACTCAGTTTTCATTATCACTATTGATAAAGAGGCCATCCTGGTTGTAGCTTAAGTTGATAATGGAAATTACTTCTTTTTTTGGACCTCTGTGGATCTTAAACTAAATCAAGCAGCTTGTGCCTAAGTAGCATTTTTTTAAAATACAGCCGTCCATGTCTGAAACACTCAGAAGTTAACAAGTCTCAGCTACTGCAGCATCTTCCTCTGTCTTTGACAAACATGACTTTGGCCTCTGTGCATGTGAAGGAGTGCGGGTGAAGGATTGCTTTCTTTGCCTGGTGCTTAGTGCAGCCTGATTGTGTCCTTTTCACTGAAAGTAAAGCAGTTTTAAGTGATATAAAGAAGAAGAAAAAGTGCTTTATGATTTTCCTGTACTGTATATTGTGGTTACTTGGGGACCAAAGAAACGTGACTCCCACTTCTGATTGTACGTTGCTGCCTATTTCTTTTAACAAAATACTTGAATGAGCCCATGCACGCTCTCTCTGGTGTTGCCATGCATGTCTGTGATGAACTGTTCATAAACATCTGCTTGACAGCACCTTTCTTTCAGATTTCCCGTTTGGCTGCTGGAGTTCTTCTTGGGTTGTTTGTTTTGGTTTGGTTTCTGTGTTGACTCCAAAAGCTGGTTATGTGGTTACTTTCTGGAACACAGACCTATCTATATGTCTGACTATACCATCATCTCTACATCACTTTATACTTACAGCTTGTAAGATCTTAGAGGGTGTGAGGGCAGGATAGCATTCAATTTCCAGTGGTACATCGCTATTGGTACAGTGAATCATAGACTGGGGATTCTGTATGCTGTGCTAATAAAAATAACTTTTTTATTTTATTTTTAATACAGTTCATAGAGGGGCCATTTGAAGAGTATTTAAAATGTTTGGAAAATCCACAGGTATGTTAAACTTGATTTTATAATAGAAAGCAGAACTTTTGTTGAAATTGATGGGCAGTTGGACTCTCTTTTCCTCACAGATGTTTTGGAGCTTAAATGTCTTGGAATGATGTGAATATATACTTTTTTGTGTGCACTCTGTTGTAAAATAACTTGGAGGTTTTTTTGTGTGTGTCTTGATTTAAACCTGCTATTCCTCAAAACCGTATCCTCAAAACAGCATCAGTAGATAAAGGGAAGGCAACCGATGTCATCCACCTGGACTTGTGCAAGGCCTTTGACACAGTCCCTCACCACATCTTTATCCCTGAATTGGAAAGATGTGGATTTGATGGGTGGACCATCCAGTGGATAAGAAACTGGTTAACAGACCGTAGCCAAAGGGTGGTGGTCAATGGGTCTATGTCCAGGTGGAGGCCTGTGACAAGCGGTGTCCCCCAGGGGTCTGTCTTGGGACCGGTTCTCTTTAACATCTTTATCAATGACATTGATGATGGGATTGAGTGCACCCTCAGCAAGTTTGCGGATGACACCAAGCTGAGTGGTGTGGTCGACACCCTAGAAGGAAAGGAAGCCATCCAGAGGGATCTTGACAGGCTGGAGAGATGGGCCCGGGTGAACCTAATGAGGTTCAACACTGCAAAGTGTAAGGTGTTGCACTTGGGCCGGAAGAATCCCAGACATAGATACAGACTGGGAGAAGAGCTTCTTGAGAGTAGCCCTGCTGAGAAGGACTTGGGGATTCTGGTGGATGAGAAACTTAACATGAGCCAGCAGTGTGCTCTTGCAGCTCGCAAGGCCAATGGTATCCTGGGCTCCATCAGAAGAGGGGTGGCCAGCAGGGACAGGGAGGTGATTGTCCCTCTCTACTCTGCCCTCATGAGGCCCCATCTGGAGTCCTGTGTCCAGATCTGGGGCCCCCAGTACAAGAAGGATGTGGAACTGTTGGAGAGGGTTCAGAGGAGGGCCACAAAGATGATTAGAGGGCTGGAGCACCTGCCCTATGAAGAGAGGCTGAGGGAGCTGGGCTTGTCCAGCCTGGAGAAGAGAAGGCTGCCGGAGGGACCTCATTGCAGCCTTCCAGTACATGAAGGGAGCTTATAAACAGGAGGGGATTCAACTTTTTAAAAGGATAGACAATGACAGGACAAGGGGGAATGGACTAAAACTAAAGGAAGGAAGGTTTAGATTAGATATTATTTACAGAAAGAGTGGTGAGGTGCTGGAACAGGCTGCCCAGAGAGGTAGTGGATGCCCCGTCCCTGGAAGTGTTCAAGGCCAGGTTGGATGGGGCCCTGGGCAACCTAGTGTAGATCCAGGCCTGAGGTTGGTGGCCCTGCCTGTGGCAGGGGGGTTGGAGCTCTGTGATCCTTGGAGTCCCTTCCAACTCATACCATTCTATGATTCTATGATCCAAACATTCCTAGCCTCTGCAAATGCCAACATAGTATGGCTAGCTCTTTCTTGAAGACAGCGCTGAATAAAGGCCTAAAAGTTTAGGTGATGAAGAGATGGTTACTGATGCAAGGAGTACTATGAATAGTAGAAACAGGCTCTCATGAAGATACTGATTTGAAGCAAAATTATTATAATCCACTCTCCCTGCCCCCCCCAAGCATTCTTTCTCTCTGCCATGCGTACTGCATCCCTAGTTAGAATGGCTAACCAGGTGGTTCTTTATTTCAGTTTCCAAAATGAATGGTGGGGGGTAGGGGTGTTGAAGGTGGGTGTTAGCCTAGTCTGCTCCTGTCTTATTTTGTTTATTCCAGGGGTTTTAATTGCAAAGCTTTGGTAGCTGAATCCTGAGGTTATGTGCTGTGTGAAATGGTAAATTGTGTCATTTTCTGGTAGAGGTTATGCTGCACTGAACCACACCAATGTAAATGGTTTGCGGCACTGCACTGTGTATAAATGTCTTTTTTTCATTTATGTCTGTTTAAAAAAAATACTTCTGAAAAACAATAGTGACTTTTTTGCACGATCAGAGAAACTAATATTGTTGTTCTGGATTGTATAATTGTAATGAGAATTTTAAAAATGATTTTTAAAAAATGGTACTGTGCCAGATTCCTGCCCCAAATATAATTTGAGTTGTTTTTAATTTAGTAAGAGAGAAAAGAAAAGGTATAAAAAAAAATACAAGCAAATGCTAATGAGAAAGGTGAAGTCCCATCATAGTGGAGCACAGTGCAGTGGTCAGGCTGGTAATGGCAGCAATTACCTTTTACTTCTCTGTGAACCCAGCATGGGTTACTGTGTTCCTGACCCTTCACTGTTTAACAGCTTTAAAGGGCAGAGTTTGGGTATTGGTATAGAGCTACTTGAATGAGAAATGCAGCTAGCTGTCACAAGCTTATTGTGGCTGTTTCAAAGTGGTCTGTCCACTTAGCATTGGACCACTTTGCCAGACTACATCAAGATATTTGTGTGGAAGTTATCTGTGTTTTAGGCATGAGAGTTAAACCTCAAGTTTTTCCCCCAGTTCATCTATAGCTAAAGGCTTGGAAAAGGCTGCTGGCTGTTTAGCAAAAGGGAAAAATACCCAAACCACTCTTATCACCTTTCAAATCTATACTCTTAACTGATAGATCTGCCTTTAGGTGATTGCTTTTATTTCTCTCAGTTTTCATACAGGTCCATTTCTAGTTTGGGGAAAAAAAAAAATCCCTCTAGCTTGTAGCCCTTAACCACCTTACTGAAATAGTTACTGTTATTTCAGAAAACTTCAAATGCAATCAAAGTGTCTTGCCTGTACACCAGACTCAATTAATATATATATATTTTGACAACTTCTTGCTTCTCTTGATCTACATGTAAGGAAGTGTAATAAGTGTCTGTTTGTTTAAACTTAATTGTCTTTTTTTTTTTTTTTCTCCAATACAGGAATGGGTTGGACAAGTAGAAATAAGTGCCCTTTCTCTTATGTACAAGTAAGAAACCCTTCGTATTTTAAGATCAGTTGTGTTTTTTTGTTACTGGAATAGCAAAGATAGAGTCTTTATTAAATTTAATCCTAGATATTAATTTCTCTTCACAAAGTAGTATGAAACAAGTTGCTGAATACCTACAACTGCTTTCAAAGTACTGTGCAAGGGAATGAGTGGTGTATGGTATCTTCTATTCCTGCTGCTTGAAAACCAGTTAAAAAATTCAGCATTTCAAAATGCTTACTGTAAATTAATGACTTTCTTTGCACTTTGACTCTTGTTGAGGCAGGTGATGATAAGCAGAAAGAAGTAAATGAGTTAAATATTAATTGCAGGAACTTAGATGAGTGCTAAGTATGGGAAATTGCATTGAGTTCTATCTGTGCATTTTATGTGATTAATTGGACTGTTTAGCTTCACGTGCTGCATAGGTGGAAGAGGACCAAATGGAAAGTTGGAGTAAAGTTTGGCTCAGGAGGCTTAGAGAGAAGGTCTGATGTTTAGATTGAGCCAGGGTTGGAACTCAATTTAAGTCAACAAAGTTGCATGCAGGATGGTCCTGATCTTCTGTTTGTTGTTTTTCTGACCATGAGAATTGTATTCTCATTAAATAAAAGCAGGTTCATTTTGAAGTCATGATACGTTGGTATCCAGGATAAATGAATGCAGAGACAAATAACAGTTGATAATAGTGGTTTTTTTTTCATTCTATTGGAAGCACAAGGAGGCTTATGGCATAGTTGCAACTATGTGTAGTTATTTCACTGCACAGTTGAACCCATAAGAATTGTTACCTCTCTACTTGTTTTGGGAAGACTGACTTCTGTTAAAAAGGCAGCTTTGTGAGTCTGGGAAAGTAGGAATACAGCTCCAGAAGGCAGTACCTGGAAATTTGATTTACTTGTCATTGGCTCTCTGCATGTTGTGCCAGCACATCTTGTTCTAGTATATTCTTTCATAAAAGTAAGCCTTTTTTTGACCAGTGATAGTTGTACTCATCTTCCTCAGTATTCTTTTTCATTGGTTGTTTTCTGTGGTTATGTATGTTGCTTGAGCTTGACTAAATACTCCAATTTTTATTAATATTAATTTTTAAATGCATTTTTAACTGTTACTTTTTTCCTCAGGAAAGATTTTATAATATACCGGGAACCCAATGCTGCTCCTTCCCATGTAACTGAAAATGGCTTCTCTGAGAAGGTAAAAGACAAATGATGGTTATTGTGAAAAGGTGAATTTACTTGCTATTTATAAACTAGCCTTGTTTCATGTGAGTTTTATAAATCTACACAGTGAAATTTTATGAGAATTTCAGTTTGTACCTATTTAAGGCAGCTGTTCTCTTAACACAATATATGTAGTACTTCTTTTAAAGACGTGGTCCGTATTTCTTGTGTGGTATATCTTCCTAGTAATTTAAAATCCTGTAAAAATCAATTGACAAGTGCTAACTCTCATTGCTACCCATATTGAGTTAATTTTGACTTTGGGTCACGTTTTTCTTGGTTTAAAGGACATCCACTAAGCATTTTGATATTGATACTTTGAGATCCTGAGAGATGATAAAACATATTGGTGCTTCTATGAAAAACCAAGCGAGATGCCCAACCTAAAATATCTGTGTGTTTGGTTTTTTAATAGGTATTGCTGTGTTTCTCAAATGGAAACCACTATGATATTGTTTATCCCATAGAATATTCAGAAAAGGCTGCTCTGTGCCAGTGTAAGTATTATATTGGTTAGTTAAAAGCACGTATTTTTACCAACAGTGTTGAAATTCTCCCCACCAGGATTCAGGAAAAAGCCCTGTGTGAAGGTTTGTTACAGCCATTCCTCAGTAGCCTAGCTTTACATTTGCATCGCCTGGGACTGTATCGTTTTGCAAGAGCATGAATTCGTACCGCGTCCCCGTTCGTGACGAAGCAGACTGCATACCAAGAGGAGAAGATTTATCTGCCTCTTTGAATCTGGGTGGTCTAATGTAAACAGAAAATGTTGGTGTACTAATTTAGAATCTGCTGTATTGTCTTTGGTCAGCATTCTGCTTTTAATTTTTTTTTTTTTGGTTTGTTTTTCTGACTACGTTAGCAAACTAATTGTTAATGTTAAAATTATCCTTGCACGTCTAACTTGTCACAGAAATTATGGGGATTGCACATACAAAAAGCAACAGCCTTCATGGGCTGTTGTTTTCTTTACTAGATTGCAGAAATGCCCAAGCGTCCTGATCAGGTTTGATGGGTCACTGACAATCCCTACGAGGATTCTGGTTCTTCAGGAATCCTCTGCCTATGTGCAGAGCAACAAGGTGGAGGCCAAACTTGCCTTTCAGGAGACCTGATTTCCAGTAGCTTTATGCATGCCCATTTAAGCTGTTGTAGCTGTAGCTGGTTTTGCTTCTGGTGCCTTCACTGTTTCAGTAAACACATCAAAATGCTAACTTGATTTTTAAGTAATTTGAAATACATCTGTAGTGGTGATATAAAATCTCATTTACCTTGTAAATGATTTGGCCCTTCCACTCTCTCCTTCTCGTCCCCAGCTCTGCTGTATGAGTTGCTTTATGAGAAAGTATTTGATACAGATGTAAAGAAAATCATAGCAGAACTTGGTGCTGTTGGTGTGACAGAGGAAAGTAATGGGAGCAGTGAAGTATCTGCTTCAGATTCAGAAGATGACAACTACAGGTAAATGGGATTTAAAAGTTAGTGTAAGGTGCTGTTACATGTTAAATGAGTTTTATGAATTTCTGGTGGGTAGCAGCATCTAACAGTTAAGGTTGCAAACCTTTACAGATTGCTAAGAAGCAAAATACAGAGAAGTAAGGTTAAGAACCATGAAAGAATGAAATGTGTAATCTTCTTTGTACCTGGGAATGGGGTTCTGGTTCCTCTGTTTACCCTGCAGTCTAGCTTTGGGTCTCTTTGCGTAATGGAATATTGCTGTTGTGACACATCCCTCTTCCTGTTTAAAATGGCAGAATCCCCTGGGAGAACTGCTGTGTGCTAGCGTGGCATGGCAGACTCCATGAGTGTTACTTTGCTCACTTTTGCAACTGAGTTAGAGGCATCTGATCCAGCTTGTTTGCTTTCCCAACTGGGGGCTGAAATGCCTGCGTGAGGTGTAGCTTATGGAGAGATACAGATGTAGCTTGTTCCATTTTGTTCTTTGATCTTTATGAAGTAATTATATTTGTGGGTTTGTATTCCTTTTGCTGAACCTGGATGTTCTAGTTAGCATTGAGATTTTGACCTACTGATTCCTTGTGCAGTAAGTCTTTATCAGTGCCATCTTTGCATTTACCTATTGGCAGGTTTTCTTCCGTTTAATACTGTCCCTGGCTTGTGAGAAATTCCATTGAAGTCATGGAGATTATGCTGTCTTAGTGTGTCATGTCCCCTTTATCTGCTGAACATCATTAAAGTAATTTCTGGGGCCTCTGCTGTAGTCTGTGTGGCATGTGGCAGAAGAAATTCTTTGAGGCATCAGGAGCTGATTTTTTTCGTCAAGCTGAAGGTGACGGAAATCAGCACAGAAAGAAACACAAGTTCTGGGAAGGGGAATATCTTCTGTTCTTCTTGTTCGGAATAAAAAAACCCCCAAAACAAACCTAGGGAACATTTCCAATTAAAATACAAAGTATTTCTGCTCTGGGGAACAATTATTGTAGTTAAATGTCAGAGAGTGGAAACCTTCTTTATGCCTTTCTGTTCTTGGAGCTTTCCTGGTCTTCGTAGGCAGTAGTGTTACCCTGTGTCTTTGGGATTCATAAGAAAATATATTGCTAACTTCCATAGTGCCTTTGTAAATGAAGGTCATAGACTCACTGGAGACTATCAAACTCTATGTCTTTTATTTAAACCATATGTCTTATGATGCAAGAGCTGGTGTGTGTGACTCTTGACCCAGTTAATGCAAGTTACGAATGTTTTGCTGTGTTTATGAAGTGGTAATTTTTTTGCTTGTCTTAAAGTTGACTTCAGCTTGTCTCATTACTTAGTTTTCCAGAAGGTCTTTCTTATTTTATAAATGTGAAGTTTTCTGTTATCTTGTTGTTAAATGTAGCAGTTTACTGCACACAGTTACCTACAGCTGCTGTAGAGTTCTCCATGGAAGGTAATTTTCCAGCAATGTCAGGTGTAGAAAATAGAAGTAAATCAGTTGTCTGATGCCAGTTATCTAAAGGAATGGGGTTTGTTTTTGATGTTCAGTGGGGTTTTCTTTGTCTGCTTTTGCTATGTTTTCCTTATCTAGTTAGTATAATTTTAGAGGAATTTCCTTTGCCTGTCTCATCCCTTCCCCCTTATTTTTTTTAAGTGATGGCTAAGCGAGTACACAGAAGTTAGACTTCTTAAAACTTGTACTTAGAAATAATTCGGGGTTTTTTTTAGCTTTATGTGATACAAAAAACATAGCTCTTTGTTTTAGACATAGCTGTTTCATTTTAAGAGATGATCTTCTCTGGTATGCTTATTTGGAAAAATATGTAGAGACTGCTAGTTTCAGTATTTTTATCCACTTGCAAGCTGTTTTTTGCCTCGTTTCCAGACCTTTTTAATGCTATGTTACCACACCTTGGTTCTGTCCTTTTGCAGAAGTAAAGCTACAACAGTTAGTGATATGAATGGATTGAAGTCTCTTTCTGGCAACAAGGTATTTATAAGATATATTTTCTTCCTAATAACTTGCACTTTTCTGTATTTTTCAGTGTTTAATGTTAATGAGAGAATCTTCTGTTTCCAGTTTTCCTAACATGCAGTATCTTAAAAGCTGCTCATGTCTTTGAAAAAAGAAAGTAAAGTTTCATGTTGATGTGCCAAAAGGTTGATAGTGTCCTTTTTAGTGCTGCTTTGTTCTTAATTTTGTCCTGGTATAGTTAAAAGAATGCCACTGAAGTATTTTTTTCAAAGTTCTTTATGCCTTATGTATTGTCAGCTTTCTTATATTTCATTTTAAAGCTTGAGCACTGTGATTGAAAAATAGAAAACTGTTCATCTTTACATAGTTGACCATTTAGCACTTTGTTCTGTTTCATACAGCACCTTAAGAGCAATGGGAATCCCACCTTGTTGGTCTTACCTAAAAAAGTTCTTAAATCCCTCAATCCATCAGTTTACAGAAATGTTGAGTATGATGTTTGGCTCCAATCCAAATGGGGTAAGTAACCAAGTACTTTAAACTTCCCGCTTTTGCAAGCTGGCGCATAAAGCGAAGACCTTGTGAAGAACAGTGATACAAATGGCAGTCTGGGTTTAGGCAGTGGTCTTCCTCACATGGGTCAGTGTGCAGATTTAGGGCCTGAACTTCTGTTTTTGCATTTATACTGCATCAAGAATGTAAGTCTTTTTGTGTACTTAAACTAACAGCATATTACTGCTAATGTGTTTACAGATCAGCAGAAACAAGATTTTTCTATTGCTGCTGGCATGCAATACTCAGTTGGAGATAAATGTAAAGTAAGTTGCATTGAGTTATAGTTCAGAGAGACATTAGCATGCTGAAGATGCCTATTTTCCCTCTTTGTTAACTGCTTTGATAATAATTGCTACTTTCTAAATATCCTTTGCTCATGTCTTCAACTGTGCATACACTTGTTGTTTAATTTTTGGTGGTGTTCATGACTTACAGTGTCCCTGTAGAGAAGGCACGCAGTAAAACATCTGATCAGTGAATTTTACTGCATTGAAAGTTCACAAGCTTAACTTCAGGGATATGTTTAATAAGATACCTGTGGACCTTAGCTTAGGTTTGCAGAGGAGTTTGTGCGGGGTTGCGTCTGCAGCAAGAACTTGCTCAGTGTTGTAGAATGCTAGCCTCTCTGTGAGAAGCAGGTGCATTTGGGGCAGTTTGTTCAGATGAAGCTCTCTTCTCTTGGGGGGCTCTGTAAGTTTGCTAGTTATTCCTGAGATTAGCAAAAGCATGGGGCAGGTCTGTCTATAAAACTTAAGTTATCTCCACTGCATCTTTTGCTGACAGCTGCACTTGTTTTATCGTAGTGGTGCATGATAAAGTTTTTTGTGTGCTTACAGTTGCATGATGAAGAATGGCAATTTGTTTTGTTTGTATGTATGTGTGTGTGTGTATATATATATATAAAAAAAAACCCCCTATCACCCTATAGATAAACATTCTTTGGACACTTTTGTGCTTTCTGTCATACAGGCTTTTCTGTGGCGAGACCAAAACCGACATCGTGGTTCCATGTATTCATGTTCCACTCTGGACATAACAATTACTGTTTGTAAATTGGCTTGGTTGCAGTCTCATTACCTTTCTTCCTTACTCTGTTTCCATATAGGTGCGCTTAGACCACAATGGGAAATTTTATAATGCCCATATTCAAGAAGTTTGTTCGGAGAATGGGCCAGTTGTTGTGTTTGTAGAAGAGCTTGGAGCAAAGTAAGTGCTTAATTTCTTTTGGAAAAGAATCCCAAATTGAACCTTGGTAATGGCAGCATGGCTTCAGTTCAGAGTTGATTTCAGGCCCTGAAGTGTATCTGCTCCTTTACTTGAAGCAGTACTACCACAACATTGTTAGGAAAACAGGATAGTAAAGAAGATGGAAAAAAGTGATTCTACATTAGTTGCCACTCTAGACTTATTTCTTCAATGCTAAGTAGTCTGGACACAGAGTAAAACAGTAGCTTTGGTAGTATTAGATTGGTTTTTATTCCCCCACAAGATTGACACCATTGTAATTCAGTGTTGCTTGTTTTACTTAATAATTGGATGCTATGTTTGTGACAAGCTTTTCACATTAAAAGGTCCATCAAAGCACCTAGCTTCTCTGTTGGTTGAGTAGCTCTGCCCTGGGGGTGTGTGGTTTCAGATGTTGTCTTGAGGTCTGCTCTAAGTTCTGTAATTCTGGGACAGGAAAAAACCCAACAATATGGGAAGAGGAAATGGTTTTGGTCAAGGTAAATAAGGGAAGGAGAAAGATACCTGTTGATTTCATGTGGTCTCTCTCTGTAAAAATGAAAATGTTGAGAGATCTGAAGGTTGGGTTGCAGTTTGTTCCATTTTTAAATTGAGATTTAACCTGATTGGAATGTCTCTTTCAAATAATGTAATCAGTTGTTTGGACACCCTACGCATCCTCAATTAAAAATGTAGTAATTGCTCTGGGATATAAACCACCAATATAATGTTTTCCAATCTTGACATCTATCACAGCATTTGTGAGAAGTTTCTAAGTTGAGTATATTGCTTTTTCTCATCATTGTCTTTGAAGACATTCAAGTACTCGCTTCACAAATGGCTGGTCATTCTTCACTGGCTCAGTTTGCATTGGGTTACTGGAGAGAATTTTATTTAACCAAAATAAAAGTTTGTTGTTCTTCTACACATGACTTGAGTGTAATCATAAAGAATGCGAGGGTCTCAAACAAGGAAAGATCCATCAGTCTTAGTAAACATGTGGTACTAATTTATTCAAGCCCTGATCTGGTCTTTTAAGATGTTTTCCCTCTGTAATTCCTTGTTTTGTAGGCATGCTGTCTCACTGAAGAGCCTTAAACCTCTCCCGCAGGCCTTTCCTATGGAGGGCTGGAACACTGTGCCAGGGAAGAAGACGAAAAAGTTTTTCCCAGCCTGGGGTCAGAACTCTCAGCCCGGTAGGACTGCACCTGTCTTTGTGTGGCAGAATCTTTAGTATCAGCTGCTTTTGTACCAGAAAGCTTAAAATGTTGTTTTTTAAAACAAATAAATCTGTGTTCACATCTTCACCACAGACGCAGATTGCAGAGGGCCAAAGAGTCAGAGCAAGTCAGTAAAACCCCAGTCAGCACTACCTCCTCGACTTCAGCATACTGTGGGAACCAGGCAGCATCAGTTCTCGTGTTCTGGACCCCAACCTCATCAGACCTCAACTGAGCAAAAAGCTCCAGGCAGGAATCCTTCCCAGGCTATAAGGTAAAGCTGCAGATATTATCTTCCTTATCTGGAACTCCAGCTGAGCTTGGAGCCCAGGTGCCTGAGCCAGATAGTTTCAACACGCTCTTTTGAAATATGTTGCCATTGAATTTGTAGAAGTGTTTTGTGTCCTTAAGAATGCACATAAGAAAGGAAAGGTGTTTGTGTGTTTTTGTGTTTAAAACTGCTGCTGCAGCAGTGTTTCATTGTTGCCACTCTTTTTCTAGCATATCTGAAAGACTAGTCTGTACTTGGATGCAAACCCAAGCTCTCTTTTCGTGGTCTGTTCTGTCAGTCTTCTGTGTAGTAACTCCATGTGGAATAAACGGGGCTGGGGTGCCTTTGGAGTCTGCCGCATGTAACATACTTTAAGGGCATTTTTCTTTCTCCTTTAACCTAAATACACAAGTATCCTAAAAAGTTCAGTTAAGTAACACAGGAAGCTAAAGCAGTGATGTTAATTTTGTGTAACAGCGCTTCAGACTATGCGTTTTCCCCTTTGTTGTTGTATTTACAGAGGTCTTCCCCAACTTCGTTGTGTGTGTTCATAGATAGCAGATAAGGGGTGGTGTTGGTCAGTTCTTGGTTGGCACAAAAAATGGATTAGAACACTTGATCTAGGGATTTGGTTTTTAACTATGATCTAATAATTATCGTTTGTTATAAAGACTTTCAAAATTGTATTGAACTGAGTAAATCATGGACAAAATCCATCATTATTCAAGACCCGCCTGGACGCCTATCTGAGCAATATGAGCTAGGGAGCCTGCTTTGGCAGGGGGGTTGGACCCGATGATCTCTCGAGGTCCCTTCCAACCCCTACAATTCTGTGATTCTGTGATTCTGTGATTACCTGCCTTTGTACGCATATGGGTAACTTGCAGCGTGCAGAAAGGGATCTGGTATATGTGGAATCATATATAACTGTCTTTCTTGCTTCCAAACCATGAGTTCGTATTGTGTTTGGTACTGGTGATAAGTGAATTTGTTTCATTTTTTCCTTTACAGAAAACTGGAGCGGGAGAGAACAGAGGATCTCAACCACAGCAGCAGAGATTGTAACTACTTTGGCCTATCTCCAGAGGAACGCAGGGAGAAACAGGCTATAGAAGAGTCTCGTTCGCTTTATGAGATCCAGCAGAGAGATGAACAAGCTTTTCCTGCTCTTTCCAATGTATGCCATTTTCATTGTGACTAACAGTGCATTTTCCATACTTGTCCGTGAATCTTTGAGCAGCTGTTGTTTTGCTGTCCTCACATTGCAGTACAGGTCACAACTATCTTCTTCACACTCACTTTCTGTATAGAAATATGTGAATTTACAATGTGTTATGTGTTCAAGATACACTCACAATGGTTACATAATGGGGTCTTGTTTGTCGTGGAAACTAATGACGTGAAGGCTTTCAAAGGAGCTTAGCAACATTCATCAGTGCAGGAGTGGACGATCCTGTCAGATAATAGCAAAAGTGTCACTGGACTTTGTACATCAATTCTTATTTCTGCTTTTGTGAACTTCTTCAGAATCAGGTGGTCTGTCAGGCTGCTACACAGACTGTGGATACCTTAAACCAGAAGAAGTTCTTAAATAACGAGAGAAGAAACAGCAAGTGGGCAGCAGAGGTGGAAGAGCAGAAGGATAAAGGTAAAAATAAATGTTTTTAGATCGAGGCTTTTTTTTTTTTAGTTTCCTTATTTTTATTACCAGCCTCAGAGTTGATTCAAGATAGTAAGAGTGGAGTTAAGAGAAAAACGTGTAAACGGTTTAAATGTGGCATGGTTAAGAATGAGCATACAGCGGTATGGAAGGAGGGGAGATGATGGCATACAGAGGAGTTAAGCACGCACACACACCGCCCTCCCATTTACTGTAGAAAGACCTGTCATGTACTGAAAATTTGTTTAGGTTTTCTGCCTCTTTCCAGTCTATTCTAACGCTCTTAGCTTCTTTTCTTTCACTCTTAAACTTTTCCTCTTCCGGGAGAAAATGGAACGTGGCATTAATAGATGAAAGCTGTAGCTGTCAGGAGGTAGTTAGTAAGTCTTCACTAAATGCAACCAATAATTTCTATTATTATTATTATTGCTGTTATTAATATTTTGTGCTGTCAGCTTTGCTGTAGCTAAACACCATATTTGGAATTGGTTTCTTTCACTTTATAGCCTCTTCTTAGAAGCTGTTCCTTCCCTCCACTTTTATTCCCCTCCCTGCCCTTATCTCTGGCAACAGCAGAGCTGTTAGGCATTCATGCTACACTTTGTCCCTCTTATAAAATGTGAGACCATTCAAGAAGGCATTACAAAGACCGATGTTACATAGTTTTCATTCCCCAAACATCTGAAAACTTGTTTGTTTCATCAACAATGCCAAAAGGAATGTCAGAGCAGAGAAAGCTCTTTACTGCGGTGTCACGATAGATTCAGCTGAAGTGCATGGCATTTGCAGCTTTCTCTGGTTTTTGTGATGCTCTGGATTGCGTTGCCTCTTCTGAAACTAGGTTAAGAATCCTGTGGGAATAAACTGTACTTCCTTCTGTGTATTTTGAGATTCCTGGTGGTGCTTGGGGAATTGGCAGTAGTTCTCACAATCAGTATAGTTTTAACTTACAGCACTGCTTAGCTGTGATGGTGCACATGCTAAGCCTTTAAAGGTACATACCTGTTTAGTGGCTACTATTAAACATATGTGCATGAATTTGATTGACAAGCAAGAACTTGTACAGGTCTTGGTAAATGAAGATTATGCCATGACTGTTTTCAACACCTTCTCCCCACCAAGTGTTTGCTGGTGCTTGAGAAACTAAACTTTCTGCATCGGTCTGAAAACTACCTAGATCTCTTGAGCCATTGAAACCTCCTAAATTGATCTATCTCTTTGAGCCAAAAGCAGACAAGACTTTAAGCTTCTGTTATCTTAACACCTGGATGTGGAAATGCAGATCAACACACTGTCAGACCTACTTCTGTTTCACGAGGAGGGATTTAGGATGAATGATACGTGTTTAAAGAGACAGGTACATTTCTTTCCTGCTTCCCTCAAGCATCACCGAAATGGGTAGAGAGCCACAGTAAAGAATTCCTGTAGAGCTTTGCAAACCTGGGTTGAAGTATCTGCTCTGTTACACAACTGTTTGTTTTAGGATGCTTTGATCTTTGATAAAAATTGAAGTTTTAAGTTGTCTGAAGTAATATGTGAGGTAGGTTTTGTTTTGAAGGTTTAACTTTGGAAAGACAAACTTTTAACTGGCTTAAGTTGTGATAGCCGTAAATGGTGTAATGGTTCATTTACTAGGTTATGTCTTGGTGTTACAGAGTCAAATTCCAGGCAGATCCACTTAAGTCAGAAGCTTGAGCCAAATTCATCTGAGGTAATCCTAAAGAAAAGACCAAATTTTTCTTAATGTTACTGCTTCTCTGATACATGATTAGGAGAGCGATAGCTGCCTTGAGAGCTGTGACTGCTGCTGCTGCTGCTTTACAGCTTTTAGTGAAATATTTCTAAGGTCGGAGGCTTGTGTTGCTGTCAGCTTTCCTCAGCCCCTGTAACCTGTACTTAAGTCTTCCTCTGCAATCTGAGTTCTCAAACCTGGGCTATTGAGAGCACTTACAGATCTGGATTGGTAATTGTTCAGTACGGTCTGTCCTTGCGGTGTAACGGGACCGCGGAAGATTTCATGTTTACTAATAGCTACTGTGCTAACAGACCATGATCTCTGAAGCTCAGTGAAGACTTGTGGCCTCTTGTTGGCTTTTAACCTTTTAACTGTCCTTTCCATGAGCAAAACGTTCCACTAGTGTAATAGTGATTGGGTGCTTAGTCCAATTTGTGTGTAGTGTGGTTTTAATCTCTTTGGAAAGTCAATCTTACTACTAGACTAGCTGTGTCTTCTGTTTCTAACTTTGCTTTAGAAGAATAGTCAAGATGAGAGTTGTCCAAAAGCTTTGTCTCCTTTGGAACAAGTGAAAACAGACTCTCCTGTTCTTGCTGAGCAAGTAAGGAATGTTTGTTTGATTTCAAAGTTTTCCAGCCAGGACACTTCGGACAAAGGGGAGCTTCATCACAGCCACGTATGTATTACTATACTGACTTCTAATTGTGTAGTCAATTCTATAGTGATAGTGCTACAATTTATTATTGATAGTTAGGAACGTGTAATGTCCAACATAAAGAACATGAAAACACAACCCTTGATAGAAAAGTAAAAGCACATCCTTTCTCTTCTGAGGGAAGGGTTATTTCTTGTCTTTCTCCTAAGACAACCATAGTTTTCACTTTAAATTCTTCAGCTTTGCTTTTTCATGTTTTCTCAAGGTAACTGGTAAATGTTTTTGAGGGTGGTGTTTTGTTTTTGGAAGGGAGAGACTAAATTTAATGTTTGTGGAGGTGGTTATAGCACTGATGGCTGTTGTCCTGGGTAGAGCTCAGTGCAGTTCTTCACACAGTGATGTAATGAGCCTCAGATCTCTCTTACATGTGCAGCCTGGTATGTTACTAGTAAATATTTTGCTGTGGTGGCGATACAGGTAATACTGAGTCATTGACCCTTTTTTGGTAGAAGTCAGACGTGTTGGGGGTCACCCGCAGTGGTGATTCAGAATAAATAATTCCATGTGATCCCTTTGTTTTTACAGAACGTGTCAGAGTGCTTACCAAGCATAACTCCGACATCCTCACCAGTCTTTTCTGAGGTGCATTTACCTCCAACAGTGCCTTCTGTACCAGCCATTGTGCCAGCTTGGCCAAGTGAGCCAACAACCTACGGACCAGCAGGTTTGAAGAAATATTAACACAAATCAGAAACTACTAACCCTGAAAAGTACTTTAACTGTTGTGCTAAACTGAAGGTGCCTCCAGGAAACACTGTTTCACAGAACTTCACTTTCCAAAGACAATCATTTATAGGGACTGCTGAAAGCTAGTTAGAGTTCTAGTAGGTCTTTGCCCATTCTGTATAGTTTGCTTTACTCCCTGCTTGAAGGTGGAAGAGGGATGCATACTCATCTCTCTGTTTTTCTCCTGTGTGGGATAACATTGAGTTTTGAGGGGGCTTATTTTGAGGATCTGCTTAAAGTAGAACATGCTGTCAGCATATTGAAGCTTGATACATGTTTTTGCTCTGCGTCCTGTGTAAGAAGCTCCTTGTTTCACTAAGGACTTAGCTTGGGTCTGGTATCACGGAATCACTGAGTGGTAGGGGTTGGAAGAGACCTCCAGAGATCAACCCCCCTGCCAAAGCAGGTTCCTTAGGACAGATCGCACAGGGAGGTGTCCAGACAGGGCTTGAATATCTCCAGAGAAGGAGACCCCACAACTCCCCTGGGCAGCCTATAGTATGTGTGTAACTATTGGGATGCATTTGGACCTGAGCTGTGAAGCCACTAGAAGAGCATTTCTGTGCCATGTGTATCTTCCGATACGTGGAATTAGCTGGGATTCAATATTGCTTATTAGATAGGTGCTGTGTTTTCTCTCCCACTGTTGGGTGTTCTGTACGAGACCTATGTTCAGGTCACACAGTAACAATCCTGTCATACTTGACAGCAGGTGCACAGCCCAGTGAATCTGAGCTCAGATCCAGACCTGACTGCAAATGACTACTCAAAATAAATACTGCAGAGATTCGCATACAAGTTTCAGTGTCACCACATCCCCTTTTCCCCCATCCCCCTTCCATTTCCTTCTGGAATTGATACTTTTAAAACTATCTATGTGAAGGGGTTAGCTGTTTCTGGAAAGCTCAACTGTTTCACTCTTTCTGAAATCTATTCTCTGTATTTAGCCCAATGGCCTTTTGTTTGTAACATCCCTACTCACGAATTTCCTCCTGTCTTTTTTGAAACTTGCTTTCCCACTGTCACTTTCTGTTGTGATTGCATACAGTTGATATCTATTCATTCTCTTTCCCCCCATAGGTATTCCAGCCCAAATACCTGCTCCGTCGTTGATGCCAGCCCCAGCAACGGGACCTGACTCTATTGTATCGCAGGCTCAGGTAACATCTGCTCCAGTTGCTGGAGTTCCCGTGTCGCTACAAGCAGTTAACCAGCCTTTAATGCCTTTGCCTCAGACTCTGAATCCTTATCAGGATCCACTCTACCCTGGATTCCCTTTTAGTGAAAAGGGAGAAAGAGCCGTTGCACCCTCTTACTCCCTGTGCAATACTGGGGAAGACTTGCCTAAAGGTGAGAAGCTAGAAGGAGGTCTGGATTTTATACCGGTTTTCCTAATAAGTTTTCTTTTCCAAAAATAGAGGTGAAGATGAGTTCTTTGGTCCTGTTGTTAGTCTGTGTCGATAGATCTGGTTGTTGCCATTCCATGATTTAAGGTGTGGGAGGGAGCTCTGAATGGAGACGTAACTCTTCAGTTTGCATTGCTATCACTGATCATTTTAGATGGGTAAAACCTGAAATCTGCCGGGATTGTTTTATGGTTCTTAGCTTGACCCACCATAACTTGAGGATTTGTGACTGTAACGGATTTTCTTTGGAGAACTGCTGCTTTTTACAGTAACAGCTTTACTCCTGTAATCAAAAGCTGCAGAGCTGTTGAACATTTCCTTACTGGTCTGGGAAAATACAGGGCTTTGTATCCTACAAATACGAGATACGCCCGTAAGGAACATCCCATGTCTGTGATTCTATGTCTGACTGACCGGTGGTGATGGTTTACTGAACTGTTCCTTTAAAAACAAAAAGCTCAGTTCCACAAACTGCTAAAACTGAAATTTAAAGCACACTTGTGCTCTAGGCACCATACTATGGCAGAAAAACCCACCCCAAGTCATTGTACATGTGAGCAACAACTTAATACCAGTGTTTCTCCACTGGAATGGAACTTTATGCAGGGACTGATTTTTGCATCAGATCAAGTGTAATATTTTACGTCTTCATAGATCTTTTTTTTTTTCTTTGTTTTGTTTTCTAGATAAGAACATTCTTAGATTTTTCTTCAATCTTGGTGTGAAGGTAATTTCTCAAACTGATTCATGTTTTTGTGTTTGTTATACCATAAAATTTGCTTGTATTTGCTAGTACTCGGAGTGTGTGAGTTTGGTTGCTGTAACTGTACACTTCAGTTTCATCTTTTAAATTTGAACTACTTCCTTATTTTGTCTTCTGGGGGGATCACGGAATGGTCCCTGTTACAGTTCAGGTCCATAGAAATAAAATTTATCTCAGCAGTGGTAGTGAGAACTGTTGGGTTCCAACTGTGGCCATACAGCCAACAGATTGTGCTTTACAACCTCCGAGGTGAACTGTGGTGAGTTTGAAGGTGCGTTCTTCTGGCAGCAGTGTGTAGTAAAGCAGAAAAGCCCCTCTGAGTTCAGCTGTGCCTGTGTCCTGGCAAAGCCACTGCGGTGCAAATACCAAGTATTTCTTCCTGAAGTAATCTTGCCTGTCTGTCCTTTCAGCTCTGGTTAAGGACAACAATGGCTTACTTTAACCTTCCAAGTAATTATAATAGCAGTTGATGTGTGTACATGGTATAAATCTGTGTCTGTGGTTCGGGACAAGGCCCACCCAAAAAGGCTAGGCTTTCCATTTCTTGTTAAAGACTAGTTGTTTGCTTACTTTCTCCCCTTTGCACGTGAAAATGTTCCTTTTTTTACCTTCTCTTACTCCTCTTGTCAAGGAAACTACTTTGGAAAAGGTGCTGAGAACTCTTAGGCGTATTCCACCTGACTTTGGCCATAAGCAATGATTTTCTTTGGTGGCTCTGCATGGAAAGAGCACAACTTAAGTCACATTAGATTTGATGGTTCTGCGTGCCTTATAGAAGTCCCTTTGCTCAATA
This sequence comes from Porphyrio hochstetteri, assembly GCA_020800305.1. Classification (NCBI taxonomy): domain Eukaryota; kingdom Metazoa; phylum Chordata; class Aves; order Gruiformes; family Rallidae; genus Porphyrio; species Porphyrio hochstetteri. Next base: position 34,214,495 of record CM036909.1, read on the forward strand.
GAAGATCTGTAAGGCATTAGCAAGTGTCACTGCAATGTATTTGAACAGTGTTTTTTCCATAAGCCTACATGTGTCCTGACTCTCCTTCCTGGTACTTGTATCAATGAGGAGACAGCCTGTCGTTTTGGTGCTTCAGCACCATCTCCTGGTCAGAGGCCCATGTTCTACTAGTTGTGCTCCTCAGCTGATGACCAAACAGTATGGTGGTGGAGCTGGGAACTGCTTTTGGCGCTAGCCTGTCCGCTGCTTTGGTGCCAGATCCTGCCCAACTGTTACCCACCACCCTCCAGCTGCTTGGGCAGAGTGAACCCACTGCTTCCTGTTGAGAGGAGGAGGCCTGGGGTGGTTGGCTGTGGGGACTGTCTCTGCAGACAGCGCGGATGAGACCCTGACAGGTTTTGGGCACTGCCTTCATGTCTTCCTGTTTTCCTAGACAGGCCCCCGGCAGCCTTGCGTGGGGCTGTGTGTGGCCTGCGTACGTGTGCCTGACACGTTGTGTTGTAAAAACATCCTGCAGCATTGCTGTTGGGCCAGCTGCTACCTGCCATGGTACAAGCACCGAGCCTGCGCTTCGAGCAGCGTGACCATAAGTGCTCCTTATTTAACGTGGGAGTAGGGGAAAGGATTCACTGCCTGAGGTGGATGGCTTCAGTATTGCAGACGTAGCTCAAGCTCATTCATGGCCCAGCCATTGTGTGACTCCCACCGGTGTACGAAAACCTGTTGTATAGTCCAATGAAAGCTACCCCCTCCTTTATGAGAGAGCTTCTAAGGTGGCTGATCTCTGGGCTGTGTGAATACGTATGGATTTCAGTCTTCCCACACTGTCCTTGGGACAGTGATCTAACTTCGGCTCTCAGTGCAGTCTGTTGCCATCTGTTGGGTATTTCTAAGTGAGAATACAGGTGTGGTGAAACTTGTTACTTTGATTGTTTAACCCTTAGAATTTTGCAACGTCTGCTAGGAGGGCAAATTGCTGATTAATAATTGTGATTCTGGAAAACAAAATTGAAATGCTGAAGCTTGATTTCATAGCATCAGGTGTTTAACTTAGCTTGCTAACATAATTTCTGTACAGTTTTCCTACTGGTTGTAACTGTTGCCTGTTTCAACTGCATTTGGAAGGAAAACCAAAAATCAGGCCCTCGTCTTGGAGACCTTAGATATTCCTTAGAATCGAGGGCAGTCACTGTAAACAAAAGCAATGTTTTCTTCCTCCTATTAACTGTGTCAACCGATAAACAACCTGTGTGCTGTTATGTCTGTCCGAACCTTCAAAAGACCAAATTCTTTTTTCTTTCTTCCCCTTGTCTTTCAGGCATACAGCTGTCCCATGTGGGCACCCCACTCTTACCTGTACCCCCTGCACCAGGCCTATCTAGCTGCTTGTCGAATGTACCCAAACGTGTCCCTTCCCGTCTATCCGCACAACCCCTGGTTCCAGGAGGCTCCGCCAGCTCAGAACGAAGCTGAAACTGCACGAACGAACCGGCATTTCCCTGTTCAGAGCGAGGTCAGGTCCAACGGTCAGATTCCCCAGGTTGACAGCAGATCTCCATCACTGCCTCTGATCATACCTGCAGCTCAGGTGTCGGAAACTCAAGGACAGGTCTGCATAGAGTCAGAGAATCCGGCGCAAGCTCTTCATGCAAACTATGAGGAGTCTCTGAGAGGGAAAAATATGTTCCCGCAGCCGCCCTTCGGACACAACCACTTCCTAGGAGCTGTTCCTATAGCACCTCCTTTCTTTCCTCACTTCTGGTATGGTTACCCGGTTCAGGGTTTCATTGAGAATTCGGTAGCGAGACCTAACGTAGTCCTGTCGCCCGAGGGCAAAGAGGCAGAGGCTAGCACCTCTGCAAACCTGTACGTGGCTAAGGAGTGCAGCCCTCCAGCTCCTGCGGTGAGCTGTGCGGAACAGCTTCAGAAGGCTAACAGCAGCAGCGGCTCGACCGCCGTACCGTTCCCTGTGGCTGGCGTGAGCAGTGAGGGTGGTGCCCCAAAAGAAACTTCAGGTAGGGCACCTCAGTCCGAGCAAACCTGTCCTTCGGCTTCTCCTGCTAAGCAGAAGGCAGCTGGGCAGCAACATCGCGCTCCACACACACAGGGGACCGAGCGGCAGACAGCGGTGCCCAACACTCTGCCGCTGATGGTGGAACCACCGAAAAATGAACTCAAAAGTAACGTTTCTGGTCGTAAGGAGAAGACTGATAAAGGTAGAGATTCCAAGGGCGCTGCTCATCTGCAGGCGGAAAGCAGGGCTCAGAGAGCGAGGGAGGAGAGCTCTGAGGATGAGAGTGAAGTTTCCGATATGCTGAGAAGTGGCAGATCCAAGCAGTTTTACAACCAGACTTACGGAGGAGGCAGAAGGCCGAGACTGGAGTGGGGTTATTCCAGTCGGGGAGGATACCCACTGCAAAGAAACGAGGAAGCCTGGAAAGGGCCGCCCGGCAGAGCCAGAGACGACAGCTACCAGTACCAGCGGAACTTCCGAGGGAGGCCCTACAGGAACGACAGGAGAAGGGCAGCGCTGGGAGATAATCCGAGGGGGCATCAAGCGTAGAATGCATTGAAAATTTGCAATGCAAAAGCAAGTAATTTGAAGTAGCGGTTTTAAATCTTAATCTTTCTTTTTAGTGAAGTTCAAGGATGTGTTTTAACTTCTGGTGAGTAAAGAGTAGGCGAAGGTGAATTCCTACCATATGGGTTTCTGGGGATTAGTTTGGCTTAGTGGTTTTTTCCTCAGTGTCGAATTAGGAAAAAATAAACAAACTAGGTTTAGTGTTTGAGAATTTTTGTTTTCTTCTTCCCCGCAAAGGTTTGAGTTTGTGGTAGAAGATGGAGCCATCTGTTTGCTAGAGTGACAAATTAGAGCGTTTGACGTGATCTAGGTTCTAAAATTGACAGTAACATTGCACCAAATATAAATGTATATTTATCATACAATGCCTTAGTTCTGAACTGAGCTAAAGGAATTCTCAGCCTACTGCACTGTTGTCTTTGATATGCTTCCAACCCAAAGGCCTTTCATCTCAACAAAAACAAAAAAACAACAACAAAAAAAATCTGTCAGACTTGAACGTTTCTCTTCAGTGTGTTACACGTACGGCAGCCAGCTAACCCTGTGTCTTAGGTATGTTGTATATAGTTCTTTTAATATTCATAGGGTATATTTTTGAATTTTAAAAAGCATTTATTTGTGGAAATCAAAATCAAAACAAGCAGTGAAGAACAGCTGTGTGTGAAATGACAAGAATGGCTGTTTCCACCAAGAATTCTTAATGCTGGTGTGACTAGAATGGTGCCTATGCCAACTAAATAATTACAAAGACAATAAAAATGTAGATGCTATGCATTTCCAAAATAATTCTGCATCTGTTATAATAGCAGAAGTTTTTTTAATGCCACTTTAACACTAATGCACTGACAAATCCTAGATATTTTGTGAGGAGAGATGCATAAAGTACATGTTACGTTTTTTAAGTTTGTATGATCGAGCTACTGTTCAGTATTCTTTCGTCGTTGTTGTTGCACTGTTGATGCAAATTTATGTTTTGCATGTACGACTCGTTGCTGGAACTACTTTTAAAAGCAGGATGGAGAGTCTCGGTGTGCTCTGCTCTTCCCTACCATTCAGAAGAAAGTGGCTTCTGCCTTATATTTTTACACTGTGTCAGAGTTCTGATGCTGTTTCTTCTGACCCCGATGATCTCTGCAGTGTTCCTGTTGCCTTTGCAGTTCGGATGCTGAGCCATCCGAACTGGGAGAGCGCAGTGTGCGCAGTATTCGCGCGGCTCCGTTGCTCTGTACAGTGGACCGGTGTGTATATTTTTCTATCTCTGTACATACTAGTGTAGGTGGCGGGAGCCATTCAGCCCTGCCCGAGGCTGTACACCCTTGATCAGGAACCCCGAGTGCTAGTTCTGTGATGAATTTCTTTTCAGCTGCATGCCATGTATAAAACCCTACGTAAAATAAACGGCTGTCTTTTCACTTCCTTTCTAAATGGCATTTACGTACTTGGAACTGTTGCCCTGGCACTGCCAGTAGGGCAGGGTGCTGCTTGTGGAACTTCCTTCTGAGGCTTGAAGCGCTGAAGCTGGGCCTGTGCCCTGCCTCGCTACACTAGCACCGGGAAGGACTGGGATGTGCGGATGCCATATTTTTCTCCACTTTAAGTATGGTTTGCTCAGGTTTTGTGGAAAGGTTTGTAGAGCGATGGGCCAAACCTTTTACCTGGAGCGAGGTGATTTAGAGTGCAGGACTCCAGTGGTTCGTAGGGACTCTGTGTGGTATTTAGCATAGAATGAGCCAAGATGTATTCACTAGGCCACACCTTTACCTTGCACCAGCTAGGGCAGTGAATGCCACACTGCAGCTCAGTGGGGTTTCTACTCATCTACGCAACTTGACAAGTGATGAATTTGAGTTCGTGGTGGGGGTTCAGTGAGGCCGTGTCCATTGCCTGCACCTCTTTGTGAAACGAGTACCTCGGTCAGCAGAATCTAGATGGACTTCCACTGTCCCTTGGACAGGGGCAGTGTCTGTAGCACCTGAGACTGCTAAGGCCTTGTTATGTACCCAGCCAGCTGCTGCCTGCCTCTGTTTACACAGATGTAGAGAGACACAAAAGAAAACCTTTGTTCTTTCATTAATGCTCTTCACCTGCCAGTGAAGGCAGAACAGACAACTGTTGAGTGGAGACCACCGTTCCTTCCTTTAAGATCTGTAGCTGAAAGTTATGTGTCTGTGGAATTCCCTTGTGTAACTTTTGTGTAGGTTTTTTTAAAATCTTTTTGCCTCCATTTTTGCTTATAGTAAGAATCAGGTTTTCACTTTAGGCGAAAGTACTGCTTGTGAAGTTAAATCTTCCCCTGGATAAACAGTGGGCACCAGGAGTTACAGCTGGAGGAAGGAGTTGGTCGGGATCCTCACCACTAGCAAGCCTCAAGTCAAAGCTTCCCTACCTCAGAGATGTGGTTATCTTTCTATAAGCCAGAGCTTTGTTGCTGAAGCTGCCAGCAAGGGTTTGAGGTTGTAGGATGATGAATCTTATTAAATGATGCTTGGTTTTAACATGCTTCTAAAATGAGATGACCTTACAGGGAAACAGAGCTACCTTCCCTTGTCACAAAGCAGGCCGCTGCCAGGTGCCACAGAAAGAGACCGGCTCATGCAGCACACTCGCTTGCTGTCTGCCAAGGGAAACGGGCTGCTCTTCTCCTCAGATCCTCACAAAGTACAACGTGAAGGAGCTTGTACCCATCGTCACTGACACATCCACTCTAGTGCTGTGGAATCAGAGCCCTTCCAGGCAGTGTGCAGTGTGGTTTTGGGTCTGTATGGTGAGGTTTTGGTAGTGGGGGGGGCTACAGCGGTGGCTTCTATGAGAAGATGCTAGAAGCTTCTCTCCCATGTCTGCTAGAGCCAATGCCAGGCCCACCCCTGGCCAAGGCAATCAGTGACAGAGCTAGCAGCTCTGGGCTAACCTATTTAGGAAGGAAGAGAAACCAACTAGTGGCACTTCTGCAGCCAGAAAAAGGAGCAAGACGATGGGAGAAACTGCAGCCACCCAGGTCAGTGCAGGAGGTGCTCCAGCTGCTGGAGCAGACATACTCCTGTAGCTCATGGTGAACGCTGCTGAGACAGGCTCTCCCCCTCCAGCCCAGAATGGATCCCATGCTGGAGCAGGTGGAGACCTGAAGAAGGCTGTGACCGTGTGTGAAGCCTGTGCTGGAGGCTCCTGGCAGGGCCTGCAGCCCATGGAGAGAAGAGCCCACACCAGAACAGTCTGTTCCCAAAGGCCTGCACCCCATGGAAGAGACGCATGCTGATACAGGGGAACAGCAGTTCTCCCTAGGAGGAGGAAGCAGCAGAGACTGTGTGTGAATGAGCAGCAGCACACTCTTGATTGGAACTGCACTCTGCTCAGTTCTGCAGGAAAATCCCTAAATCTAAGGTAGGCCCTGTGCTGTACCCTCTTGGTCCGCAATAAAGGAAATGGATGCACTACATGCTCTTAGGTAAGTTTTCCCTTCAGCACTGGCTGGCTGTCACCACAGAGGAAGGGGTTTGCTGACAAGGTGCCAATTCTCCATGAAACAGAGGGCTGTGCTTTACTGTAAGACCTGTATCCTACCGTGTACCACCAGGTTGTAGAAAAAGCAGCTGGTAAAACCAGCTGTGAACCATTCTTCAGGATGGATGCAGGTCTGAAAAACAGATCTGAAAGGGTTTTCAGACTATTTAACTGATGGTTCTTCTGTAAGTAGGCCTGAGAAGATGCACAGGGACACGTGACTGAAGGGGTAGCTCTCTTCCCCTGCACTGTTAGATGTAGTCTGTGCTGCAGCAGTTGTGGTAAGGTGGGCACGGCAGCACGCTCTGCTTGTTTCTGAATTAGTCACTGAAGAATTTTTGCACTGTGTCATAGAAGAGCTGTAAAGAGAGTGTTTATTTGGGGAACCCTCAGCCAGACAGATTAAACCCTTTTGAAACAGGAGTCTGTTCTGTAGCCTGCCATTCCTGGTGATGAGCCTCCTGCTTAGGCAGGAAACTGCCTCCAAGGCCGTTCAGTCAGCACAGGGCACGCAAGCAGCACGTACCCAATCCAAAACCTCCCCATGATTCTGAAAAACCTGGAGACATGTTTGCACAATTTGGGGGTGGTCTATTTTGAACCTGTTACACTGAAAATAGAGCTGTGTCACCAAAATATAGAAAGTGGCAGTTTTACTCAGCCTAGGATTTACACTGCTACTGGTCTCAGATGTTACACGCAGCAAGAGTTTTAAGCTCCAAAAGATGAAGTGTTCTAAAACCTGATTGAGCCTTCTCATCCACAAATGTTTAGGTTCCAATGCACGTTTCTATATGCCAGTTAGAAAGATGCTCAAATTCAGTATTTAGTCATCCAGGAAAAAGTAGTTTCCACTCTTCTTTTGTTCCACATCCTTAGGAAGAGAAGAAAAGGTCAACGTTACTGCAGTGGCCCTTGGCAGACCTGAACATAGCTGAAATCAGACACTGATAAAGTTCAGGTAACTCTTAACTGCTTGTTTCATGTGCCATTTTTCAGCACAGCGAAAGTACCAGGTTAGCCTTTGATATCAAGGCAGGTTTTAAAATAAAGAACAAAATAAACAGTCAGGGATCCTTTCCTGTAAGGGTGCTTCTCTTACCTTGATTGAATTGAGTTTGTTTATTCTTGGTCTGTAATTGTTGGGGTCTCTTCTAAAAGTGATTTCAAGTTGAGATAAAAACTTATTCATGCCAGCCAAGAGAGTCTGCGGACTGTTAAGAGAAAAGAACATATTACAGCTATGTTTTTGGAAGTTCTGTGCCATGCTGGTTACAGGCAGCTTTGACCTCCATCCTGAGCTCGTTCAGGTCTAGTGAGACTGGTCAGCTGTATCTGACACACTAGGATGGGCTCCTTCCAGTTCAAACAAGTGTGTTCTGAGAAGGAATACCATCAAAACCAGGCGAGCAGTATGGTGCCTAGACCAGTGTGTTTACTTCATTGGGCTCACGGTCAGTACTTGGCAATGACACTGTTCTAAAAGCCTGGTTTCCAGCAAGGCTGCCCCTCAAAAAGTCTCTGTAATTCACATGAAATTATTTACAGGCACAAAGTTGACCTATCAAAGGGGATAGCTTTGAAAGAGTGAAACTCGCAGCCTGGAAGACTCTACCTTGCTGCCAAGCCTGCCCTGCAAGACTGGCATACGCGTACCCTTAGCACACGGCTTCGTTTAGTACAGCTCACAGTTACTCTTGTAAGCACAGTTTACAACTGGTTCTTTTTGCCACTCCTCTGATGGTGGTGTAGCTGGTGTGCAGTTGCTTAAGGCTCATTTAATCAGGGGTGGTCTAGTTTTAGAGGGTTTGTTTGCATTCTCCAGCTGTGCCCCAACTTTGTGTCTAGGCAACCTCGAAGCGTGGCTCAGCCCCATTTTCTTTCCCTTGCTTCAAAGGGACAGAACTCTCAGGACGTTCCTGGATCACTTTTAAATGCTGTTTAAATTTCCACAGGCAGGAAGCCTCCACCTCCTTATTTTTGTTGACGCTTCTGATAGAAGAGGACAAGGCAGAAATAAACGATCTAGCTTACTAATCCAAACACGTCTCTTACCTGTTGGCAAGTGTGTTCTTGGAAGGAATACCGTCAAAGACAATCACGCGATCAGCAAGGTAGGTCGCCATGATGAAGTCATGTTCTACCACAAAAGCTGTTTTCTTAGCATGGAGAATGAAACTGAAACGGAAATAAGAAAAGTGAGAGCTCTCAATGGAAGCTTGCTGTAAAGCTGCTGAAAACACCATGTGTTCTCCCCATCACATAAACTCTACCGTTTAATGACTCTTGCAGCCATCAGACGTTGTTCAGAGTCCAGATATGCCGAAGGTTCATCAATTAGGTAGACATCTGCAGGCTTACCAAGACAAAGAGCTAATGCAACGCGCTGCAACTCACCACCAGACAAGGTTTGGACCTATGAGGGGAGGGGAGAGGATAAAGCCACAATTAGTTCAGACAGAGGTAGAGAATTAAAGAATAAAAGTTAGGATGTTGTCTTGGGCAATGAATACCTCCTGGTCAATGATGTTTTCTATCTGAAGTGGTTTCATCACATCAGTTACAAACTGGGGGTGTGTGTAGGCATCTCTAATCTTCTCATGCAGTAGCTGACGGACGCTTCCCTGTTAAAAGAAAAATGTTGCACTCAGTTTTATGTATCACAGAAAATGAAAGGAAATAGAATGAACAGAGCTTTTTGTTCTGGGCATAAAGAAATTCTACCTGTGTACTAAGAACATGCTTTTTGTAGCAAACACAATACAAGAAATAAGGCTTAAACGTACTGTAGATTTAGGACTGATCTTCTGTGGTTTGTAGCTGACATTTAGAACTGGGACCTCACCTAAGAAAAGACAAGATTTGTAATGAAACCAAGAGCCTTGCCTGTATCTTCAAACTAGGTTTCAACTAAGGCATAAATCATTACCTCCTTCATCAGGTGTCAGCCTTCCTGCAAGCATTCGGATAAATGTAGTTTTGCCAGTTCCTAAAATAAACAAGTTACCCATTACTTAATTGTTAAAGGCCAAAGGCACTAAAAACCCTCAAGTCATCAATACAAAAAAACCCCCCACAAAACCCCAATAAACAAAAAAAACCCCACTTAATAAAGAATACATTTTAAAATTAAGGGTGTTTTGAAATTAGAGCACTTAGTAGTGGTGAAGCTCCCCAGGTCACTCAGCATCCTGCCAATCTCTGTTCTTAAAATGGGGTAACAGATAACCACAACGGCACTCTTAACATTTACCTTGAGCCCTCACTATCTAGAGAGCAAAGCTTGTAGCCTCGCATCTTCACTAGGAAACAAGCAGTTCAAACTGCCTAACAAACAGTCAGTGTCAAGTCTGGACTCCAGAAAAAGGGCTTCAGGACCATATTTAGGGCTGTAGAAGCAGTTTCCAACAAGAACTACACTTACCATTTTCCCCTAACATCACCATAATCTCAGAGTCGGTGAATTCTCCAGCTACTATGGATAGTTCGAATTCTCCCATCTTTTTTTTCATTCCTGGGTATTTGTACATGCACATCTTTTTGACCTCTTCTTCGTTAGCTGTTTCAGCCACTTTAAATACCAGAGATGCATCTCGAAACCTTAGATTTTCTGTTGGAACATAGCCATCTAAAAAAATGTTTATGCCTGCAAAGGGAGGAAAAAAAAGATAATTAGGAAGGGAAAAAAAAAAGTCTAAACCAAAGCAAGACAAGATGAATTTCAATTATTGTAAGTTCCACTTAGACAAGGACAACACTGGATTTTAAATGACATCTTAAAAGAGACAACACGACCTCCTCTTTGCAAGTGTGTACACTATGCAAATTTGATGAAGAAAAACCTTGCCAATATTACAAAAAAGGCTATGGAAGCTCTTCCTGAAAACCTGTGCAGGGTATAAAGAAACTACTGCTGTTGGACCTGTTCTCACAAGAACATTTATTACTGAGTCTCAGTGCTACAAGCGTGGCCAAGCCAGCTGAACACCACATACCTCTGCACTGTGCAAACTCCTTCCTGCCCTTTCTCTACAATTAGTATAACTCCACTGCTAACAAAACACCTCTAAGTATCAAAATTACGTCCACAGCAAGAGACAAACAGCAGTTTGTAGTTCAGACTTTGGGGTTATCGGTTTAGGAACACATAAAACAGAAATTCTGTACAAAATAAATCAGTAGGTTTTTAGTTAGTGAACTGCAACAGGAAGACAACAGGGTCATGTAACAGATAACTCAGTATTCTGGCACCTCTTCTTCCTCCACAGAATTTTATTGGTACATTTAAAAGGAGAAATATAGCAAGAATTACCTTCTCTGACGCTGAAAGGCATAGTAACAACACCATAAGCACTTGGCACACCGTACAGGCAGCAGATAAAGTCAGAGAGATAATCTAACACACTTAGATCGTGCTCTACAACAATAATGTACCTGAAAAACAGAGCCAGAGAGATGCTTTTATACTTCTATACAAAACATTTTTTCTCTTTCTTACTCTAGTCTTGTATAAGCAAAAGCCACCAACACGATTTTCGTTTAATAGTTTCTCAGCTTTATACTAATGAAAGACATGTTCAAACCCAATAAGCATTTTTTAAGCTGTCCCACAGACAGACATGGTGAATGACAACTTGAAAGTCCATTTCCAGGGTAAATTGGCAGCTTCTTTATGTACAGCAAGGGGAAGGATATTGATTGACTGGAATGAAAAATGCTTTTCACATTTTAAGGAAAAAAAAAAAAAGTCTTCACGAGAAGGTGCTGGAGCAGCAATATTCAGGTGAGAAGTAACCACCTTACTTCACACCCTTGTTACAAAATTTACCCCAATGCTGAAATAGCCTAGAAACTATAAGAAGCAATTTCCCCAAACACAAAGAAATAAGAGTAATACTACTTAGAGCATGTTAAACAACCATTAGTCCACCATACTGAGAAATCAGCACTGCTAGAGAGATGGGCTGGGTGCTTCTTCCCTCTGCAGGCAGTCATCTATTATTACAGTCTAGCAAAACAAAAAAAGTTTGTATTTACCTGTCTGGGTTTATTAGGGATCGAATAGTGATGGCAGCCTTCAAGCGCTGCTTGACATCTAGGTAGCTAGATGGTTCATCAAACATGAAGCTAGCCCCAAAAAAAAGAATGAAGTCTTAGTGAATGCAAGCTTTCTACATGTTCACACCTAACACTGCAACCATTAAACACTAAGAAATAATAAAATCTCATCACTTATGCTGGGAGAGACAAAACAATGAGAATTATGTGCTGACATGTGCCTTCAATTGCTGATGACTGTCATATGAAATTGTTGAGCAGTTCAAGTAGAACTTTGCCAAAAGCTCTGAGAAAGTTATCAAATGGTATGAGAAATCAGCAGCTACGAATCCCATGCAATCAGTTGTGATTCAGTTTAAGTCTAACATGAATTAAAAGTGCAAAAATACTTTGGGAGACTGGAAGGACATCTTCCAAAAGAGAAAAACAAACCAAACAAGAAAACCCATCCAAAACCCCCTCCAAACAAAATGTAATTTAGAAAAATCAAAACAAATTTAAAAAACCACCCCAAAACCCCGTAGCTCTTCTGATCTTGGTCCAAGGAGTAAGGAAACAGCATAGACTAGACCATGATCTCCTGGTTGCAAGACAGAAGAGGGACACACTGGTCCCCCAGAGGTGGGGAAGGATGGGTCCATTTCTCATTCAGAGCAGCTAAGTGAGGAATGCTCTCGAACAGGACACATTTACATGGGACTAAAGAAAGGTTATCAAGCTGCGATGCCAAAATTTGCCACTGACCTCTGAAATATTTCCAATCAAATGAATTAAAGTATAAAACCCCAGAGATTATATGGAGTAAATACAGGTCTCAGCTGCTGAGCTAGTAAAAACAATTTAAAAAAAAAAAACCACTCTGCATTTAAATATTTAAATAAAAAGTATTATTTCTAACAATAATTGTGAATTAGAGGATGGCATTTGGAGACAGATTGTTAGAAGCAATATGCAACAGAAGTAAATTAAACATACATATCAGCCTTCTGAATGCAAACAACTGCACAAGCAAATCTCTGAAGTTCTCCTCCTGAAAGGTCCTCAACATTTCTTTCTTTCAGATGGGTTAAGTCTGCAAATAAATGGTTAATTTTGGACATGTTATAACCAACACAAGATTTCATATTCTTATTACCTACAGAAATATGTATAACCACAGCAGGCATCCTACATAGAGGAAAAACAAACAGAATGAAGAAAAATAAAGCATTTGGTTTATGTAGAAGCATCATAATACTATTTTAATTCACAGCAAGTTACAGCTTCTTTGCAGCATTAGCCCCTGAATTTGTTTGGCTGCTTCTTACCATGCAGAAGGATTACATTTCTGTTTGGTTTTCCACCAGACACTGGGTAAAGATTTCTGGCTCTAAAGAGAAACTACACTGCCTTTAAAAGTGTTTTTTGTTAAACCTGGCTGAAGAGTTCTGATTTTGAGGAAAACCAAGTCCCTCAAATGTTACGAAAATGGGCAAAGCCAGTATTTTCTCATCAAAATACACATTTCCAGAAGATACTGTTTCACAGGTAAGTGCGCTACCACAGTCTTGGTAGCACGATGCAGCCCCACCTCTACCACTCAGATCTACTTAAAAAGAACCATGTTGTTAATTTAGTGACACCTAATTTAATGCCTAAATTCAGTAACAACTGAATTCAAAACACGAGCAAAAAATTACCAGGGCTGAATGATGCAGAAGTTCTGATGAACCACACTGCTCTCAGATGTCACTGTCACTCCCACTACAATGAGCTATACACAGCTTGTTTGGGGAGAAGATAAAAAGAAAGGGGGTTTTGTACTTGGACACTGTTTTTGATGTGTAATGTTTCTCACAAGAGAGGATGCTACAATTTTGCCAGAGTTGTAAGCAAGCAAGAGGAGCAGATGGTAACTGAAGCACTTCCAGATTTAAAAATAAACACTTTCTACCAGGAAACAGAAACTGCATTAGATTCTGTTAACTACTTTGGATCAAGTGGTTTGCCACTAGAAAGTATTATTTGCACCAGTTCAGCCCTGGGCTTTAAATTAAAGAAACTTAACAGAGAAAACAAAACCCCCACAAACACCAAACAAACAAAAAGAAGTGGGTATAATTTGAATTCACTATCACATTAGTAGTGACTTGACTTTTTAGGTAAATAGGAGTTCCTCAAATACTTTGCAGTTTGACTTTATAAAATGACTTACCAAGCTGCTGACATACAACAGTTTGTGTCTTAGTTTCATCCTTCCTATCCAGAATTGATCCCACTGTTCCCTATATGATAAACAGCAAAAAAACCCCACAATATTATTTCAACATTAAAAATTACAGACACTAGTAGGTTTTTTTTGACACTGAATTATACTGCTAAAGAAAATATTGATTTAGGAAGTTAACACAGGAGAAACTCAGCTTTCTATTAGCTTATTAAATGATTCTCACCTTTGCAGCTTTAGGGATCTGGTCCACATACTGAGGTTTAATGATAGCTTTCAGGTCATCTTCCAGGATCTTGGTAAAATAATTTTGCAACTCAGATCCTCGGAAATAGGTCAGAATTTCTTGCCAGTCAGGTGGGTCCTGTGACATAATTAAAGCCTGGGTTTACTTATACTATTCTAAAAAATTATAAAAAATATCTATTTTTAAAAATCCAATCAATACAGTAAATATTTACTGTATTGCAATATTAAAAAGAAAAGCCTGGATAAAAGCTAGTTACCAAACTCGTGTTGCCTCTGCAAAGTTTCCATTTAAAAACCAGAAACAATATAAAAGTGCCAAACAGACAGCAGAAGTTCAGTTTTATTTCTTTTCACTGTCACTAGACCTTTCAAGAAAAAGCATTCCAAATTCATATTTAGGATATCCAAAACTGTCCTTAGACAGTTAAGAGGCTCTGAGTGAAACTACTTCATGGGGAAAACAATAGTGTGGATTAGCGTAAGTAAGTGCACTTACTAGCTAACTGATCCAACTAATCCAAAAGAAAAGGGTTGGACAAAAGACAAGACATTTGCACAAAATGATGCAATAAAATTTGGTCATTTTCTCTGGTTCTAGCAAACATTTCCAATGAAACACAAGAGGACAAAGACGAGAATGAAAGAGGGAGCGAGGAAAGGAAGAGTTTTTCAGAGCAACCACCCAGTACAGTTTTGTTTCACACAGTGCAGCACTCCGAATGGTGCCGAGCTAATTATTTTCATGGTAAGCAGTACGGAAACAGAGCCACACAGCCACATCTCTACACCAAGCAAATACAGAGAGGAAATGCTTCCTAAGATTTAAAGCAGAAGCAACATGGAAGACTCGATTCATACCACGTCTTTCTGTGGTCATAATGATTTGTCTCTTCATAGGAAAGTCTGATTTTGGAAGCATGGTAATTCAATTAAATACATAGTCACAAAGTCAAAAGTTTTGCTATTACTGCAATACTACCACCTGAAACAAGAAGTCCACAAAATAATATAAACCAAACTTGTAAGAGAATGAAAAATGTAGCTGGGAAATTGTTTACTTTCCAGTTTTAAGTGGCAGACATGAAATTAATAATTATTACCATGTTACTCTTTCAGGTAAAGAAACTGATGATGAAAATTTGAACGCACACTTGTTCCTACAAGTCCTTCTTGAAGGACAGAAGTGAGCATGAGAATTCAATTGTCACCACATGATTTGAAGGTGAGAAGGTGGTAACTGGAGCACCCTTTGGAGTAGTGTTAGGTAAACAAACCCCTGCACATTATTTTGTTTGCTGACTGCACTTCTTAACTTTAGTGTAAATACACATGAAAGTGGAGGATAATCTCTCATGAAGACCAGCAGAACACAACTTGTTCTATGTCTGGTACTCAAAAAATACTATCAAAATTTTAAGTATTTAGCAACATGAAGAAATTAAGGATTTTCAGAACTCAGTATCAAAGTGTACTGTGGGAAATATCTTCAACAACTTCTTATGTTAACAACGTATTTTCTAATACCTTCAAAATAATCAAAGATAAAAAAGCTTAGGAGGTCACAAGGACTCATGGTAAGTGCTCACAAACACTAGAGCTGTTCAGGTAAAAACAACACTGAACTCAGAACAAACTCCAAAACTGGAGCTACTTTAACTCCTTGATGAGGAACAGGTAAATTGTGCAGAATAAAAAAAAAAGTTGGTAGTTTTAAGACAAGCCTAAGTCGCACCCAAGGGGTTTGTTTTTAGAGACAGAAACATTTCTCTTTACTGAGTTACAATTATATTCAGTATCCCTATTCCTTCTTGAGAGATATACAGCATTTGCAAAGAAAAGCCTTTGCTGTCAACACCCTTCTATTATTGTTTCTGTGTGGAGTAGGTCACTGGCTGTTGATAGGGAAAGTGCCAATATCCTCACAAATTTTACTGTGGTCACAGATACCAAAATTCAGGATAAAATATAACAACAGCTACCTATAATGCCAGCTCTGTTTTACTGCTGATACTTACATCGTATTTTCCAAGATTTGGCTTCTGTTTTCCAGCTAAAATTTTCAAGGCAGTTGATTTTCCAATACCATTGGTTCCAACCAGTCCCAGTACTTCACCTGGACGAGGGATAGGCAACCTGTGCACAACATCAATAACTTCCAGTTACATTGCTGCCATCAGACACCAACATCTGGTGGCAAAGTACACGTTACAACCTGTTCTCAGACTTTCTCATTATTTTGGCCTTCTTTGTTAATGTGCCAATATATTCAAATTGAATCAATATTCATTAAAAATAAGATAATAAGAAATATTTAAAAGCAGTCTGTTCTTTAAACAGGAGCTCTGTAAAATAACCAACAATGTTTCATTTAATTATAATACTTTTCAATAAGGAAAAAGTAATTAACTTTCAAAAAAGAAGCTACTAAGGTAATCACAGTGAACACCTTAATGTACACTTGAAATTTTGTCTCTTTTACATTGATTTGAAAAACAAAATACCTGTGAAGTTTGAAGGCATTGGCACAATATCTATGCGTTGTTTCTTTCTCCAGGTTGCTAGGTAAGTTAACAATTGACAAGGCTCCAAAAGGACATTTCTGCAATTGAAATAACATACAGGTTACTAGCCCATACCAAGAGTTCATTAACAAAATGCTATGGCCTGTACTGCGCTCAGCAGTGCACTGAAATACTTCTTTCAGAAGAACTTTTACCACATTACTTCCCTTTCATTCACATAGCCAACATAACAAAGAACTTCTATACCACGTTTTTCAAATTAAATAGTTAGCAACTTAGGCTGTTAGTCTACATTACAGGTAAGGCACACTGCATATATTCACTAGATCTTTAAAAAAAACTTCATTCTAGTGCTAGGTGTCTGTGGCCACAGACAGACAAACCCAAACAAAATCAAGAAACAAAGCCACAAACAAAACATTACAACCCACATCCTGCACCCAAACTGACAGTAAACTGGCACAGTACTTCACCTTCTATAAAAATTATCAGTTAACAAGGTCTAATTATTCAGGGAAACAAAACTGGGTTTGGAAGTTACAGAACATGGAACTAAATGTAATACCGTAGTAAGGAAATGTTGTAATTTTAATAAAGCAGCCTTTTACCTTGATGCAAATACCACAACCAATACAAAGTGTTTCTGAGATCCATGCTATTTTGCTCTGTGATGTGACTTCTATGCAAAGTTTTCCTGGTGAAAGAGAGTAAAAGTAACTCAAGAAAGTTTTTGGTGAATCCGAATTCCGTCAGTACTACCAAATTCCACAGAGGAACATGTAACCAATTAATGTTCACTAAAGCTTCAGATCACCCAAAGACTTGAAAAGTGGAGTTATTACTATGAATTATACATGCTTTCAGTGATACTTCTAAAGTTTTTATGAAATAAAGCAGGAACGATAAGCAAAAACCCAACAATGAAAGAAATAGTTCCTTCTAGTAGAACATAATTTAAAACTTCTCCAATTACTGAAATACTTTGTTGAATTACATCTCTTACCCATTCGAACCACAGGACAGCTCTTCTTGCATTCCTGACGGCACTTCTTTGGCTTACACTTGTCATGGTTGACAATAGCAATTCTTGTTAATTTGTCTGCCATAATGCACAACTCAGGGTCAATTACATACACCAACTATGAGGAGCAATAGTGGGCCTCTTCCAGGTCTTAAGAAAAAAACCAAAGAGAACATAATTATTGACAGCACGGAGAATATCTGAAGTTGTTATCAACAGAGCTCAGAGATGAGGAAAAGCAAAAAGAGGGGAAAAATACAATAATTTCATCAAGATGGCAAACAGTCTGAGACGCAAGGAGTAACGTTACTGATGTATAAATAACCACACAAATCTGTAACATCAGCTTTCCATTCCCTTACTGTTCCTCCATTGTAAAATAAAACTGATTATGTCTGAGAATGTACTGGTTTCCAAGACAAGCATCTTGTACTAACAACAAAAGAACCTATACTGCTGCAAATCTGCTTCACAAACTGCCTAGAGTAACACAACCTTGCTCATGCCACAGTGTCAAAGGATAAAGTCAAACTGTGACTACAACAATTACGCCAAGAATTTGATCATAACACTAATTTTACATAATATGTGCTGATATTCTATATTAAATGAGTAAAATACTGTCAAATTTAAGCCAGTTTCCAAAGTGAAAATCTGTCGTTGCATACAGAAAAGTAACCCACACAATGGGAACAGAGACACATGATGGTGTCCCATTCTTTTACCTTGAGTTTCTTTAGTATTTGGCTAACTACACTTACAGTCTGCACTTCCTAATATGGTATGAATTACTATAATATACTACAATAAAAAAAAGCAAGATTCATTATAAAATTATTTTTAGAAGAGAAAGATTTTTAAGTGCTAGGTGATTAGATATTCCCAAAATCACAAATAAATGCACTCAAATAAGTGAAATTACTACTTGTATTCCTCTACATAGCTCATCCCTCCCCTTGCATAAGATACCTGTAATACACATTGACAAGGACTGGATTGTACTGGGAATTTATGTTAACAATTGTAGTAGAAGGGAGGGAAGAACAAAGAATGATAAATTTAAGTCCTGATAGATAAAAAAGAGGTGGAATGTACTTTAAAGTGCATTTATACTTCCTTTCCCATATTCACACATCATACCAAGAATAACAACAATGACTTTATCTTCTTGTGAGCAGCACAATGCCTAAGGACAACTTTCCTGTACTTGCTCCTGTTCCAGAACAACAAAGACAACTAAATTACAAGGCTCCTGGAAGTTTACAAGGTACTACAGGTGACACGGATACATTGTTTTTAGCTGTGAAGAAAGTCTTTAAAGTACAAAAGTTTTCCTAGTTCAATAGCACTAAATAAAGTGATGGCAGTGCTACAGATGATGCCAATTCAAAATAATTTAAATTCAATGCAGTATGTATCAGATGTTCAAAGATACAACTGGGAAGGAGTCTTGAACTGCTACTGGTTTCTGCACAGTCTGCAGGTGTACCTCCTTGCAAGGAAAGGATTCCAACATTTGTTATTAAAGAAAGTATTTTCTGTTGCATGTCCAGTTCATCTTTGCTCCACTAAAGCAGTTTAGAGACTGTTTACTATGCACAGCTATTACATGAAGAAAGGATGTGATTTTCAACCTCCTGAAAGATGCAACAAGACAACAGGTGCATGGCACATTGAACTCCATCCTTCCCTAAACCCACCTGGGAACTTCAGCTGGGAGGCATCCTACACATACTACTGCAATATGCAAGAAAGGAAGAGAGTAGCATCCAACAGGGAGCGAAGGTCAGAAATTAAGATGTTGCTGTATCTTTCCCTCCATTATTACCACACTTCTGGGTATTTCATGTGGTTCCTTTTAAAAGCAGGAGTCTTGTTTATTTTTTTCCATTTCCAAAGTAGTTTAAAATGAATGTCTAAAGATATTCTTCATCAGATATAAATGAATGTAATTATTAGTCACGCTGCCAATCTTATTATGGCAGTTTCTACTTTTAACATTTCAAATCATTCTTTTAACATTTTCTAAGCCAAAAAGCCCTAGTAACATAGTTGGATGTTTTAAAATAAATTATTATTTTAAAAAAACCCTGAAAAAGTAAAAAGTGATTTTACAGTTCTGCATCATCAGACCAGATTGGCAAAGTAGGGCTGGACATTGCCATTACATCCACTGGCCAGGCCAATAGGCAGGGCAGAAGAGGTTGGCAGTTCTCACTCTAATAAGTTTTTCTTACATAAACTCTAAGGGCAATTTTCTAGGAGACAGATGCTGGATTTTTGTCAGTGCTTCAAATGAAGACACATTCTTTGGGAATACACCTCAGTGCTTTTCATAGAACCCTGTAGTTTGCAGCACGAAGAATTTGGAGGTGAATCACTCGTCTTCTCTCCAGTTTCCCAAGGGAAGCAACTCACCTGTGTCAGCCCTTTCTCCCTCAAGGTCTTAGTGGCCAAGTACCCTGAGCAGACCGACCAGTCTATCTTCCAGGCAGAGCTTTCCCTGCTAGTTTCCTGAGCTCTAACTAGCATGTAAATGCTTTCTAAGGGCTTCTAAGCAAGCTCAAGAAGACAGAGCTGCTGTACTACAAGGAGCTCACCTCCCCTGTCCAATCTCCCAAACTTCTGGTTGAGGTTACTGCCTGAGCTGTACAGATAGCAGGCCAGACAAACTCTCTTCTCAGCCATCCACCCTTCCAGCCTGGTGTTCAGCTTCAAGCACCAAAGCAGGAATGGGGTTTGCTCTAGAAGACCAGGTCAAGTATGGCTTGAAACAATTAGGTTTTGCCACCTACCTCAGCAAGTTTTGCACTGAAGTCTTAGTGAGGATGTTCAGACTAATGTTTACACTACTACACACTGCAGAATCAGAGCCTGGTTGGTAAGTAACAAAACGGCCTAAGATTTTTTTTTCCTTCTACTTATAGGGGGAAAATGCCCATCTGTAGTGAAGGGTTTTGAAGGGGCATGGAAATGAGAGCACCAAGCATTTATAAAGTACTTGGCAGGAGGTAACGGAACCAACGAACCAGCAGGAAGACATACACTCCTGCCTCCCTGCTCCCATCTATTTAATGGAAGTGTCACTATCCAAAACTCTCCCTCCAGTGGTCTCAAAGAAAAAGATACTTGTGACTTCTGTTGCTTCTGCAGTACTTCCTGGACTGTCCTGATGTCTAGGATGGTAACTGTAGCATAAGCTACAATATAGCACACTGGTAATTGTTAGGTACAGTCAGCAGTTTGAGGGCAGGAGAAACTTGTATTCAGAGGCATTTAAGTTCATGTCTGTATTTCCCTGTTCCAAGTCAAGACCAGAACAAAACCAAAAGCACTGACTTGTGACTCACTACAAATGCTATCAGCATTATTAGGACTTAGTGAATTATGATGGAATGACAACTGAAGATTGTCCCAGAACGACCGACTGATGACACAGGTAAAGAATCAGAGGAGCACAACTGCTAACAAAAAAAAAAGGTTCATAAACCTTGACAAGTGTCATTTATTGAAGCCAAAAACTCCATTAAGTCCACTAATGATACCTAAACATTAAAATATGCCCAAAAAGAAGGCACCAAACGTGTTATTGTAAGCATTTTCAGTCAGCATTCTTAGGCTCTCTGACACATCAGAAGAAATAAAAAACCCCATGTAAGCAGACCTTGCTACCTGTCACAAAAGTCAACAGTAATGTACAATCCGTAGAACAAATGTAGTGTACTTGCAGTAAATATATTTATTTCTTTCACTAGTTATATTAGATCTTCCAAAGTCAACAGTGACCAAGAAGGATTTTAATTGCATTGAATTATGCAGACTTAAAGAAATGTAGATGAAAGTAAATGGAGACTGAAACAGAACCAGAGACAGTTCAGTGAAACGATGTGAAGGCAAGATCTGTGCTCAGAACTGAGCCATACTTCAGTCACTCTGCAGAAAAACAGTTAAGATTTTACTAAATTACACTGCATCAGACCTCAAAGATAAATGCTGTGGAAAGAAGTGAAGATAAGCAGAATTTGCACTTTAAAAAAAAATGAATTAACCTCAAGCATTAGCTCTCCATGCACTGCTAATGGACTACATACAGTCACTCTGTAACAAGATCAAGAAAGTTAAGAACCAGGATGCCCAAAGAAAATCCAAGGAAATGACAAAGAACAGATTCTCAAACTGCATGAGGTCACCACCTTTTCTCTTGTCAAAACAGAAATACAGTAAATCTTCCAAGAACAAAATCTTTTAAGAATTAAGAACTAGTCGATGCTTGAGGTTGTGAAATTTGCTTCAGAAACCGAGACGATGTACAAAAAGAAGTATAACAAGTCCCAAATCTCCCTGCTGTATTTAACTCATTATATTACTCATAAGGCACAACATGAATATGAAAATAAATGCAATGTTAACATGAAAAGCATATGGTCAAATACGCTGACGCAGCATAACGAGTGGGTGTGTTTAGCCAGTGCTGAACACCATTAATTATCGCTCAATCTTTAATATTTATTTTTTACCATGAAGTGAAATGTGTAAGAACAAGCCCATAAATCGGTAATCATTAACATTGCAGAAACGTTTCACTTGTTCAGGACTAAAGCTTATGAAGCCATAGCAGAGAAACTTGAATTAGAGCTTGAAAACTGTCACACAAACTTGCGGGTGAATGAAGTAACCGCATTCCCCAGAGGAAACGCTACTATGGTCCTGGAGAAAAGCCCCGCCGAGCTTTTGGGTTGTTTTTACGCATACCTAGTAAAAAACCCAACCCACCTCACCCTATTATCTTCTCAAACCTGCGGGAGCTCTCGATCCCCTCGCCACACAAGCACGCAGAACGGGCACCGACTGTCCTCACAGCACGGCACAACACGGGCTTTTATTTTCTCCGCCGCAGCAGAGGAAGGCGCTGCTTTCCGAGGGGAAAATACCGGCTTCCCGGCCCGGCCCGCACAGGGTCCCCACAGGAACGCGATTCCAGCGGCACAAGGGGAGGTTTTCTTTTCGCCCCGCGGCCGCCGCACGGCACAGGGCGGCCGGCAGAAAGCGCAGAGCCCTGGAAGATGACGTTACAGCCCGCCAGAGACGACCAACTGCATGTGCGGGCAGTGCCAGCCGGTGCACGGAACGGCCTCGCCCACCCGACACGGGCCGATGTCTCTGCCCGGGCCGTTCCTACGCCGGGAACCAGTCTCCGATCCGATGGAGCGGGCGGCCTGGCTCCCTCTGGGGTGGGGGGAGAGATAACGACTTCAGGGCGGCTGGGCGCTGCCCCGCAGCCGGCCCACCTGCCGGGCCAGGCCGGGAGCAGCCGCCCCGAGGCCCGGGCGAGGAGCTGACAACTGGCCCCGCGCCCGCAGTGGGTGGGGGCGAGCCCCAGGCCCCGGCACGGCGGGAGGAGGCCGCCCCACCTCCCCCCCACCCGGGCCGAGCCCAGAGGCGGGGGCAGCGTCGGCGGCACTGGAAGCCAGCGCCCCTTCCCTACTCCCCTCCCGTGCGAGAGCGTCGGCATAGCCCGGCCCTCCCCGCCCCATCGGAGGCCGCTTACCGAGAGACAGGGGAGAGAGCGAGGCGCCCCCGCTCCCCGGCCGAGCCGCAGCGGGGAACCACGTTCCCCGTCCCGCGGGCCGGCGCGCAACGTGCTCCAGCCGCCGCCACCCGGCCAAGATGGCCGCCGCCCCCGCAGGGAGGAGCCTGGGCGCGCACCATAGAGAGGAGAGGAAGGAAGGGAAGGGAAGCTCACCATAGAGAGAACGCGCCCGCTCAGAGAGAGAGCGGCACCTCCCGCCACGGGGAGGAGCGGGGCGGGGCGCCGGCGGTACCGGCCCGCGTGCTGGGGAGGAGGCGGTTGGTGACGCCATCTTTGCGTGACGCCACCCGAGAGGCGCGTCCCGCCGAGGTTCCCCGCCCTCGCCCCAGGGTACTCCCTGGAGGGTGACCGGGACACTACGGGCCACGCCGGCTCGGCACCGAGCGAGGCGCCGTAGCGAGGGGCCGCGGCAGCGAGTGCCACTCCAGCCCGCCCCAGCGGCTGCCAGGCCCCGCCCTCCCGCGCCGGGCGCACGCGGGACCTGCGTGGTGGCTCCGCCCCCTTCCTGCCCCCGCCCGTCTCTTTCAACCCAGCTCGCGCGGCGCTGGGCGCATGCGCGGCAGTCTCCCGGCGGGAGTCGGCCTGGTGGCTACCCGCCTGGGCGGGCGGGAGAGGGAGGGGCGCCCGGCCGCGCTCCGGGCCCCCGTGGAGGTGGCGGCCCCTGCCTTCCTGCAGCCCGCGCTGAGGGGAACCTTAGCGCCGCCGGCCCTGCTGCCCTTTCGCCGTCTTCTCGCCCTGTCCCTCACCCGCTGCAACGGCTTCGCGGATCAGGTGGGGACACGGGGGCTGAGGGGGGGAGGCGGGAGGCGCGTAGCTCGTAGCTGCCCCCTCAGTGACGGGGGCCAGGGGGATGGCTTCTCCCGCGTCTCGTCTCCAGGTGTCACGGCAGCCGCCGGAGCTGTGTCCGCGCCCGGGAGGAAGCCCCGCTGGCCGATGCGGTGTGCTCGCTCGGGGTGGGGGACCGAGGGGCGCCCAGCCGGGTGGGGTCCTCCCCCAGCGCGGACCTGTGACTGACCCGCCTGCTGGGCGCGGGCAGCGCGCTGTGGTGGCTCAGCACAGTTGTGTTGCGTGAGTAGGCGTTGCTGGTTGTTCCCAGTGTTTAAGTGTTCCGTAGGCCTGGGGGGCACGGCCGTAATGCGGTGCTGTGAAACTAATTCGTTGGGCTTGAACTTGTAACTGGAAGTCCTAGAAGGAAGGCGTGGGGGAGGGCTTCCAGGGAGCTCAAGTGAGAGCAGCTTGATTTGGCGAACTGGCTTCGTGTTCTGGTTACTGTATTGTTTAAGAACTGCTTTTGCTTAATACAAGGTCTGGTAAAGAAGTGCTTGCATCGTTTAAAGATGATCCTGAATCCTTACTAGGCAGCTTCTCAAGTCTGGGCTTGTACAAAAATACATTTTTAGAAAAATACGGTTTTTTTGGAAGTGTACTTATGTAGAGTGATTAGGGAATGCATGTGTCCCTAATCACTAATGGTTAATGTATTTCTCTTGTGCAGTTGCTCTAATTACCTTAATTTTAGTGAGCTATATTTGTGTCTGGTGACAATGAAAGACAAGTAGCTTTTGCTAATAGACTTAAAGCAGTGTTCTGAAGGTAAAGATAATATGCATTTAAAACTGTGTTGAGAGAATAATCTGATCAAATGTACAGTTGAGCTAGTTGTTGAAATAGGTTGCTAGTAAACACTGTATCATTAAACTTTAATTAAACATGAGTAATTTGAATGTTCAGTGTTGCTGTTCAATCTTCTATCTGAATACCAAATAGGAAGTATAGTAAAAGGCTAGTCTCTGGAAATATTTTGAGATCTTTAAAGGCCTTAAACCATCTAAAGACAAGGAGGGCATGGAAGAGAGCTTGTGAGGCAAGGTAAGTAGTGCTAGCATGAAATCATTGATATGAAATCCCCTTCTGCTAAGAAGAAGGGCCTTAAATCAGGGGTGTTGCAGAAATGCTGGAGTAGTCAGATACTTTGCTAAAACTGAATAAAACAATCTGATGGGAATGCAATGATAACAGTTGGAAAATGAAAAGACTAAAGCCAGCTGAGCTTTGATCCCCTGAAAGATTCTGAGGAGGTGATTTGGGAAGAGAAAGTTTTCAGTAAATGGAAGGTGACTAAAACCGATGTGCAAACAGCAAATGGACTAGTTAGGTTTAAGAACAGTCTGCACCAAACTTTTTTTACAGTAGCCAGTGCAGTTAATGAGGAAGGAATATAAGGGGCTTGTCTTGAGTTTTACTTGGTTTCTACCATTGTCTGAAATGTAGTATGAAAATAGCTTTTGTGAGATCTTGTACAGCTGGTTGAAAAATAGCTTTTGAAGCTGACTTGTAACTAATTCACTTTTATACAGGGGTGTTGTGAGGTGTACTCCTAGGGAGTTCTGTGTTGAATGAATTCTTGGGTTTTCTGTAATGATGAACATATGATAAGTTGCCAGTTTGGAAGGGTTGTAAGTGCTGTAGGTCTTGGGGTCAGAATTCAAAATGATCTTGAGATGATTGATAGCAGATGGAAAAATCAGTGTAATTAAGCTCAGTTAAGAATTGAGAGAGGAAGAGAACACAGGGAAAGTCAAAGAATTAACTAGTCAGAATGGTATTACTGAACATCAAACAGCTTCCCAAAAAAGCATTTGAGCGTTGTAGCTCACAGCAAAATAAATATTCATCAATCATATGATGTTTTTTCAACTAAATGTTATTTTGGTATGTTAATGGGTGTGGTTAGATACAAAGACAAGGAAGGTGATTCCTTTGCTCTGTTGAAGGGCCTTGAAAAAAAAGCCATACCATTTTAGCTAACCATAGTATGTAGATCTCTAGATGCTGTGAGAATGTTATGCATGTAAAATTTGATTTGTAAGGGAAACCTGAAAGGTATAGGCATATTAGAAAAGAAGAAACCTAGCAAATTTGAGAGCCATCACATCTATAAAAGCATTTCTGTGTAAAGGCTAGTGATTAATTAGTATTTGAGCTCCTTGCAGAGCAAGAGGAGAAATCATACTACTACTTAGAGGGTAACAGGTTGGATGTTAAAGCCAAATGTTTGGCTTTTAGGTTGAGATAACACTGAAGTGGACTGTCTGCAGAACCTGCAATCTCTTGCCAGTGAACTAAATGTCTGGACAGATATCTGCTGAGGATAGCCTGGTCTTTAAGGTTTACAGGTGTCTGTTTAAACAGTTCTGTGTGTACTAACATGGTAGAATTAGAAATTGTAATTGGAGAAAATTGCTTTGGAGTCTGCAAAAGTTTCCACGATCCTGCGTTTTTACAGAGCTGTAGTAGGTAAGGACGATGATGTAGCCTCTCCTGCCTCGTCAGTGTGTGTGGCTAGGGAAGGGTTTTCAGGTATGCACCTTCTTTTAAAAGTGTCTTCTGCTGGCATACTGAGAAGGACCTGTCAGTTTTGATTGTGAAAGGTAGGCTGTTGAACCATTTAAATTCATTTTGATCTGTTTATAGACTGTATGTTTGTGGGACTGGGGGGAAGTTTGGCCACCTTCATCAAAGGATATGCATACTATACAGTGAAATGTGGCAACAGGAAAGCATGACTTTGTGTCATTAAGATGTTAATAATTGTTAATAAGGAAAAAGAGAAACAGCCTATTGATGATTTTTGGACTAACCAGATTGGAAAAACGGAGGTGTGGCCAGCCAATGCTTTTTTATGTGCAGGATGTCAAGGAGAAGGGCTTCTAGACAGATTACTTGTTTTTACACATCCTGAAAACAGAAAAAAAAATCTTCATGGGCTAAGAAAATGATTGGTTTTGCTTTATTTGGTGACTTAAATTTGTGTCTTGTCCAAAACAAGGTAATTGTACTTAGGCTAATAAAATGCCCCAAAGTGTTACTTGAGTTATCTGACTGGTTGTTGTATCTCCCTTGCTTCCTCCCTGATTGGGAAGCTTTGTCAAGCCTATCCAGAATATATTGCTGCTACTGTCATGAAAAACTGACCAAATTAGTTCAACTCATGAGTTCAAACATTAACAATTTTCAGTCTTTCACATCACTAATGCACAGTTTGTCTGACTGACTTGGCAGTAGTGATTTGGAGTTAATACCTGCATCCTGAATAGCTCTGCCTGCTTGATAAGAGGAAATAAGTTCTGTTTAAGACAGTAGGAAACTTGGGTGGTGTGTTTTGCTGTATATTCCAGACCCCCAAAATATATGCCTCAAACTCTTGTGAACCAGTGCAGTACAAATCTTGGCAGCATTAAGTTATTTAGGACTTTACTATGTGTGCTGAAGCTTAGAGGAAATTTTAACATCATTCTCTTACGGGTTTCTGCATACTTTAATTTATTAATTTTTCTAAAAAGCACTTGGCACCAAGAGAGAATCTGAATGTACAATGTAATTTGAGATTTACTTGATTTTGGTGGGTTTTGATGCCATGCTTGCTCACTCTTTATGCCTTAAAGTTGTTTTTTTCCATTCATCTGACAGTTGCATCTTTATTCCTAGAAATAGGTATTATCAGTTTTAGAGCTTTTGTTATTTTTCTCTTGAAGTCAGAATAATAAAGGAGTGTAGAGACTTTTGGGTTATGATACTTAAGAGCTGGTTTGTAGTGAATGAATAATTCAGCTTTATTTACTTCATTAAGTTGAGTTTTCTGTGTATGTTTTTAGAATTTGAAAACAGCATTACTGGTTCCTGACAAACTGAATACAACTCAACCTGTCAAGTGGTTCATTGTCACGTAAGCAACGGAATAGTGCAGTTTAGGCTAATTGGTGATTTGAGCTTTAAAATTCATAAGTCCAGGACAGTAGTCTCCCAAATGCTTAATAAAAGTAATTTGGGTTTTGGGGTTGGACAAGATGATCTTTAAATGTCCCTTCTAACTCAAACAGCTACATGATTTCATGAAAAACATTTGCTTTTCTGGTAGCTGTGAACTAAGTGTCTTGTAGTTTTGTCCAAGACTGTTTAAAAAATTAGAATAGCTGTGATGTTAAATTTATTGATAAGAACTTCATAAAACATGAAGTTGTATTGAGTAGCAACTAGAGTAAACTACTATTTCTATCCTAGTCTATATTATGTTCTGCTTATTAACAGGTTTACAGTGTAGCCAGTTCAGTAGACAACAGCTATAGCTTAAGAGCCTATTGTAAACACCTGATGATGAAGGTTGTGAAATGGATAATGCAGTGACTAGGGAAGAGTTATGTGCTTGTCTAGCTATAGGAATGTCTAAACAGAGTGCCTGTCCAATTTTTTAATAGTTTGCTATTTTTTTTGAACAAAACTTACCTGCATGGGCAAGGGCTTTAAAATCTCTTGTCGCATCAGGTTTTTAATTGGATGGCATTAGAATTAGTCTCCCTGTGAACTGTATGAATATATACATATCTGTGGGATTAGCTGTGAGGTGTTCAGCCTACTCCACTCTGAGAGGATGGTGTTTGAGAAGCTTTCTGTTTGTGGCCTTTGTGACTCTTGCTGTAGTCAGTACTTATATTTTACTACACATGTAGTAATTCATATTCTATGATAGTAAAAAAAAGTAGCAAAACCCCTGGAAGTCTGTCTCAAGCCTGTGTTTGTGTGTGTGAAAACAATACATAATTGTTTTATTATCAATAAAGCCCATCAATAAAAAGTAACACCCGTGCAAAGACCAATAGAAAATGCTTGGTGCGGAGTGATTTACACAACAGAATTCAGATTTCCTGTGTCTAACAGTTTTTAGCTGGAGAGGTATTATGTAGGAAATCTTGCTCTGCCTTGTATCACTTCGTAGTGGGTAGTCTGGATCCTGTGGATACCAGCCTCATTCAGTTCCTTGCTTATTATCTGCAAGAGGTACGAGAAGACACTTCCTAAGATTTAGCAGAGCATAATACGTTGTCATGGATATAAGCAAAGCATTAGAAGTCACTCTGACTCCCAGACTCAAGTGTTTTACGTTTAACTTCTAAACTTTAATGTCATTCTTTGCATGGAACTTATGTTTTCTTGGATTTTTTAAAAAGAAGCCTTTTAAAGTACTTTCTAGAAAGTAGTAAGGTGCTCTATACAAAACGAAAACCAACGTGATTGTTGTGTATATGGCGGTAGTTTAGGTGTTGAGACTTGAATGTGCTTGAGCAATGCAAGTCACAGGTTAGTGATTACAGATAAAGTTAAGGAATGGACTAAGGAATGGACCATGGATAAATGTGGCAATAACCAATCCCTACCAAATTAGGGACTACATGATTTATTTCAGCTCCCATTGCTTATTTTTAAGGACAAGTATCCAGGAGGGCGGGCTTGCATTAACTTATGAATAGGCTTCTGAACTTGCTGAATAAGAAAACCTTGGGTTTTTGGAGGGGAGGAAGAAATGAAATTGTGTTTCCAGCCTTTAAATCAACAGGGTCTGTTCTCATGTCTTTAAAGCAAACAAACCCAACAAAAATCCTGAAACATGGACTAAATCTATGTGTGAATTAGAACGATGCAAGGAAAATGTTTTAGGAATGTTCTGAGTGTATATTGAATTTTTAGGGACACAAAATTCACAAGTATGTGGAACCTTTTATTTAAAGATATATTTATTATATATAATATAATGCCTATGGATGCCTCCCTGTGTGATCTGTCTTAAGGAACCTGCTTTGGCAGGGGGTTTGGACCCAATGATCTCTTGAGGTCCCTTCCAACCCTTATGATTCTGTGATATTTATATATGAAGTTCTATGGGCATGCATGTATGTATGCATACCTGCATAAACCACATATTCTGTAAGCTATGATATGTGTGAGACCAAAGACTTACAGTATCTGTATGAACAAACACAACCCTCTATTTTTCCCCTCAAGATGAAAATGAATCAACTAACTAATTTTGTTTTCTTTCATTAGAAATGACTACTCCAAACAAGACACCACCTGGTGCTGATCCAAAGCAGTTAGAGAGGACTGGTACTGTTAGAGAAATAGGCTCACAAGCAGTTTGGTCTCTTTCATCCTGTAAGCCAGGTAACATCACAACAAAAACAAAGCTGAATATATGTTTTTCTTTTTAAAAATGTGTAATGTTTTGTGTTTTGATAAGGAGGTATACATACAGAGTGTAGTGGTAAAACTGCTATAGTGTGGACTGTATGGGTAACCACTACAAATAATTTTGTCCTGATCTGTTTGATGCAATAAGAAAGTTATTATGTCAGAGATCATACAGTGAGGAAATATATTAACAAAACAGATCTCTTGTTTTATACTAAGTTGTTTTTTGTGTGGTTTGTCTTTCCACTTGCAGAGTGAACAAACTAAACCATGTGAACAGAAACACACCCAGCACTATGTAGTTGTTTCGATGCTTTGGCATTTTGCTTGGGGTATCTTTGCTTTTTAACCACACAGCTGAGTGATCTAATGTTCTGTTCAAACTTTGTGGGGAATTAGCCATTATAGTGTGGATCCCTAAAACCCTGCAAGGAAAACAGAACTACCATAAATGGTTCTGTGGTGCAGTTACTGATAGCTTATACCTGCTCAAAAAATACAGGTTTTCATATGTATTTTATTTGAGGTGGTTGAGTTGCTATTTCAGAAATACCAGATCAATTCCCAGAAGGTAACTGCTGCAACCTAGAGTCAGCGATCCCTCTGTCACAGTATTATGCTCAGGCTGAATGGTCTGATACTCTGGTATCTTGTGTAGAGAAAAATATCATAGGGTTTAGTCACTTCAGGCATAGTGAAGATAATTTTTTTTATTGCAGACTAAACTTCAGCTGCTGAATTAAAACTGCTGCTAGTGTGGGCAATCAATAAAAAGATGTGATTAATAAAAAACAGATAAGAATGGAATGGGGAAAGATTTGCAATCATTTATTTAAATGATAGCATTAACTTTCAGTAATACTGTTTTTGGCATCTATTGCTTCTTCTAGCTAGTAACTTGAAAAAACAAATATTTCAGAGACTACTTAAAAAGTGAATATATTTTGGCTAAAATTTTATAATGAATGAATGGCCTCAGCTAATGATTTTCCTTTAGATCAGTGGTTAGATTAGAGCATAGGTGGACAAGCCTAACCATTCAGTATTCTTACAATTAGTTTGAATTACTGTTTAACCATTTGAAATTTCAGAACATGTTTAACAGTTTCAAACCCCATAGACTTCAGTAGGAGATAGGAATGTAAATATACTCAAGTAATGAGCTTTGATTGACAAGTTCTCCTGTATCAGTTTTGTGTTGCATAGTCACAACTTGGTTATCTAGAAATGTTTCCTTATGCTATAACTTAAGACATGCTTTATTTTATAACAGCCAAAGAGGTTATGCCTGCATCATGCAAATGAGGTATTCAAGGCTATCATGTTTTCTTTTTCTTAGGATTTGGAGTGGATCAGTTACGAGATGATAATCTAGAAACTTACTGGCAGTCAGATGGATCACAGCCTCATTTGGTGAACATCCAATTTAGGTATTCAAAATTACTCTATATGGGTTAGGGTGCTTTGTATAACTTCACATTAATTACTGTTTATAAAGATAGGAGTTTGGGAAGTGCAAGGACCCCTGAGTTAATCCTGTTACCCAACTAGTATGAAGCCAGAAAACAGCATTTCTAAAAATGTAGTTTTCAAATGTTATGGTTACTAAATATGACTAAATAAGCAATAAAAAGGAATGTTTAATAGTATGTAATTTGTAACAATTTGACATTGCCTACTTAAGGTGACATTTTTGTTATGACTTTGTACCTTTGAGTGTAATTTGAGGGGTAGATGGCTGTTTTAAAAGTAGTCCTGTATGACTTGAATGACTTGCGTGAGAAACCTATTCTGTGCTGTGTAGGATGCGTTCAGTCAGTCCTTTTTCTTTAGCAAAACACTTAAGATGAGGTTAGATGTTTGTCACTTTTATTTGCTTTCTGGAGAAGTATTTGGCATAATAATAGACCCCCATATTTGAGCTAAACATATGCTTCATCAGGTACAACTGCTTTTTTGGCATCTTGGCCTTTTGTTGTATTTCTTGATACACCAACACTTCTGAAGGCAGCCAAAGGAGACAAGTGAAAAACTCTGTGTGCATAAATTAATGTGGAAAAACACCTAGTTGCTGTAGCAGAGGTGGTCTTATAAATCAGTAGACAGACTTACGTTAAGTTTCAGAACACTTAAGTCTTTAATTATTACAAACTTGCAACAAACTCACCCTGAGTCATTTTCTGTGCTCACATAGCTTTTCTTGCTTTTTGCAGAAGAAAAACAACAGTGAAGACATTATGTATTTATGCAGACTACAAATCTGATGAAAGTTACACTCCAAGCAAGATCTCTGTCAGAGTAGGAAATAACTTTCATAATCTCCAGGAAATCCGGGTAGGTCAATGATTCTTTATGTTCTGATTTAAAATGGTCCCCCCTCATTAGGACACCTGATATAATGAAATTATTTTTGGAGATAGAATATGGCATTATGTTTATGGGGAAAAATGTTTGGGCTTATTTTGATGTTTGACTTTAGTTTTTTTTACCCTTTAAATTTGCCAGGCTGGTTTCTGTGTTTATCAGGCTCCGCTACCAACATGGTTAAAACAGGCTTGATATTTAGATCCTCTAATGGCATAGACTGTAGGGTTTTCCAGAACTGGGCTGGGCTCTTTAGAATTGGTTAAACTTTGATCTGAAAATATCTGCAAACCCTATGCATTGAAATTTGCAGTTGAAAGCTTTTAAGTACTTATGTTTTTAGACTTAACTTGCATTTGTACATTTTTCCATTGAGGAGTTGCCCTGCTATTGAGTCTCACTAGGAATAAGAATTTAAAACCACAGGTTTTAGTGCTGGCTATGTAGGGTGCATAAATATCTCTGGAGTCTGGATTTAGTTTTTGGGAAGCTGCATGTAGTCTTACTAACTAGTAGTATCTGATTCGAAGCTTACTTTGAGACCCTGACAAAAGAAATTTTGACACAAGGCCTGGTCATCTGTCATGCTAAGGTTTCTTTGCATTCTACTGTTTACAGAATCTTCATGTAAGTGATGATGGTGAGAGCTAGGGGAACTACACCTCTAACTTTTCCAAAATCATCTACAAAGCAAGCAAGGTGGTTGGAGTTTTGCGTGCCCCCCCCCTTTCTCCACCAAAACCTAGCCACACAAAGCTACAGCAAAGATAAACATTTGAATTGGAAATCTAATGTAAATTGCAACCATATCTGTTTGTAAATGATACTTTGAGTATAGCTTCTAATATTTTGCCTTATTTATACTGAACTGTCAGGTGAACACTTTTTTTGGAAGGGATGATGTGAGTGTGTTTCATGCAAAAATCTAATTTCCGTTTTTGTAGATAAAACTTCTGATACTTTAGACTTTGATTGGGACATAAATTTATGTTCTGGTAATGTTGTTATTTACAAAAGTGTAACAATCAAGCCCAGTGTGTTTTCATGCTGAAACTTTTAGCCAGAATAAGTTTCTTTGGACCAGCTGAGATCAGATTTGAGTTGCTCAAACTGCTTTGTTTCGGTAGCTGTTTGGTGAATAGTAAAAGCAGATTTAAAGTCTATATGCTTTGTAGAAGTCCACTTCTGTGAATCAATCGGGTTACTCATGAGCAGGTATCTTTGCCATTTTTTAGCTGTGGTAGCTTTGTTTCAGATGTCTTCTCTGAAGCTTAGCTGATACATTGGGAAGGCTTAACTTAACCTCTCTTATATGGCAGGTATTACAGTAACAGGATTGGCATGTTGAGAGAAGGGAGGTGCAAAATAGTAGTTTTAATTTTTACTTTTTAATTTTCACTTTGGTTTTCAGTGTTTGGAGTTGCAACAAAAGCAACTTAGAAGGTTGTAGATGCAGTAGAAACAGACAGCATAGCAAACATACATGCCTCCATATTGGTGCTTTTGATCCTTCTATGATGTTGTCTCAAGTTTTGACCTATGCTTTTATCCTAAATCTTAAATGGAGTAGTCTTTTTTCAATTAAACAGTCTTTTGAATGAAATGACTCATCGCATTACTTTTACTTTCATCAGCTGCGAACTCTGACTTGTCTTAATTGCATGGTAGCAATTTGGTAGTTGCACGTTGTGTAACAGCATCTGGATCGTTCCCTGGCGTTACGCTGCGGCTCCGTTTTCTGAGTGTCCACTAGATGTCATCGTTGCCCTTAATGATCAGTCTGAGACAGTGCCTGTCGTGAGCTCTGCTAGGAGCTGCGTTATCCTTTCACTAACCTTCAGTACAGCCTCGTACGCATAATGACAATAACTGAAGTTTCTTATACAGCGGGGAAGCTTCCACTTTTGAGGTATACGTGTTAATAAATCTAGCAAAACAGTAAAATAAGCAGTTTCTCAGGTAATATTTCTTTAGCTTTTTTCTTGCTAAACACAGGTTTTTAAGCGTAATGTAGTTTAAAAAGGCACTTCTAAATGAAACAGGTTACTGGTGTCTTTTATAGTATATTATGACTGTAATACATTGCATGGGAGCAGTAATTCTTACGTGTACCACATGAAGTTTTTTACTTCAGAACAGAGATGAGATATGGTCAAGCTCTTTACCAATGAGATGCAATACTTTGATGCTGTAAAACGCTAATGACTTTGTTCCCACTGTAATGTTAAATATTACTACCAATTTTCATACTTCCTGAACTGCTTGATATGCAGAATGTATTCCTTAGATTTTCCTTCAATCCTGAGACTTTTTTTCTTCAGCTTCTCTGACACATAGGCAGATTATTAAAGCAGTGTGAACTGTTATGATCTCTTTAGAGAAATCTGCTTAATTATACAATGATTCCATTGGCTTCCGGACTGATTAACTGAGTGGAAAATCCAGCTAAATGATTTCATACTTTTCCATGGATGCTTGCCCAGCTCATAGTGTCTAATGAAAGTCCTGTGATGCCTCCATGTGTTTTCTTCCTAGTGGTCAAAGTATCAAAACAATGCAATGTGCTGCTAGGCGCTAGGTTTTATCACTAATGTAAGATTAGCTTTAGTTTGTAGTCTGGTGTGTAGGAATGTCCTTTCTGGAACTGAAGATGAAAATATTTTCTGAATTGAAGGGGTGGGGTTTTTCCCTCTGAAAAATAAATCATTTGTACCCCATCTTACCCTATGGTGAGAACAGCCATCGTAATCTGGTGGTATTATTCCCTTGCTCACCTGGAGTAACTACTGTTTTGTGCTGTAAGGTGCCTCCTCTGACTTAAGTGCTTTTTTATCACAGCTGTCAGCTTGGAGGGCAAATATTTTTCTCTTGTTCAGTCTGAGTTCTCCCACATAATTGTGCAAACAGCCTCGATGGTCAAGGTAGCCGACAGAGGCATCCAGGCTCTTCAGTATGTGATTTAAGTTACTACTGTTTCTCATGATATGAAAACAACCCACCACAAAGGATGTGAGTGAAATCTTTGCTGCAAGAGATCTCTGGTCTTTTCCAGTAATGCTCCTGGGTTTGCAGGAGAAGATATTTAGGTTATCAGCAGTTCATCTTGCTGTAAACAGACTGTTAGGATGCTAAGTGCAGGGAGGATTTCAGGTTCTATTCACCTGCCGTCAGCCTACCAGGTAGGGGCTTTACACAGCAAAGCAAGACACCTGTAAACTCCTCTCTCAGCCAGCTCTACTCCTTTGGAGATAAAAGACACTCTAGGGAAGGTGTTGGTCAGACTTTCTGAAAATAGCTAATTCACATCTGAGAAACCGTTGGTGTTTAGCCCCAGAATTAAAGATGCTTTAAGAGGCAGAACCTTTCCTGGGAGAGATGAAGTATTCTATTCTGCTGTGCCCTGTGGAGGATTCAGCAACAGAATGTGGCACAGGTGTCTTGGCTGTAATTAGGTAAGATGCAACTTGAGAGGTATAATTTCCTTCCTATTCCAGCAGGAGTTGGGTCTTTGAGCACACTTTCTGGACTTTCCTGTGATTTTTGATTTGAGTAAGACATGCTTTTCACTTAGTTGTTTGTGTAGTTCAGGGAAACTGGCAAGCTTTGTGATGAGACCAAATTGCTAGTGCATGGCATTTCTGTGTAGTTTGCTTTGCAGTCTGCTTAGGGAAATAATAATCCATGTGACAGATAAGATCTACTACTGTTCAGGCCTAAAAGGAGGTGATCAGAAACACCCCACTGAAAGTGGGGAGGTGGAATGGGTGGGGAGAAAGGAAGCCTCTGATGGTAAATGTGCTCTCTTTATGCAGTGGGGTGAATCTGCAAACAGCTACTGTCATGGCTTCGTGTAACCTGGGTAAGCAAGGTGTTTGCTCTTTACTTCTTTTGGAAGCCATTCAGTCTGAGGTAGTGCTGCTGGAACAGGGTAACTCCCCTGGTTAACAACCTTTGTGTATGTATGATTCTGTCAGCTAGGCAGGTAAAAAGTCCCTTTGTGGTAGGAGGTCCTATGTAGCAGACTTTACATCAAAGAATGATACGAAGTATTAAACATTGCTTTGGAAGAGGCCTGCTTTAACCCCATTGCTACATGCTTTCTTCTGGGACAAAAGCCAACTTAACCTTTTCAGCAAGATTCAGTTCTGAAGGTGACTTTGAAGACTCAGGTGAAAGCCCACTTAATACAGGTGAAAACTGTTATCTTGATACTACTTTGTTGGCAACAGTGCAGAATCCTTTATTTTAACTATTTGGTGTCTGTTGTTCAGTTGATGTTTATTTTGTCTTCGGTTTGTTTTCTAATGCTTTTGGTCTCGCTTGCTCTTTTGTAACCAGGTGCTCCAGAGCTGTCAGAAGCACAGTAGTGTCCCTGGTGGCATGGTATTGTGACCAAGCACCACGGACAGGGCTACTTCTTCACTGGTCTAAGAGATTCTGTACTTGAGCAGGGAATTATCAACCAGAGGAATGCCCAAACTAGGAAGCTTGTCAGAGAGGTAGTTAAGGAAGTCTGGTGCTATTGTAGTCTCCTTCAGTGTCCAGTGATTGTAGTGGAGGGGCTGGACTTCTCTAGACATTTTCTTCGGCAGCTAGCAATCTCAGTCTGGTTTTCTGTGTGTGAAGTAAGCTTAGATACCGAGGAACAAGAAGTTGCTACCCTGTCATAAGACTGTTGCAAGCTAATGAATCAAGGAAATTTACTGCTTCTGAGTCTCTGATCAAACACCTATAAGGTGCATTTATAAACTGTTTTTCTCTGAAGATGGAGTACTGAGTTACTACTGCTTTATCTTAAATTTCGAACTGGGCTTCAAGTATTTCAGTTAGAAACCATTACCTTGTGTTCATTCTTCCATGTAAGGAAAGATGTAATTCTGATCCCTAATTA
The DNA here is from genome assembly GCA_020800305.1 of Porphyrio hochstetteri. Classification (NCBI taxonomy): domain Eukaryota; kingdom Metazoa; phylum Chordata; class Aves; order Gruiformes; family Rallidae; genus Porphyrio; species Porphyrio hochstetteri. The sequence goes on from CM036909.1 coordinate 34,251,498, forward strand.
TTTCTTGGGTTCAGAATATCAATGGAAAGTATTTAGTCTGTTTTCGGCAAACTACACTTGATGCCAGGAAAAGACTGGGTAAGCATTAGTTTTATAGCCTTTCAAACTGTAGTCTTTCTTGTCTGTCTCTGATGCTCAGCTGCAGAGCATCATCACATTGGGTTGTTCATTTTCACTGTCATCTTGCTATAGTGCTACTTGGGTAGCACACCCAAAATTTACCAGTGCTGGAAATCTGCAGAGCAGGGAAGTAGGATGATCCGCTAGTATTTGTTGCTTAAGCCATGTGACTGATGTCAACAGTAGGAGTCAAGTTTAGGGGGCAGGGTTATTTCCATTTAATGCAGTTAGTCCTATGTATTTCCACTTTCCAGCAGAGGATATTCTGAGTCACCAACTGGGATGTTCCCATGAAGCCTTCCTTGCAAAATAAAGGCCAATGTAATGGCAAAGCACTGTTCCCTGCTAGAGTTGTCTTTTCTGTAGATGCTATGGACCTGTTAATCATTCCTATGCTTATGGAAATAAACCAGTGTGTGACTCAAACAGTGGAAACTACAAACAGGATTGCAATTTTCCTGCCTTTTTTATGCCTGGTGGTAGGTTGGAACAGAGCTTAAAATGCAATCATGAGAAGTGCTATTATTAAAATAGCCTCTTGTACATAGGAGGTATGTGTGTACAAACAGTGAGATCCACATTAGATCTAGAAGAATTCTGAAGAATTGAAGACTGTTTTGGTCCACACATCATCATTTTTTAAAATCATTTTTATCCTACCATGCTCTGAAATTGTGTTTTAAGAGAAATAAACATCCCTTCTGTTAGGCCTTGGAGAAGGGGAAAACTAAATGTTGTTTTTATGCTGTGGCATGTTTTATATGTAGAAGGATATTTTTCTTGTTTTGTATTCCAGGACTCAAAACCAAATCTATGAAGGCCACAGAGGGACTCAATTAGGCCAGGGCACATTAAAGAGGCCCTGTATTTTTAATACTGTCAGTCTGACTTTACCTTCTGAAGCAAAGGAAAAGCCATGTGAAAGGAAGTGACAATAGTGCCATACAAGGCAGGAACTTGATGAAGTACAGAGCATTCCTCAAGGGAACTCAAGTATATAGAGGCTAGGAACTGATGGAAGCACCAACTCTTACATATATGCTGAAGCCCTGCCTGACATGATAACCTAAGTTCCACCATGGAAAAGGACTTAGAAAATGTTTGTGATCTTTTTCTGTGTACAAGCAAATGAGAGAAAAAGTGAGGTAACTCTTATCAATTTGGTGTTAATGATTTGTTATACTGTGTAACTGTTTTTTAGCGAGTGTTTGGTTACATGGTTTCATCTCTTTTCTGTGCATAAAGTTCTAGTAGGAGGATTTTTTTTTCTTAAAAAGCTTGTTCATTGTGTATTTTACTTATCCATACCAGAAAGATTTTTATATGGCTTAAGGCTTCAGATACAGTATGTTATCAATGCAGGGAGTTTTTCATAGGCTTGAATATAAGCCTGCACTAGTCTATTCTTATTACAAATACTCGAAACAAATTCCTTTCCTTTTTCTGGTGGACAGGACCAGGTTGCAGATAGTGCTTTGTGTGAGAGGGAAAGTGCTAAATACTTTTTATATTTGTATTTTTTAAAAAGGTAAAGATAGAATTGTGGTCTTATAGCAAGTATAGAGTCGTGTAGGAAACCCAGCTGTAAATTGAGATGAGTATATTCTCCAACGCTCTTCTGAGGTGATAATGTGGTTGTATAATGGTAGTAGTATAGTCATCTAGTAGGAAGGTTAAGTGGCTTGTAGTCTGTGCAGATTATCTGTGCTGCTGAACTGAATTCCTAAGTCCACATCAGGTTGTATCCAGTTCATGCACAGCTGAGTTAAACGTGTAACAGTGGCATTCATTGGTACCAGATTGTGGATGCTTGATGCTTTTGTTCAAAATGTTCTGTGTACAGTTGCCTAGATCGCACTAGTAGAGCTTATGTTCATACTAAGGACAACCCCCCCCAAAACCGAGGTGTAAAGTGCCATACACTTTATGAAGTTCTTTCTTCATTTAAGCCAAAAAACCCCACTTCCCTTCCAGTCCTCAAAACCTATTGTTCCAATTAATGATTTTGTTATACAGACTCAACTTTGCTTGGTAAAAATTTTCAGAAAAACTACTTATTTGCAGTGGTGCTTTGATACTGATTAAATAGCTGCTAGGGATATAATATACTATGTGTGTCTGTGGTGGTCACCAGTGTTATGATATCTGTATTTCTTTATCTTAGTGATTGTTTCCTGTGCAACAGACTTCCTAGATGGTTTTGATAGGCTTTTAAACTTTGTAGTATCTGTATTAGTACTCAAAGTAGTAGGATACAGCCATGAAAGATATCATGGAAAACCATCAAGCTTCTTCTTTTCTTTATATCCCTGAAGGATTTGTTCAGGGAAGACATGAGTAATGAAGAGCAACATGCTAATAGGCTTGCCCCATTACTGTTCCTAGTTAGTAAAAATGAAGAATCTCTTCTTTGCAAACAGATTTTGTATGAAGGGTTAAAGGAGTACATGTATGTGTTAACAAAAGTTCTGTGAGACTAGAGTCTGTTATCTTTCCTCTTCATATTTTGTCAGTATCGTGGTCATGCTGCTGACCTACAAAAAAAAAAATCTAGCTAGAGCTGTGGAATAGTCCTATATATATTTTAATTCTACCAATTTCTGCAGCTGGTTTCAATTCCCCACCCCCCCCAGACCCTTGTGCTTCTGGCTTTTGTGAAAGCATTATACATAGCCTTTAACACTTAGTGCTACATATAGCATTTGTTTCTTTTAAACCATGGCTTTTTTATTTTAATGCCTGTGTACAGCAGAGATGCTGATCTCTTTGATAGCATTACAAAATTTTTGGAGCTCCTAGAGAGATCAATCAAATGTCTGTTCTTTAGCTTCTAGGACTTGGTCCAAATATGTATATTTGTGTACAGCAGATCATATATATTTGAAACAGTAGCCCCCCCTCACCCCCTCCTTCCTAAATAGAAGTTGTAATCAAACTTATGTGCTATCAGGCTGAGGGAAGAAAAGCATGTTTTTCTTTTACATGCCCAAAATGTAGTGAAAATCCCTGTGGACAGTCGTGTTTACAAGGGTAACTGTCTGCATTCAATTGTGGGTTATAAAAGTGCTTGCTTGAATAAATACGCTGAGCTATCAGACAGAACAACCAATAGTTCGTTGGACTAATTGACCTTGTCAGTAGAATAGAAACACTTGCAAATAAAATTCCCATTGCCAGCAAAGTTGCAACTGAAAAACCCTGAAGAAAATGTGTGTATCATCTAACAATCTTGGAATGCAATGATTCAAGCAGAAGACATGTGGTGGGGGGGTAGGTGAGAGGGAATCATTAAGTAAAAGTTTTAGATACCAGTGTTTTTCAGTGATCTTTCTGTAGCATGAGGTTATGTGCATTCCTAAAATCAGAGTAGTTCACTTTTCATATTCAGAGTTTTATTTTTTAACAATTGTTATTACTTCTATCATATCTCAGGTTCCCTTGTGTTGTTTGTATTACTGGTCTACTTTTATTATAATGTACCCTTTTCAGAAGAGGCAAATATGTTTGGCTGGTAACCACAGCGTGTTGTAATGAGGGTGGAGTATGTTTGTCATTCTACAGCAACGGTTGACTTACATGAATGCCAGTGTCTATAACCACGCATACTGTGGCAGTTCATGTGCTTGAATTGAATATTCAAATTGCGTAATAATGGAAAAGAATCACAGTAAATAACAGAATATCTGGTTTTACAATCAAAAGCATGGTAGAGCCTCTTTTACTTTACCAGTGGTGAGTCATGTATCTTATTAAAAAAGAAAATATTTCACTCTAGAAATCAGTCTACAAAAATGAATTAGTCATATATCAGATGCTTCCTTTTTAAAAGTTGGATAATGTCACACAGGTGGAAGTAGTGTTAAAAAAAGCAATGGTGAAAGACATAACAGGCTTCACTGTGTACTATACAAACATGCTTTTATTTTGGTTAGAAAACAAAACAGGGAAAATAGCATTTGGAAAAAAAAAAATCTGGAAAAAAGTCTAGTTAGCTGCTAAATAAACTTCAGAGATGAAGGCTTAAAAAAGCACCAAGATTTGTAAAGGGGGGGAGGATAGTGTATTTCACCTTAAGTAAGGGACAATGTGTAATAAGGGATTTTGTGGTTTTACAGCTCGGTGCATGTGTTTGAAAGCTGTTCTCTCAGCAACGTGGGTGGCAGGTTATGCTACCGTATAATGTATTGTAGTTGGCTCTCCACACTTGTCAGGGTTAGCGTTCAACCATTCGGAAAATTTTCCCATTGTTCTATCATGTGAACCAAGGCTAGTGTTGAATTCCCAATAACCTTCTGCAGGAAAAAGAGGTTTAATTAGAAAGTTTGAAATTTGATTACTTCTGTTATTGTCTTAATGTACTTCTCTCTAATTTAGGTGCTTATCTGCAAATGCAATCCACTTTTGCTCAGAAAGATGAAAAACAAAGTTAACGCTGTACTGCAGTTGCTCCAATGCTTTTGAAAGAAAACTTGTATACTCAATTCTGTCTTTCTTCAGCATTAACACTCTATTTCCATCTTAAACATGTTTGCTTTAGATGGATCATAGCTTTTGGCAGCTACTGCATTTTTAGCAAATAATACTGTTTCTAGTAAGAGTTGCAAAAAAAAACTTTGTGTGAGGTCCTTGTAAACTGAACCTTGGGAACGTTATGTTATTTCTGTATTTTCCCTTCTTTTGTGCTTCTCTGTTTGTGTCATGGTTATAAATTGCATCGTTTGAACTAGAGAATTAAAAACATTTTACTTTGTGATTCCTGAATGTAAAAAAGAGAATGTTTGTTTTATGTGTATTTTTTTACGTGTTATTTCAGAGGCTGGCACACAGAAATAAGCAATTATGGTATTGAAATTCCATTGTGCCAGCACCTCCAGGGCATAATCCAAAAAACCCAGAAAAATCGCCTGCTGGGTTGTATGCAGTATGCTTGTGTGAACATCAGTGTCTGCTGTTCGCACATCATTTTTTACTGAAAGTTCCTGTTGGAATAAAGGTTCTGTGTTTGGAGAGTGTGCTGGGATATTTGGTCAATGTTTTTTTCAAAGTTTGAAGGGATTTCTAATTACAGTTTATTAATGTAGGCAAACTGGATACTTCTTGCAGATAATGATTTATATTTCATAAGTATGAGAAGCAAGCAGAGATTTATGTTTTGGCAACATCAACATCTTAAAGTTTGCTTTCCTATTTGTTTAAGCATTCTGCTGTAAGACAGAGTATGGAGTGAGGAAAAGGTGGGTGAATAGAGGGGGAGATGATAGCATGACAGAAGAGACTCAAAGACTTAGTTTCCCTGCTCCAATATTTTAACCCTTTCCCTTTCAATCCCTGCCCCCTCCCTTTTAATGGAAATGTGTTGCCTAGTTAACATCTAGAACAAATATAAGTGCATCCAGCATTAGTTTATACTGGGTTTCAGCGTGCAGACCCATCTACAAATGTCTTCATGCTGCTTGATCAGATCACCTCCTCAGTTGTTCAGAATTAATTTTAACTAACTTAGAAAACGTGTAACACTATTCACTAGCAAACTGTAGTGTGTAGTAATATCTATTTTCTCATTTGTTTTTAATCTCTCTGAATCTGGGCACACTGTTGGAGACCCTTGCAGGCAAACCATTTACTGCAAGGACAGATGATTACGTTTTCTAGTCTTTGGCTAGATTCATAACAGTTGATAAAAGGAAATGATTCTAAACCAGATTATAAGGTTCAAGCTAGGTAAAGTGTGACAGTTCACCTAGATACTCATGATAATTATCTATTTGTCTGATTGAACAAACACTACTGAAGTCCTTCTACTAGTATAATTGCAAATGCCAGGCAGTGTCAGTGTATACTTGCCTGTATGGAAACTCTGCTTTCTGATTATCTATCTAAAAAGGATATTGCAGACTGACTTCACTTGAGGATTCTTTGGTTCCTACCCCCTTCAGCTGTGGTTTAAGAACATGTCACGTGACCATAGAACTACATACATATGTGTCTCTTTCCTTCAGTGAAGTAATTGTGAAAGTATGTCTTTCCCTTTTTTCTGTTATCAATATGGTAATGAGCTAGCACTTGGGTATAGCTTATCTTAATTTTTTTTTCCTGAATAAAGTGTAATTTACAACACTACACTGGGAGGAGCTGTTGACTCCACTGAGTGGGGAGAAGCCTTGCAGAGAGACCTGGACAGATTAGAGAGCTGGGCAATCATTAACAGCATGGAGTTTAAGGAGGGCGAGTGGCGGATTCTGCACCTGGGAAGGGGCAACCCTGGCTGCACACCCAGACTGTGAGAATCACAGAATCGTAGGGGTTGGGAGGGACCTCAGGAGATCATCGGGTCCAACCCCCCTACCACAGCAGGTTCCCTAGGACAGGTCCCACAGGGAGGTGTCCAGATGGGTCTCCAATATCTCCAGAGCAGGAGACTCCACAACCCCCTGGGCAGCCTGTCCCAGGGCTCTGTCACCCTCACTGTGAAATAGTTCTGCGTATTGGTGCAGAGCTTCCTGTGCTCCAACTTGAAGCCATTGCCCCTTGTCCTGTCTCCACAGACAACTGAGAAGAGGCCGCCCATTTCCCTGTGTTCCACACTTCAGATATTTATAAACATTAATCAGATCACCTCTTAGCCTTCTTTTCTCAAGGCTGAACAACCCCAGTTCTTTTAGCCTATCCTCACAGGGGAGATGCTCCAGGCCTTTAATCATCCCTGCAGCCCTTTGCTGGATTCTCTCCGGGAGATTCCTGTCTTTTTTATACCAGGGAGCCCAGAACTGGACACAATACTCCAGGTGGGGCCTGACCAGGGCAGAGTAGAAGGGGAGGATCACCTCCTTTGACCCGTTGTCCGTGTTCCTTTTGATGCACCCCAGGATCCCATTGGCTCTCTTAGCCACCAAGGGCACACTGCTGGCAATGAGAATGAGCCAGCCATGCTGAGAGGGGTGTGGGAATCTTGGTTGACAGCAGGTTAAACATGAGCCATCAGTGTACCCAGGCAGCCAGGAGGGCCAGCTGTAACCTGGGGTGCATCAAGCATGGCATGGCCAGCCAGTCTAGGGAGGGATTGTCCTGCTTTACACTGCACTGGTGTGATCTCACCTTGAGTACTGGGTGCAGTTTTGGGTGCCACAGTACAAGAGGGACACAAAACTATTGGAGAGTGTCCAGAGGAGGGCAATGAGGATGGTGAAGGGTCTGGACAGGAAGACTTATGAGGGGAGACTGAAGTCCCTTGGTTTTCAGCCTGGAGAAAAGGAGGCTGAGGAGGAGACCTCGTGGCGGTCATTGGCTTCCTGAAGAGGGGGAGCAAAGGGGCAGGTGCTGATATCTCTAGCAACCAGTAATGGAACCAGAGGGAATGGTATGAAGGTGTGACAGGGGAAGTTTAGGTTGGATGTTAGGAAGAAGCTCTTTACTGAGAGAGTGGTTGGACACTGGAACAGGCTCCCCAAGGAAGGGTTTGCATCACTGAGCTTGACTGAGTTCAAGAAGCATTTGGGGGATGCGCTCAGTCCCATGCTCTGACTTGACCAACCCTGTGTGGAGCCAGGAGGTGTATCCTTATAGGTCCTTTTCAACTCAGGATATTCTGTGATAATTTTTTTCCACCCAGGTGTGGTCTTGTATGTTGAACAGTAAATTACTTAGGAGTTTCTATTACTCTTTTTATAAATTCTTGTGAAGAAAGGTGCTACAATCCATTGCAGGAATTAGGTCAACATGTTTTCTGGGCACTGGATTAGATTTTTTTTCTTGTTTTAATCATTGACTAGGGTAATGCCTGTACTCTGAATTTTCATACAGTATTAATTACTGTAACACCATCATGCATATCATCTAGTTTTTCTTGCTTGTATGGATTTGAAGGGAAGTTTCTGGTAACAATTTTAATTGCATGTGTCCCCAAGGAAACTACTCTTTGGATGTTTGAAGAGGCTTCTGGTGACATAAGGCTTCAAGGTTTAAGCTAAGAAAAGCTGAGAAATCTTTGCTTTTCTTGTCTGTGTGCTGTATCGCTAATTGGTTTGGGGGGCAGGGGGTGGGTGCAGTATGGGGGCAACAATGAGTGTTCTGGGAAGGATTCAGACACATGACTTTACCAGTTGTTTAGCAGAGCAAGAAGGTATGTACTGTTGAAGAAACTGTCTGTACTGAGGAACCTTCAATCTCTAGGGAGCAGTGTGCTAGGGAGGTGGTCTTGGCAGAGTGCTTTCTGATGTCAGTGGGTTTGTATTTGAAAGGGAAATGGTGCTGTTCTGCAGTAAAGGGCCCTGCATACTGCATGGAAATTTTTAAATAAAGGGCTGTTTGCTTATCTACTCTTCTTTTTCTTCCCCCTACCACATTCTACAACTATGTTCTTTTCATATCCTTGAAGTTCCCCAGACCTGAGAAATCAAAAATTATCTGCTCTTTTTTCGATCCTATTTGTAGAAGTACATTGTGGGAGTCCAACCTGGAATGCCAGCATCTTCACTGAAAGATTTAAACTTGAGTTCTCTGTGTGAAAGATAAGATGATGTTGCTTTCACACTCCTGCTTTTCTCTTTTTGGAGAGGTAGCTATCCAGTTGCAATGCAGTGCAGTTCAAACTGTTTTTTCCCACAAACTGTGGATCTGAATTACAGATAATAATCTTTGGTTTACCTGATTGTTTTCACAGATACAATTGTGACAAGTAATCCTTAGAAGGGAGTACTAGATAACTTCAAACAGTGAGAAGTGCTAAATACGTGCAGAAAGGTGAAATCAAGATTGATTCTGATCCTTCTGGTTGCTATGGTTAATACAGTGTTAAAGTCTTTCAAGGAGGAAAGCTAGCAGTTGATATCTAATTTCTGTTAAGCATAAGAAAAGAAGGTATAAAAGGAACAGGAACTTTCTAGGATACCTAAGACCCGAGAAAGTCCTCTGCTGTCATCTCAAATGGTGCTGGTCGTCTGACACAGCACACCTTATATTCTGTTTCTTACTTAAACAACTTGTAGGTAACAGCAGCTGGGAAACATCCTGTGACTATCTTAACCACTCTTCCTGAACAATATAGCAATGTGTGGCTTCTGTTTCGTAAGTAACTTTATTTACATCAGTACAAATTCAGTCAGATTTAACTATTTGTAGTAGGTGCTACCTTGTAGCAAAGTTATCAGGTACTGCTAGGAAGTAAGATTGTGTAAAAAAAAAAACCCAACCAACCAAACAAACAAAAAAAACCCCAACAAAAACCAAAACAAACCAACAAACCAAAACAAATCCATAAAACTCACTGGATGTGTCTTACTTTATATCAGACCAGCACCAAAACAACCAACCAAAAACTTCTATAAATTCACAGGTAGTGTTAACATGCACAAGCAGTAGATTGTTCTGTATCTCTGGAAACGAAAAGACAGTTTTTCTTCAGGTGAAAGTAGGTAAACACATGTATTTCATGGAAGTGTATGAGGGGGTTTTATTATTATGATTATACTGTTTTATTCTTCCTGAAGCTTAACGTTTTAGTGGAAAAGTGAGATTATTCAGTATCATTAAGAAAGTAATTATGCAAAGGTATGCTGGTCACATGATAAGTTAAAGCAACCCTTGAGGTTCAGAAGAACATGCTACCTGGCAGGTAGTTAGATACAAGAACAAATATGGGGTTCGTGAGCTTCAGTTGCTTCGGAGCTATCATCATGACAGTCCTTTCCAGAGTTAGGTCTTGCTCCATTTGTTGCTGAAATGTTTTGGTCAGGGATTACATGTCTGCTAGCAGCTTTGAGAACAGTTCTACGTCGTTCTTTGGGTTTTTGGTGGGCTGGGGGGCAAACAATATGGTTTTATCCTTTTCCTAATCTCAAGTAGTGGATTGAAATTTTTCTATAGATCTGAAGTATAATTTATTTTTTTGAGGACTGTTATCTGGCTTATTCCTTCTTAAAATAACTGAGATCATGCATTAGACTTGGAAAAACCTTTCTCAGGATTTTCCCATTTTCTGCAGGAACACACAAGAGAGTGTGGGATGAGAGTAATAGTGTAGCATATGTCTGGCTTGAGGGCCTGTGTGCTCTCACAGCCTTCATCCAATTCCTAAACTAGGTTTATCTCTCACTCCTATTATTTCTGAATGAATTCCGGAGTGTTTTATGTCTCATGTTAAAGGAATGTTAACAAATACAGTTTTTATTGAGGCGTTTTATGAACTTTGTTCTCAGTCTTTGGGTGAACCATGAGAATCCAGCCCCTAATACTTTCTGTGCTCCTTTTTTACCCACTTCTGAATCTGTCAGAGGTCAAATTCAACTGTGTGTATAAAGGATTTTTTAAATTTTTAATAACAAATGAAAAAATCCTAAATTATTTCTCTTACAATGAGATTCACTTCTCAGCAAGATGATGTTACTGTGAATAATTAGTAAAGTTAAATAAAATCATATTTTGCTTTTTCAGTTTTTGAAGAGTTGCAGTTCCATTTCAGGAGATATGATTTATTAAAATTTTGAAGTTAGACTTCCCTTTTTTGAACAAGTCTCTTGCAATTATGACAGCCACCATGTTTATTGGAGAGGTTTTCATAAATCTGCTTTGTGTAAATCCATCACTGCTGGGGTAAGAACTTCTATTGTGGAATTATTAGGCTTTCGTCTTTTTAGTTATACTGTCTGTCATGAGGAGATAAAGATTTACTCTCACAGCAGAATTGAATTAAGTGGAGGAGCACATGTGCCCACAGGACTTTTGTATAGATTCAGTAAGTCACATAATTTTTGTAAACCAATTCCATCAGCTTGTTACTGACTTCACATACCTAAGCAGAAAGATGGTACCAAACAGTAGGTCTAGATTTAGGACTTAGTAGTCCTATTGGTAAGCATGTTTTCAATTATGTCATCCTTGTGGTTTTTTCCACTGCCCCCTCATTCTTCAGGAACATATACAATGTAATTGTATTCCAGCTCTTATGCTGAAGAGCTGGTGTTCTTACATCTGTTGAAGGTAGCATCAAGACTTAATTCAGAGTGCTGTTTACCATAGACGTGCTGTGGCAGTAAGGTAGTCATTAGCCCAGCACCGTACAGCTCCATCAGAATATCTTTGTGAACTGTACATTCTTTGAGTGATCAGTGACTTGAGGAATCTTTGGCTCTTAAAGAAGTCAAGAAGTAGAGTCCAGAGCCTGATCTCCACATTAAACACTGAAACATAGCCTTGTGTTTTTCTGGAGATGCTTACATATGAATTTGTCAGGAAGCATCAGCAAAAGGTAAAAACTCCACTGCATTTGTTCAGTATGTAAAGAAAAAAACTTAGGTAGATGTAAAATTAAATGCTTCCATTGGGCAACAGTCTTGATTCCAGCTTTGAAAATTTATGAAAGTGTATTCTGGCTCATGTAAAATTACCCAGCTGAACATCTGACAGATATACTCCTATTTCTCCTCTTTTAAAGTTCATTCGTACAAAAATATATCTCCAGTGAGACATGTTTATGGATTTGGGATCTTTCTCAGATGAGATGTTGCATTTTAAATTTACACAAATAGTTTTCACAACAGTCTCTTGCAGTTGTTTCCAGTGAGTAAATATTGCTCGAATTGAGCATTACATCTGCTCTGGATCCTGTGAAATGTTACCCTGCATTTGCTTATTAAAATCTGGCATGCTATAACAAACTTGAGTAATGTTGCAGTTTATCAGGTTTTGCCCCACTTTCCTTTACTGAGTATCTGCATCCACAGAGTCCTTATCCAGATGCAAAAATGTTTTACTTCTTTGTATATTATACTTCTGCAGGATTTGAGGATTATTTACATAGGTTTAGGCCCTCTAAATTCCTTGATTTTTAGGAGAGGCAACGCTCTTTCATTCTCTGCTTCCTCAGAAACAAGTAATTCCTGTGGAACTAGGAGAAATAGTTTCACTTAACCCCGGTGGTTTTTGAGTCTTACAAAGCAACAACTTGTCCTCTTGCTGGTAAAGAGTAAGTAGGATTTTTTAATTTGGTAGCTCTTGGATATAATTTATTGCAGTCTTTTTCTAACAGTTGAAGTTACTCAGGAACTATGTTTTTGTCTAACATATAGTGTTAGAGTCTTCTAGTTTTGTGGGCCTGTTGTCTGGTAAAAGATCAGAAATCTAGTTGTTCTCAGTGTGTAACAAGAGCCCTTTTCAGTGAGGGCCGTGTGTTTCTTTTGCTGTAGATGTACTTTTCCTTCACCTATAAAGGGTGCTTGAGAGCTGTCTGCTACTGCTACTATTGACTTCTTAAAAAAATCTTGTGATATTCCCATTTTCTTGTGTTTATTGATTTCCCATATTAATTTTTTGACGCATTCCAGCATTCTCTGGGATGCAAAGTTCAAGGCACGAAGTGTAATGACTAGGCTATCTCTGCTAAGTTATTCAAGTTGATTAGATACAGTATTAACTCAGTGTGGCTGGTTTTCAGACACAAATCTTTAATATTCATTGTACAATCTGATTTTTTTCAAAATGCTTTCTTTGTATAATTTAACTGTAGCTATGTCTAGACATATTTCCTGGATATGGCTAAACAATTTCAAAGGTAAATTATGAGCTGATTTTTTTTTTTTGCACTTTCATACAAACATAATGGAATCATATTATGTATATTAGGACAAATGGGAACTGCAGACATCGGAAGTACAATTTTTATCCATTTTGCAAACTTCTGCACCTCTGTCAGATTAGTTATTTCCCAGTAGTGTTTTCAGTCATGTAACTTCCATTTGCAGTAAACTTGTGCAGTGAATCCATGCAGGCCATTTAAATTGTTTCTGCTTGTACCCAGCACTTCTGGTTTGGAAAAATTGATAGGACCTCTCCTTTATGCTCTGTCTTCTAGTTTCTTATGTCTTAATTCTGTTTGCCTTAAGGTCATCTGGTATAAGGCCACTGCTTAACATGTACCTACAGCCGGATTTTCTTTTAAAATGCTTGTTGCAGACATTCTGCTTATTTTCTCTTTCTGTGTAGGATGCTGTGGTGTTCACATCAGGCAGCTGCTAGTATTAATAATATGCCCTGTTCTTGGGTCAGCAGTCCCGTTTGTAATGTAAATTCACCTGAACTTGAGGTTTTTTAAAATACATTTTCAGACTTATTTGCTGTAGCATGTTCTGCTACTCTTGTTGAGTCTGTCTTCTGTTCTCTTTGTATAGCCGTCTACTCTGTCTGCAATTCTACTTTGTTTTCCCCTACCTCTTTCTTTAGTAGATTGGTGAAGTGCTGCTATCATCCAGTCTCACCTGGATGTTGTAGAAGTGTGCTTATTTGGGCTGGATGTTGCTTTGAAGAGGGACTAAGTTTTTAGATCTTAGCACAGGAAATCCAAAATCTTCAGGCTTTTCAGTGCTTTTTTTTTTTGGAGGGGAACTCAAATTTGTGACTATGAATTTCAATAAAAGGGCTAGTATTGTGTTGTCTTCTCTAATTTTAAAGCAGTTTGTGCCCCATTTTCATTGTAAGGAAAACCTTAGTCCATTTATTTAACCAGGTGGGGTTTTTGATAGTTCTGTCACTATTTTACATTTGTATTATGACTAGAAAGTTTGAATGCGGATAGGGCCGTTCATTGGAATGAACTTGAGAAATAAGGACTTTCTGTTGTCTGACACTTATTTTTGTAAAGCAGTCTCCCTGGTATTTTTCCTTCTGATCAGAAAGATACTGGAAGAGTTCTCAAAGAAACAACTCTATGAATCAAAACTGACTTCTGTCACTGGTCATCATCTGCTAGATGACTTCTTAATAGCATGCTTACCTGTTACCCTGTGTATAGGGGGCCGCCTCTTTAGGTACTTGTTGGCAAAGTGGAAAAGCATTGCTGTGAGATAAGCTTTTTTACGTTTTGGAGTGCTTCCCAAAAGGTACAGAATGTTTGATTTCACTAGATGAGATTTGTACTACTTTCTAAATGTACAGTGTTTGCTATAGATTTTCTAGTATTTTTTTGTAATGTCTAGTAATTTTATCTGCATCTATAATACTTTGAGCTACCAATTTTAGTTGGCTAGTACCCTGTTAAAAATCTTTTAAAAAATATTCCCTCATTCCTCTTTTAGAATGCCGGAATTTTGGAATGTTTAAAGACTTGCAGCAAACCATAGCTTTTTTACCATTCATTTTTAGGATTAGACTTTCCAGATGCAGTCTGATCAGTATGTCCGCAACTTTAGCCTTTAAACAACTTAGGTGCAAGAAGTAGACAAACTCAAGCAGAAAGTTTGTTTTGGGCAGCATTGCCTACTTCTGACACTGTCAGCCAGTCCATCATTTTAGAGCATAAGCTCAAGAATTATTTGTTGTTGCTTTTTCAGCTTCAGCATACTATCTGCCAAGCGCAAGGAAGTAACAGAGATTCACATTGGAGCCAAAATACATGTAGGTGTAAGGATTTCCCCTGATACCAAGAGTCTTCTCAAAGTTTAATAGCAGTGCACCTGCAAAGGTATGTCTATTGTGGCAGCTGGCTAATGAAACATAGGTCCCAGCAGGAGAAATTTAATGAGCTTAGGATATGCTTGCCTTCACCTCCTCTACTCTTGTCTAATCATTAAATGAATTGAGAACCATTTTTCATTAAATCGGAGATCCAGAATTTCACAGCTGTTACGACTGATTTTGTTTGGAGAAGGTGTTTCTTCTGGAGTGGCAGGTTCCTGTTAAGATTGAGTCTGCTTTAGCTGAAACCAAACTAAACGTAGATGACTTCCTGCTGTGGGTTGAAGGCTTGCTTTGGGGCTTTAGGCCTTATTTCTACACAGGCACATGGTAAATTCTGTGCTATACTGTATTATCACTCTGGATTTGCGGATTTGATCACCGCTTTCCGAAGAGAGAAGGAGAAGGTTTTTGTATTTTCCTTAAGTTCCAGTGGATAGGATGGCTGCCACTTAAAGCATAGATAGACAGGTAGTCCTTCTCTAATGAGAATTAATTTATGGGTATGTCAAGCATAAACTCTATGTAAAAATTCAAGTGACCTCACTCAACACAAAAAATGTTTATAAAGATGTGGGACTTGAGCCAGTTGTTTAAGCCTATTTAACATTTTTGTCCTTCTCTAAAACATACCTTAATGCATATACTTTTCTAATGAATTTTGAGCTGGCACAACAAATGTGAGAAGTGTTCCTCTCTTTCCAGAGAGACTTATCTAGCAAACTATCCATGAAAAATTCCTAATGGTTTCTGGAGATATATTTTCTAGAGAGAAAAGCTGTTTTGAGACAAATTTCAGAGAATAAAGCATTCAAAGGTGGATATTTTTTTTTTTTCCTCTTCCCCCTGCTGTTTGTTTGCTGGTTTTGTGCCACTTAGTTAAGCAGACAATATTTTCTGGAAATACAGTTATGACAGCTTTAGCTGAAAAATCCACAGTAGTTGAGAATTTCGCAGGCTGTTTGTATCAGGCTGCATGTACCTGATTGTACAAGTGTTACTGACAGGTACTGCAAGCAGATGCAATAGTGTGAGCATGATGGACAGGGAGGTGGTTACTTAAGTACCACGGACAGGGGCCCCCTCTGCATGTGTCCAGCCCATCTCTGTGTTGTCAACCTGGGGGTCTTCCACCAAAAGGACTTCACTTGTCAGGAGTTTGTGGGCAGTTCAGCACAGCCATTACCCTTTTGCAGGCATTGTGATTCTTTTGCAGTACTTATGCTTTTTTATCACTCAGTGCTTTTGAAACAGCTGTCTTTCCTGGTAGTACATGTCATAAAATTCTTCATGTTCCACAGCATGTGCCATTGTACCCTATTATCTCCTATTTGACAAGTCTTATGTGTACTCTTACTCACCAGAGACATCCCTCGTATCTAAGACTTAATTCTTGTCCTCGTATGTGCTCCTCTTCTGATTGTAGAAGACTTAAACTTGAGGGCACTAATAATGCAAAATCTGGCACTCCCCGTTATCGTTTCAGAGTAAAGTTCACTGCTGTGTTCTTCCTAAGTTGATTCCTGTTGTAGTATTGAAATTCAGCATCATAGCAGTACATCTGGGAAGAGATTGCATTGTGTTTTCAGCAGAATCAAATCAAACAGTTCCTTGCTTTTTTACCATATGGGGAAATTCTGATCAGGACACCTCATTATAAAGAATATCAAAATGAACCAGTCAACAAAATTTCATAAATCCATTGGTGATTCATTTCTGCTAAATAAAACCTTGGTAACATCATAGCTCAATTGGTATGATCTGCGTACTTCAGAAGCATACATGTTTCAGATCTACAAGGCAGCAATGTGATATACCACAGTGACATTGTTCAATGTGTTGTGCTGCTTCTGTAATGCAAACGTGAAGTTTAGAAAGGCAACACAAGAACCTCTATTTGAGGGGATATACAGCTTGCTGGTTAGCTGTACTAGGAATCTATTAATACGTTTTATAGAGTAGCTATTTACTTTATGGTAACTGTGATTCTTAGAGGCGTCATAGTTTAACTGCTATGATTGAACCTGCATTGTTTTAATAAGCCATAAATCAGAAAGGGAGTGGATTTTTTTGTTTTTATGTAGGGACCACTGCGTAGTATAGAACTTACATATGACACTGTTTTCCGGAACTCCAGTTCTGCAGACACATCTTTGTGTTCTTGAGGTGATATCCAAAGCTGATGCCTGACAGCAATTCCATGTCACAGTTCCTCTTGGACAGCTGCGATAAACTAATAAGGATGCTTAGGTTGGTAATCGTGGAAATGAGGTGGGGTTTGGGCATGGTTTGAATAAATTCTGGGTCAAACTTCAGACCGATCACCAACTTAAGTGTTTGAGGATCTCCATCCACCCAGTTGCAAAAAAATACTTTCCAGTTTTCAGTGATATCGGTGTAGAAACATATTTTTAGTTCCAAGCATTTATCGTGGCCTCAAATTCAATGATTTTCTACTATTAAGTATTTTTTTTTAAATACCTTTTGTGGCTTGAAGTTTTTTTGCACCTCAGTCTGTTGTTCTCACAGTTTGTCAAGTGTATTTAAAATTTGGCTGATCGTACTTTAAAGGATGAGATCCTCATGGTGGGTTAACAGTGTCTTAGCTTATTCTATGATTCTACGATTTCCTGTCAGGGGCTGTAACTCCAGTTTTTTAGATACCTGCCTTTTACTGACAGTTCACAGTGAAAGAGCCTTAAGATTATGGTGAACTTCTTTTGCTTGATACAATAAAGCAGAAGTGTAGCTTTACAGGGCATTTTCTAAAGAATACTTGATTTTTGCAACACTTCTTACAGTTTCATTCAACAGTTCAGAAAGGACTAAGTGAAACGAAGACAAGTGATGGGTGATGCTGGACATACATACACTATTGCTTACAAACAGCTTAATTGCAAAAACTGAATGACACACTTGATGTATTTTATGTCGGTACAAATGATACCAAGAGAAACTCAGCAAGAGGTACTGAAAACTGATCTGTGCAAAATGAAGTAAAATTTAGGGCATTCATGAAAATTGGGCTCAATATATTTTGTCATTTTTTTCATAGTCTTTCCCTGTTAAGCTCATTTTCAGGGTCTCTCTGGTCTAGTTGACTTCTGTGCTACTTCTAGGCTCAGATATATATTCTGTAACAAATATTTATTTTGGTAGTATCTATGAGTAAACTCTTTCTGTCTTGGCTTGTGTATTTAGTTGTCTTTATTTTAATTGGATACAACTTTTTAAAACCTGGGCATTGGTTAACTTTTACTGTTTTAATCTGGAGGAAAATAGTCTAAAGGAGGAGAGTCTATAAATCTTTTTGCAAGGATCTCTTTGACCTTTCTCTTTTTCAACATTCTGTCTTCTCAAAAGTTCCCTCAGCTTATTTGAACAACAAGCTTATATATGATAGAAATTCTTTGCAGTTTTCACTACCTAGTGTAGCTTATTCTTCAACAAGTCTCCTGTCTGCCCAAAGCCATAGATGAAATCTTCCTGAAGGATGGACTGTGCTCCTCTAGACTCTTCAGGAACTGCTGTTCAGAAGAATGGAAAACTTCTTTTACCTAATGGACTGAAGTTAGATTTCTTGACTGTTTAAGGAGGTGACTATAAGACCACAGAGCCACCTCCTTAGGTGGTCGTTGCTTCATTAGAGCAAAGAAGTGTGCTTTTCACAGTGGGTCCTTTGAGCATGTTTCTGTGTTTCTTGTTAAGCTGCTAATGTGGTGTCCCTTCTTTGACTCACTTGGAACTTGTGAAGTTTCTTTTGGAAATGCTTCATTTTTCTGCTGGAACTGGTGCATCACTGCTATTAACTGGTTCTCTTCCTTCCTAAGTGAAGTGATGGCTGAGGCCCAAGCTCTGCTACTTCGTGTTGACAGTTCCAATACTTGGAATTATGCAGAGGTCTACTGATCCTGAATCCTGGTAGCTATATGGTAGGGCATGGCGGTTATGTAAAGACACTCCTGGAAGTTTATCCAGCATTATTTCTCCTTGCCAGTTGTTGTGCAAGCATATTTGGATAGCTGTTTAAAAAAAACCCAAAGCCTAAACAGGGAAAAGCCTTTCTTATATTTGATCAGTCAATTCAGAGTACGTGTATTGGTAAATACATTTCTGAAAATGGCATTTATTTCCTCTGGAACATAATTTTATGATCTGCGTGGAGGAATGCATTATTTATGGTGAACACCTGCTTTGAAATGCTCAAGGTTTTTTAATATAACTGTATGGTAAGAACTAGTTAAGCACATTTCAATTAAGACAATTATATTTGTGAAGAAGAGTCTAGGTACTGCTTTTCCTTTCAAAGGCGGCTAAGTCACTAAAATAAAAAGAAGCATTTTTAACAGTTTTATGAGAAAAGTAAGAGTAATATCAAATGCTGTTTGATTTCACAGCCTGTTTTAGAAACAGCCACTAGAAATGTACATTGCCATGATGATTAAATGAAAAGGTGATGAGATACCAGCATCTCAATCTTGTCGTGTCATGGTGAAGCTGTGATGGTAGCAGTAACTCTCAGCTTTGTCTAATCTGTGTAGAAAATTCTTTTTCTCCAGAGGAAGAAAACAGGCAGCTTTTTCTTCCTGTATGTGCACGGAAAGACTTATTCCTCTGAAATCTGGGAGCCCTATACAGCATATGTTGTGGGATGTGTTTGTACTGGCCCTGGATATAGAACTACTTACAGTGGTATGCTTTTTCTTTTTGTATTGTCACAAAAGATCTCATCATAAGGCAACAAAAATCATGTATTATGGTGAAGGATGTTAGTTTACTGTAAATATAGCTAACAGCTTGGGTTGGGTTTTTAAACGTAGTAGAAGTAGCAGTTTGAGTTATATGCCACCTGAAAGACGCCACAATTTCTGCTGAATATCACTGAGTATGGAAAAGAGGTCAATATTCTACTTAAGTAGATTTAAATACAACAGAAAAGACTTATTTGGATAAATAATTTCCTATTGTATTAGCAAGCCAGCAATACCGGTGTAAAACAAGCTTCCTCTTAAAAGCTCTGGTCTTGTGTTTTTCAAATTTCTTTGGCCTTGATTGATTTTTTTTTTTTTTAAAATTATTTTATGTGCTTTGAAATTTCTATGGTAGAACACTGATTAGTTGCCATAGCAGTGTTGCCAAATGTATATGGAATACTATAGCACCTCTGGAGTACACAAAGTGAAGAAACAGGGCTATTAAATTGAATGGGGAGGAGCTTTCCATTGAGAACATTATTTCTGCTTTGGCATTCAAAATAACATGAATTACTGGAGTGGGAGTATATGTCCATAGGTAAAGCTGTAGCACGCAGAGGACAGGAAAAATAAAGCAGGAGAAGAGATAGATAAGAGTATATAACAGCAGCAAAGGACAGGTGAGTGATTATATTTTCATTTCACTTTTTTATCCCTTTGTTCCTTTATTTTAACTTTTGTTTACCAATTGTCACAATGTATAGTACTAGAAGCAAATTAAAAAACCTAAACAAACCAACCCTAGGCTCTTGGTGTGTATAAGATTAGTCTAGGGCTACAGGAACTGTCCTGAGTTATTGATACTGAACTTGCATTGATTCTTTCCTTTGTTTCCCTTTTTTAACCTTTTCTGGTAAAACTCGGAAGAAAAAAACTTCTATTTTTTATTTCACTCTGGTAATTAATAGTATAGCTGATTTTTAAAACTTTCTTGGAAGCCAGTTTATTGTGACTGGTTCTTCATGACCTCTGTAGGAGGAAAAAATACAGGAGGAAACTTAATCTAGTATTTTTCTCATAGTGGACTTTTGCTGTGCAGTTGGGGTGAAATGTGTGTATATATACATACTTTCAAAGGACACAGTTGACAGGAAAGTCAACTGAAAAGAATTTAAAGTATGGTATTTACTATAGGTAGAGCTGCTAGTGCCACCTGTACTGAAGGTTATGTGACCCTTTCCATTTTAAGTCTTAACTCTTAGTTACTTTTTAACTTCTGCCAAAGTTCAGTTCAGACAGATTTTTCCATGCCAGATGTCTGCTTTGGGTTGATTTTTTTTTTTTTTTAAAGTTTCAGCCAAGCAGTTCTGTTCCAAGAATAAGGCTAGTGAAAAGTATGCTGTTTTGCTTGTGAGAGAATATTCTGGTGTCCTTTGATGCTCCAGTGCCCCCAAGCTCTGAAGCAAGGATTTGAAATTTGGCAGTAGTTCAGCCTTTGTGTTGAGGATGTGCCTTTTGCCTCCCTGTAAAAATCCACCCAAATTTCCAGACCGGTTTACAAGGCTTTGAAAGATTGCCATTTGCATGGACTTAATAGGAACTTCTTAAAACTTCACAGTAAGTTTCCTTTAGATTCTGTTCACACTGGGAGTGCTCCGGGCAGAGTAGAGCTGCATATTTCATCCCACTTCTGCTAGGAATTGTAACTGCTGGATTCTGGTGCTGATATTGAATTAAGAGTGGGCAGCGTTTTGTCTTGTACAACAACCACTGCCTATTCCCATGCCCTAATTCCTCCCTGGTGAAGGACCTGGGCCCACTGTAAAAAAAATCGCTCCTCTGAAAAAGCATGACAGATGTGGAAGAGAAAAATTTAGTGGTATCTGGTTTGTACTGTTCTTTTGGCTGCAGAAAACGTGTGTCATCCTAGCATACATTACTTCCTTTCTTAATGGATGTCCCGATTAATGATTATTGTGGTTGAGTGGGTCTTAAAGTTTTAATAATTTTACTGAGTATGTAGGCTGAATATATGTAGATACCAATTTACAGTCAGAGTCAGTCTCAGTACAGTAATGTTATTCAGAAGTCAAAACCCAAGAACTCCCTTTTTCAAACATTTAAGTCTAACAGACATGTTGCTCTTAATATGTTGTAGTACAGCCTCGAACTTCATCCCAAGTATCACTTGTGTTGTCCAAGGGGCAGATTTGGAATGGGGAAAGGGGTCTATTCTGAGTATGAGTCCAGGATTTGTACAGTAAAGGATGTGTGTTCATCTGTTACTCCACGTTCCAACTTGTGTAAGTGAAACAGAGGTTTCAGGAATAAAAAAAGGACTTTGTGGCTAAGACAGCTGAATGCTGCTTGATGAGTTGTGTGCAGTTTGTGCTTAGATGTGGTGTTTTCATATGATGTGCTCAAATAACTGTTCCTAGGTGGCTGCTCAGATTGGGTGTTCTAGTGGCTGGTTTGAGAACTCTTATGAATTCAAACAAATACAGACACTTAAAACTGCAAGGGAGATCAGTGGGAGCTAAACCTTGTGTAAAATACTGTCTTACAAAGGACAGTAGGAATCAGGTTCAAAGTATGTGAAATGTGACACCCAGAACTAGGGAATATTTTAATCTAACCTTATGCCTCCGTTGTCTGTTTCACAGATGTAGAAAGGCTGGTGAAGAAATTGGTTGCCTTTAGCAGGACTGAAAAATAGCATGCTATAAAAACCAAAAAAGCTTATGGCCATCTCCCATTGATCAGGGATGAAAGAAAGCATTGATAAATATGTAATAAGAAGTTAACTTACGTAATAAGATACAAATATATTAGCAAAAATACCTTTGCCCTTAATTTTCCAATTATTACCATTAATAATTACCGTAAAATAAAAGATGTGATTTTCTTTGAATTTACAAGCATCCAACTGTCTTGTACAAGTAGTGCAATTTTGCAAATCCCTCAATAGTTCTCTTGGTCTGTTTCATACTGATCAAGCATAAAAATCCCTATGTCATAGTTCGAACTCAAATTGTCCATGTCAAATCAGCAGTCAAAATTTGTGAGCTGCAAATAACATCAAAATGCAAGTTTAATTAGTAATAACATTTTATTTATCTTCTAAATCATAGCCCGTTTTACCTTAGACTAGTTGAACAAAACATTCCTTCCTCAGAACAGCAGTCCTATTTCTCAGCTGTGTGAAATCCACTTGCTTGTGGACAACTGTGTTGGCTTTTGTTTTTTCTTTTTCCCCCAAGAGTTCTGCTTGCTTCTGTGCTCTTCCATAAGTAGTTTGAGCTGTGCTGTGAAGTTGGGCAACTAGCTTTAAACAAAAGCTGCTACCACACTTCTGCATAGCATCCAGCCTGATTCCAGCGTGCTGGTGGGTCATTGATGTGGTTTAGAGTTAACAAAATGCAATTCTGTTTGATGTTAGTTTCTGTAGGATTAAAATAAAAAAAAAAATTGAACTGGGTTTGTTGTATAAACTCCTAGGAAAAATGGTTCAGAATGTCATTAAATGGCTGTGCAGCAATTATTAATTGTCCAGGCATCTGTCTTGACACATAGGTGAGATGAAATCCTGTATTTTTTCCTCTGTCAACTTCCTTTCCCTCTTCCCCAGTCCCCTTAGTGATCTAAGGAATTTCTGAAAGCCCAGACTTCAGACTTTGTATGGATTTAGTTTCCTGTGTAAGTCATTCTTGCATTTTTTTAGTTCAGAGTGCCTAGATAAAACAACTTAACTTTAAGGTGCATGTTTTCCATCATCTTTGAGCAATACCCTTCAGTTACAAAATCCAAATAGTACTGCTCTGTCTTGAATTTGTACTCATCTGTCTTTTAATATTGATTTTTATTTAAGGTTGAGGCACAAAATGAAGGGCCTGTTCTGAAAGACAAAAGCATGCACAACTCTAGTCAACCAAATTAATTAGTCTCAAATTGTCTCAGTAGTACATTAGCTATGAGTATTTAACTGCACTATCTTGAATTTATTTAAAAAGTAACTAAAGCCTGATTTACAAGACTCTGGCCTATTGAACATGTTTAATATATGATTGCTTACAGTATGTATGTTAATTGTTTATGAATCTTTGCTTTTCTTGTCTTGTTTTTGGCAGCAACTTGAATTAGTGGAACCAAGCGGCTGGATTCATGTTCCTTTAACAGATACTCATAAGAAGCCTATTCGCACGTTTATGATTCAGATTGCTGTTCTAGCTAATCACCAAAATGGAAGAGACACTCACATGAGACAAATCAAAGTGTACACCCCGGTGGAGGAGAGCTCTATTGGTAAATTTCCGAGATGTACAACAATAGATTTTATGATGTATCGCTCCATAAGATAAAATTTCTCAATGAGAAATAATAAAGGCATTTTTTTTGATGGCAGTATCATTGCTTAAGCATTCAAATACTTAGAGCAGGGTTTACTACAGTGTAATTATATCTTTGTTTATACATTGTATGATTTTGAAATAAAAATTATCTGTTACAGTATATTGTAGCCTGTAATTTTGCTTGCAGTCTTGGAGTCTCTACTGAGAGGGAAACAAAACCCTTGGGCATTTTAAAAGAACATATTTGTGACTAGGAATCACTAATTGATTTGATACAATACAGTTCTTTTTGCAAGTGATTTCTTTGCCTAACGGTCATGGAAATACCTTATTCTATAATGTTGCTGTTCATTCCTTTACCTAAAAGTTGCTCTTTAAAAAGAGTGTTCTTCTGGAACAGACATAGCTTAAAGACATTACCAGTAGTATTTTCCCATCATTGTTTTTGTGTGGTATTCTTCTTCTGTGTAGGGTTTTTTCGGTTTAGTGACTGTCTGCATGGATTTAGGCCTTCTGCTTCAGGTATTCTATGATTCTGTGATCTACTTCACAATTACAAAGGAAGGCAGCCATAAAAATCATCCAATACAACTCCCTGCTCCTTGCAGGACTACTTGAAACTAAACCATGTGATTAGGACCATTGTCCAGATGTTCCTTGAACTCTTGACAGGCTTGGTCCTGTGATCGCTTCCTTCCCTGGAGAGCCTGTTCCAGTGGCTGATAATGCAATGAAGATGACAATGATAGGAAGAAAGCAGAACGTTTCCAAATTACTTAACGTAGTGTATATACATTAATACAGATATACAGAGTACAGGTTGTTCAACTGGAGGAGAGCTAGGAATGCTCCAGCATCATTTGACAGTTTTGTCCTCTTGATGAATTGCACAGTCTTTAGGAGGGCAATTAAAACGGGTGTTTCCAGATAGTGAACCTTGTAGAGAGGTCTGTAACAAGCCAGAGTTCTCTATTTAAATGTGGGATCAATCATTTCAGGAGGACCTTAATGATGATTTACCATTCTGTGTAAAGGATGTATCAACAGCGGAAGTCCTGTTGAACTCGGTTTTTCACCAAATCTGTCAGTTCAGTGACTTTTACACAGGCTGGATTTGTACATTCCTGTTCACTTACTTGAAGCAGAGTTTGTACTGCTTCATATTTTTGTCAACAGAAACCCAAACAAAAACCCCTAACCACAAAACCCCTGGATCCTGGGCAGTTACTTAGTTGATAAGCTGATAGATTTTTAAGAAAGGACACTTACTAGACATGACATTTTCCTGTTTTTTTCCACAAAGGTAAGACTGCAGTTATCCATTCTAGCTTTGTATTGTCAAGCCATTGTTCCCTACTTAGTGATTCTACCACAGATAATTATGTGGTAATTCTAAACTCTGGTCAGTAACACTTAAAATATTTTGATTCAAAGAAACTTTGAAGTATTCTTTTTCTCTTACATGTCACCATTATTTATTGCATACTTCAACAATACATGAATTCATTTTCTCAACAGTTCACAAAACACCAGTCCTGGACATGGCTGGGAATACATTCTGCATGAAGCACTCCTAAGAATGGTTTGGGTTGCATGAACAATTAAATGTGTCCAGGTTAAGAGTATATATTTCAAATCAGCACCTGTTATCTTTAGGCTTATGAAGTCAAAGTAATATTGGTCTATGATGAACATTATCCAGTAGACTAGGAACAGGTCTGTCAGCCCATTCTTGCTTAGCTTATTTCTGCCCTATCTCGGTAGGCATCGGTTTTGGATTTTTGGAAAGCTATTCCTGCTTTTCTTGATGGTTTTTGTTTTTTTTTTTTTTTTTTTTTTTTTTTTTTTCTCCCTCAAGGTTCCTGTGTCTGGGCAGGATAGGTGCCAGTATATGTATCCAAAGTTTGGAACTGTTATTTCTGCCAGTGTACTAGAATGAGCTGAAACCTAGCTGGGTTACTTATTCTGGTACTCTGAAATCACTGGTGATGCTCAGTTGGTTAACTATGTTGAAGTGGATGATGCTAATCTTTGTTGGGCTGTACTTGTGAATTAAAATTAATGCAGCCTTTTAGGACATGTTAGTATGCACAGGGCTTTTCAAACCACAAAGGCTGTGGTTACACTGTCTGAAACGACGTATGCCAATATTTCGGTTACGTTGCCAGATACGACAGCCTCCATGGTTGAGTCTCTTCAGAGGCTTCTGTGGCTCTTCACTAAGCTGCATCTGTGAAGCAGTTAGATCTTTGGTCCTTCCTTGGCCCTTTCAAGTAAGTATATTCTTAGTACTGAGTGGAAGCAAGTGCTCTGTGGTAAGACCGTGGGAGTGAACTGTGAGTCATGACAGTGAGAGTGGGAGTAGATTAAAAGGAAGAGTACAACTAGTAACTACTTCAGCTCTTGATGACAAAGTAATATATGACCATGCCTGGAAGGCAGTATGAAAATGGAGGCTCGTTACTACAGTTTGTATCTTGGGGTTTGGTTTTCAGTGTTGAAAACAAGTGCAGTGGCCTTTCTAAGCCCATCTTCAATCGTTTATCTGGTGTTTCGTAACAACTGCAGCGACATTACATTGGTATTCAACATCTGTGCGAGTACGTTTGTTTCGTAACTTTTTTGGTACTTAGTCACGTAAGGCTGTTTTTTCAGTGATGAGATCCTAGAGGATTGTGTCTGAAAATAAAGCAAGTTACTGGCTTTGTGTATTAATATAGTTCCTGGTATTTGAATTGGGGTGAACTGCCAAACCATTGTAGGAAGTCACCACACATGTTGTGTTTAGCTACTACTTTACTACTACTCCCGTTTTACTACTACTTTTCTTGCTCTTTTTTCTTCAGACACCCAACTGTCTGAGATCTTATCACTTGAAAGAACAACTTTTATTTGACAAAGCACCAAAATTACTTAGGATATAGACTTTTCCATAGGCTGAGTTTGAGAATAGACAGTTCTTGTAATGTTAATTTAGTTAAAGCTTTTATGTCCTAGCCATGTGCTTCTTTAGAAGGTGGGGTAAATTATAGATAACTGCTAATGTGTGCTAGAGATCTAAAATTGCAAGCATGAGTTTGTGTGCATCTTCACTGCAAAGTTTTCTTGGACTCTTGTAAATAGCACTAATGGAATACTAGAATAATTTTCATCTTGATCATGAGTTTGCAGGTTTTTAGTGATGTATTGTATTTCATGCTTACTACCTGCTTAATTTGAAAAAGAAATTTTCTTTGCATCCTTTAACAGCATCTTCTGTTCATAACTATTTTGTTTTACCTTTCTCCACATGCATGCTTTGGTTCCAGGCCAGGGGGAGACAAATCCTGAGAGTCTGTAGCCCTTATAGTATGTCCAAGTTACCAGCTTAGTAAAAATTAAAACAGAACTATATCTCTAAAGAGCATAAAGTCAACAGTTAATCTATTTGCCCTACAAGATATTTTTAGAAATGTTAACTTCAGGGCATGTTAACAAGAGACAGGTTGTCAACTTATTGCCAGCTGAAAGAGTATTTTTTTTTAATGATGAGCAAACAAGACTGCTTCTTCAAAATGGTAATATAATAAGATATTTGCAAACATGGCTTGCTGAGAATTATAACTCTGTGCCTAAGTCTTAGGGTGTAGTTATTTGAGCATTTTGGCTTGTTTCTCCAAGTATGAGACTAAGGTTGTACAGGTTAGAGACATCTAATCTTAAATAAGAGAGTTTTTATAGAACTTCTAAAATTTTACAAGGTATATGCTCAGAAAATATTTTTGCTATTTATCAAATAGAAGTATGCAATCATAGCATTGTTTTTAGCAAGGTAACTACTGACTGAGGATACTAAAAGCTTAGAATTGAAACCAGTGATATGTCTGATCTAAAGGTTTTGGGGAGTGGAAGAGTGTGTACTTGTATTCAGTAATCACGGATACTTTTGGCTAATAATGGTTAAACGCTTCCTGAGTAAACATTTTTACTAAACCAATGCTTTGAGCAGTATACTATAGGTGTATCCCTACCTGCAAGATGTTTCAGAGGCACTGACTGTTCTTCCCTACTCCAAATTACAAGACTTGCCGAGCAGACCTGTAAGTAATTTCCTGGTTTAACAACCTCATCTGTAAAGACAAATATTTCCTTTGCACTGTTGCTCCTCTTCATGCGGAGACTAAAATTATGCTGGATTATTATTAATGTAGTTTTATCAAATTTGGCTAGCTTATCAAGTAGAGATAGTTTGAGATCCAGAACCAAAAGGGTTGGTTCAGAGTTGTTGTTTTCTGAATCATTGTAAAACTTTATAGAGCTATGTACTGTGAGTAATGTTACGGGGGAGAGGAGTGGTAGCTGGGAGGCCACCTTTATTCTGTCATGGTGTATTGTAGCCATACCTAAAATATTTGATATTTTAGTCCCTTGTTACTAGTGTGAAAAATGTCTGTAACTACAGAGATGAACTTTCTCTTTTGTTTAACTGTGAATTACAGAAAAATTTCAAAACTGAGAAAGCTATCTCTAAAGCCTGATTTGCTTCTTTAAAAGTGCTCTGGTAAGTGGATGAGCACTTAAACTGTTTTCTGTTTAAACTGTAGGAATAGTGCTTGCTAATTTCACCAGAATATTGGGTTACATCCTGGTGAATATTGAGTTAGAGTTGCTTTTAAATCTTAGGTTTTCAAATTGTTGTTGTACTCTGACTAGTCGTGTTATTGCATGATGACTTGACCTCAGTCTTTGGATTTGTGTGTTCTGTGGTTTTTTCACTTTCAAATACTAAAGAGAATTGCAAGTTGTGCCATGGCTGAAAAGTCGGTGGTTTTCTTACTTTGTCAAGATACACAAGTGTCCTGATCTTTTATGTTTAGTGGTGGTATAAAAAGCAGACTTACAGGGGAGATGAGAAATGAAAGGTGGGAATCATCTTGTTTTTAATTGTGCAATGTCGATTACTTTTTTCTGCCCCTATTGCATTGTCCCTCACTGTCAAAGCAGACAGCAGTTTATAATCCTAAATGGACTTAGCGAAAAGCTGAAGTACCATGAAAAGGATGAAGTATCAAAACTGTTAATATGTGTGAATTGCTCTGAGTAGCTGCAGTATATAGCACAGATCAAACCTCAGTCATGGGGTTGTGTTTTCCATACCTTTTGTTTTCTCATCTCAGATGTCAGTTGCTAAATTAGTCTTTCTCTTTTTGTCTTGTATGAGAAATAGCTGATAAATAGTATAAGATTATGGTAGTATTAAAATAAATGGCAATGGAAGATAGATCGGGTCTCAGAAATCATGACTTGGCAGTGATCTGAATCATCACTTCAAATACTAATAATTTAGGGTTTTAAAAACTTCTTTTTAAATGCTACGCTATGCCTTTCTTCCTCATGGAACAGACATTTGACCCCTTGCAGAAGTGAAGCCTTGCTTTAAATTAAATCTATGCTTACTTTTCTCTGTAGACACCTAAGAGGGAGGTAACTGAATGACCTGGGACTTGAGGAACTCCTGGTGAAATGAATGAGAGTAATTGTGTTTTGACTAAGTCATGTCTGTGTGTCTTCTCAGTACTACAGTGTAAACAAAAAAAGCAGATGGCAGGAGAAGGAGCAAAGAGGTATTTGCTGCTCCTGGTTTCTAAAATGGAGAACAGCAAAACATTTATATTTTGTTTAGGCTCGCATAGGGAGTCTCTGGCAGAGCTGGAAGTTGAAGCCATACCTCCTTTGTCTATCTTCTCTTTCACTGTGAAGCAGATTTTCAAATAATGATAATTTAAAGATGCTCTTTGCAGTAATACAATTCCTGTATGTAACTCCATTTTTAAAGTTTAAACTTTATTTTGGGTTTTGCTGTTCTAGTTCAATCTGCGGAGTTAATACTTTTGCCAACAATGTGTCTGTAGGTGTACAGCTGAAGCTCTTCAGTTGCGCTTTGCTGCTTGCTCTTACCTTACCAAAAAGGCCTAGCATGCTGATTAGTGGAAGAGGGATACGCTGCCTGATGTTCTATATGGGATACTTGATGTGAGATCAGTACTAGCTTGCTGTCTGTCTCAAAGATCTGTGTATGTGCCATTTTCCATGCTTTGTTTGGTGTAAATGTGGAATGTGACTGGCACTGTATTCCATACACTGGACTTCAGGTGACCCTTCCCCAGAACCTCAGCTGCTTAAATGTGAGTGACCCATCTAAAGCATCACTTGCTGCCTAATTCTGTAACTGCTCTAGTCTTCACAAATGTGCACTAGGCTGTGAGTTGGTTGGAGCTCTAATTCAAGGTCAAGTTATTGATTAAGCGGCGGTTGGCATGTAAGTAGTTTTTCTGAGAATCAAAGGCTTTATCGTGGATGAAGTATGAGAAATCAAGATCTGAGGTGAGTCTTGGGACTTGCTTTTCTTCATCCCTGTCATGATAGTTTAAGGGAAGTAATTGAAACTTGTTTTAGGCTTGAAATCTATTTAAACACCAGACACACACATATGTCTGGTCAGCAGTACTGATTAGAAAAACACATGAACTTGTGTGTAATAAATTAAATGATTGAAGAGGTTGAAGGACCATGGAGAGCTACTGGTTAATGGGAGGGCGGTCATCACTTCACCTAATGCAAAGTGAGCCACATCACTAGGCAGCAGGCTGTTGCTTGAGAAATCCACACCTCACAAAGCAATAACCAGCAATAATTGTGATTGTCTTGAGACAAGAACTGCAAGTGAAACAGGTGCTTGGGGGGTTCATACCACCACCTGGGGAAGTAGAGAGCAGGGTGCCACTTGCAGTAAGGCAGGGTGACAAGTCTGGACCTGGTAATGACATCGGAATTGCATTATGCCCTATAAAGAAAGGAGAGTCAGAAGCTAGTGTAGTAAACTTCTCGGGAAATCCTGAAGACTTGAGGCGCTTCAACCATAAATAACGTGGTTTTGTTGCAAAATGAGCAGTGGGTTTTTCTATCCTCCTGTTTTTCAGAAGGATCTGGGCTACTAATGAAAAAGGTGAGAGGTTTTGCTGTGCCAACTGAAAAGAATAATTGGTTCAACTGAAAGAACAATTGGTTATCATTACTGTTAATGTATTTTGGTATGCGAATAAATTATGGAGATAATTTTTAGTGGTTATTTGTCTTGAATTTACCATCTAGCTGTGCAGCTTAAGTAGAATGCTTCAGAACTCTGGGATCATTGGAGTGACCCTGGATTGATGCCAGCACATGCTTGTCTGTGCAGGGGGAAATGCAGGTTCGGGGCTCTGAGGAGGATATGGTTATAATGTGCAGTAAAAGGCTGATGCTTTGAAAGCCTGACCTGTTTCACCAGTGAACCTTGGGGTTTTTATTCCTAAATGTTGTCACTGTATGTAACTGGCTATTAAACACTGATCAGTTAATTACAAAAATGCTTTGCATTCCTTTGTATGTATACACAAAAATAGCTGTTTGTTTAATATTAACTACCACATGATTTTACTACTTTATTAAAAGCAATAGGTTTTTGCTGGAGCATGAGATGATAATCTAAATGCAATTAATATCTTCATAGTATTAAGAGTATGTACACTGCCCTCCAAAGATGGGATTGCTGAGGCTTCCAGGCAAAGGTATTGGGTGGTCTGCTGTTGGTTTGGAATACTTCAGTGTTCTGTTTTAGATCAGAAAGGTGTTAAGGTGCTTTTATAAAACTGTATAAACCATCATTAAACATTGTTCATTGAAGTAAATTTTAAGTAATCCTTCATGTGACATATTTGCTGTAGTTCCAGGCTGACATTTCAACAAGCTGTTTTACGTCAGCCTAACAATTACCTGTGACAGTTTCTCCATTTGCACCAAAGAATAAACATTTCTTGCAGCCAGTCAACAGTATTAGCATGGTTTAGTTTAATGGAAGGGGCGGGGGAAGAACCCTGAGTAATGAAAACGATGCTAATACTGGATGCTGCTAGAGGATATAATCCAGACATAATTATATATGAAATGAGAAAGTAAGTTTGGGGTCACTGAAAGCATTAAATATCTGAACTCTGATCCCACTGAAGTGAATTACCGCTGTTCATTATAGTAGGGAACAGTTAAGCCAATATTTAATACTTTAATTCAAGTAAATGAAATGGGATCAGTGACTTCCCAGTTTTGTAGATAAAAACAGGCTGACCTGGAGCAGTTTTGAAAACTTCCTTCTCACATGCTGCTTTTGATACAGAAAACCCCTTTAGGAGTGAATTCCAGACACATGCAACACAGCATTAAACATGTAATTTGTTTACCTTCCAATCTTAAAGTATTTGAGAGGGTAAAAATTCCTTGTGTAACATGAGAGCAAGACTTAAGTTTTGAGGCAGTTTATAGCTATATATTCAGTTCTTGTGTTAACTGAAGATGCCTTCCATCGTTACGCTGTTGACTGGTTATCTTCCCCCATCTTCAGGAAAGCCCAACAATGACTTCAATCTGGCAGCTGAGTTAACAGTGTGAATTTTAAAAAATTAATATTTTTATTTTATTATTTCCCACCTTCCCACCAGGCAAGACAGGCTGATTAACAAACACAGTTTATATAAAATATCACTTGCTTTTGATTAAGAAATGGTTTCCAAGGTATGGGATGGTTCACTCAGAATTGGCATACCTGAAGGGTAACTGCTGGTGGGATCAGTTGTTTAAAGGGCCAAAGATTTAAACCAAAATCTAAGCATGTGGAAATGCTTACAGACATTGCTTAATCTAGCAAAGGTGGCTAATCTTTCAATATGAGCTATGTATGTGTTTGATTTTCTGTCCTTCGATTTTACTGAAAAAAATGGGCAAGTCTTTATTTTGTGTTGCTTTCAAATAATTCTCAAGTTATTCTACATCTTCCTAGTAAGTACATGTGTAAACCTCAATGGAAGCACATGTATGACATCATCTTGCTGTATCCTACATACCAATCCTAACGTTTTTCTATAGCTTTATTCAATATGGGTTTTTAAAAACCCCACAATAAAATGATGATGTAAGTAATCAAAAAATCAGGTTTTCCCGGATAGTTTTTGCCTTCCCTAACCTCCCTTTTCTATCTGTGATTCTGTGATCTCTAGTAGTAATGACTTTCAATTCTTCCATGCCTGTGTTTTTTTTCAGAGGAGGCTGTTACCTGTGGCTCATTGGGAAATTTGTGAAGTAGAGTGAATGAGGTGAAGTCTTGCAGAAAAGGGAGGACATGTGGGGGTTTTTGATGAAGGCAGATTGCTGTTCTGCAAAGTTGGGCTACATCCTTAGCTTTTCACACCACGACTATCTCAAAATCACTTGTGTATTTTCATAGGTAATCACTGATTTTCTGTTTCTTGGAGGATTTAGTCTGAAACACCTGCTTCAGATTTTCTGCTGTACTGAGTGTTCTCAGATGTTGCTAAAGGCAGAGGTTTTCTTGTGTCACCACTTCTATTCCATTAAAGAATTTGTCTGTTTAAAACCAGCAAGCACCTTTGAATTAAACCCAATGTAATTTGCTTATATTAGGAACAAAACCTTGCATTCACTTAGTCCATTTCTCTGGCTTCTTGTGGCAGTCCTAGATTCCTTGCTTGATATCTCTGGACCCTGCTTTGCCTATTTGCAGTGCTTGTTTCCTGTCCAGTCTTCAAACTGGCCTCACAGTTATCTCCAAGCCTGAGTGCTTTCCCACCCTAGCTTTTAGTTATACCCTCGCTCCCATTCTCCTTCCCCAGAGCTCCTATCTGTCCCTTTTCTTGATTCACTGTTGCAGCATTTTGTATCCTGTTTAATCATTTTTTTTTCTCACCTAATACATATTTCATCCCTATATCCCCTTTTTTCCATTTCTCCCTCCGAGTCCTGAAGATTATCCTTGGTTTTCCCAGATAATTTCCCTTTTCCCAACTAATACCACATGCTTCCTCCCCGTATTGTGTAATACGTGTTCTGCCTGTTATCTCTTGCTGTCCTGCTGAAGCAGTAAGATTGCGAGCATGGGGGAGAGATTTTTTTCTTTGA
Source organism: Porphyrio hochstetteri (assembly GCA_020800305.1). Classification (NCBI taxonomy): domain Eukaryota; kingdom Metazoa; phylum Chordata; class Aves; order Gruiformes; family Rallidae; genus Porphyrio; species Porphyrio hochstetteri. The sequence continues at coordinate 34,285,087 of CM036909.1, forward strand.
CTTATAGTAGTGAAACCCAGTCCAAGGATGCAATACCTGGAAGCAGCTCTTCTAGCAAAAGGGTGACTGATGTATATTTTCACACCAGATCACGTTCAGGATTGTTCTATGGGGTGTGAACATTTTTAGGCTTGGCCAGAATTGGGCAGGCTTTCATAAATAGGTGTATCTTCTCTCCCTTTTCCCATCTACTTTCAGAAACTCTACTGTAGAGCGTTGGAGAGCTAGAAGTTTCCAAATAAAAGACTGTGAGTGTATTTCTCTGAAATAGTTGAATAGTTTTGGCTGGAGTTTTCCAACATAAATTCAGCCTGAGGCAGACAGCTGGTATGGGAAGTTTCAGCTAGAAGAGTTGCAATTTGGCTAAGTTTTGAGTAACTCAGATTTGTGAGGGAGTTAACTCTGGGTAATGTTGCACGTTTCACCAGGTGTCATTGTCTGGGCAATATCTGTTGCTTTATGCGGATATTCCCATTTGGTTTAAAACTGGTTCTCTATTGTTAAGTACCTAAGCTTCAGTACAGTAGAAGAAGTATTTTTATTTGGGCTTTATACAGTCAAAAGAGTTTTTAAAATAATTTGCTTCCCCGGAATAGTTGAATTGGTTCTCTATGTAGGAATAGTCTATCACGTGCATTTGTATTGGATATACCTCTGTTCTTTTATACTCATTTATAGCTTACGCCAGGGATTTGTGCTCAAGTAGCCCTGCCACAGAGCTGGCCCTCTTAGACAGTTGTAACCTGCCACTGCCTGTAGTGCTATGCTGTGAATGTGCTTCCCTAGCCTGCAGTCTGTCTGGTAATAAAAGAAGCAAAATATACTCTTCCTGCCCAGTTCTCCTTAACTACTTGTGTGAGCCAGGCTTATTCACACTTGTTTTTCAAGCTCTGTCATTATTAAAACTTTCTTTTCTTACCCTGCCACCTGCTTTTCGCTGGGTTTCAATCCAGGCTTACCTTTCTTACTGCAGGCCTTGTTGGGCTAATTGATGGTTCTTGATTCCTGGTGTATGGCTGTGACTTGCCTGATCTGTTCAAAACTGTTAAAAAGCCAGTATCTTCTGTCATGCAAGGTTCTGTTTGCTAGATAGATGTTCCAACTATCTTTATTGTCTGAAGACCTCATGTACTTTATTTGGCCTTCAAATATAAGACTGTACATTACTATGTAATGTATTGAATTGTATTCAATACTATGTATTGAATTACAAATGTAATACTGTACATTAGGGCTATCAGGAGTGTCTAAACTCTGAACCTCCTAAAGCCTCTGCCAAAGGCAAAGAAGTAATGGACAAAGACAGATCTGATATAACGGAGCCTTTTTGTACTCTGGTGGTCCTGAAGCACTCAAACCAAAATGAAAGCAGCCAACAAAAACAAAACCAGAAAAATATCAAAAATAGGTTCACCCTGGAAGATAATTAAGGCACAGAAAGTCTCTCTTCATCTATTTTATTTTACTCTGGATGGGTGAGCTGGGATAGAGCAGTGTTACCTCAACACAATCAGTGTGCTTTCTCACACTGTTAAACAGGCTGCTAAAAATTGAGCACTGTCAAATTAATTACCATCATTAATACCCTGGAGTGAGTAGGGATTAATTTTTTCCCTGTAGTACAAAGATGAGAGGATATCAAGTTAGGTCAGCAGATGAGAAGTTCAAAATAAATAAAAGAATATTGTTTTCAAATCTATATTTAAGCTGTGCAGCAGACTAGATGTTTAAAACTTGCATGGTTTCTAAACAAAACTTGAACAAATTAATGGGAGAAAATGCATTAAAGATCATTAAATACAAAAGGCATAGGCTGAAAATCAATAGAGATTTCTATAGTACTGGGTGAAATACTGTTACATGCTTGTCCTCTTCCACTCTTTCCTAGCCGTTTGCTTGTTGGCATTGGTCTATACCAGTTTCTTTTTAGGAACAGGAGTATATCAAGCCCTAGCAAGACCAAAGAGCCTTTCCTTGGGAAAGGAGGAAGGGATAAGGGAAACAAAAGCTTGGAGAAATGAAGTGACTACAGGGGACAGCTGTGATAAAAGGAAGGGACGTTAGGTTCAAAGTTTCAAAGATGGAAAAAGCAAGGAAGGGGAAGGGATGCTATTCAGAACCTCCTCCAAAGCACTGCAGACGGCAGAGTGCTTGAAAATATCTAAGGACCTGGTGGATATTTCCCAGGGGCTCCTGTCAGGGGGACAGGTTGTTGAACTAAAAGGACTTTGTGGTTTTACTTGATGCTGCCCTTCGTACATTCTTCAGTGGTTTAAGTTCTTGAACATTTGGCTGTTGGCAAAATTTGCTTAGAATGTGAAGCCAACTGAGAGTAGAAACCTTGTGATTTTAGAATTAAGCGTTGCATTTCTATAACCCCAAAAGCAAACTTTTGAGGGAGGAGTATGTTTAAGAAAGGGGGGGAGAGGGGGAAAGACCCTAACTGTTTTCTCATCACAGTACACTGAGAAAATGTTTAGACTGATGTATAACCTTCATAGTGTTGTGTTCTATAAAATTGGCAAGAGCTTAGTTCTTAGTCTGAATGCTATGCTTGTTTTGAAATTTAAATAATAAACAATTTATATATATATTTTAGCTTAAAATCACATTTTGTCGGATTTGGCTGTTAATAAAAGCTTATGGTGGAATCAGCACTGTGTCCATCCAGTGAAAATATGAACAGGACCACACAAAATGCTTCCACTGTGTCATTTCTTTTACTGCTGTTCCATTAAAATAAACTCCTTGCCACAGAACTTACTTGTCATTTCCCACTTCTCTAAAATATTACAAGTAGTGTAGTTTCTAAAGCTTTTCCACTTCTACCTTTGGTATCTCCTTGACTGTATTTGCTGAAGATCCCTTTATATTCCTCCCTGTCATTTCTTTTCAGCCACATACATTACTGGATCTTAAATGCACTGTATTAAATGCAGGTTTTGGCCGGTGCTGCTTACAAGTAAAACTAGACTAGTCAGTGTCATATTCATCTTGGATTCTGTCATCACTCATTCCAGAAAGTGCTTTTGATCTTAATGTATGTATTCTTCCATCCATATCTACTTGAGTATTTACTGAGAGAAATTCTTGAACTGTATCTTCTTCTGATTACAGCAAGCTTTTTCTGCTGGATTTCATAGCTCACTGAGCTCCACTCAAGTAAGAAGAAAGACTTTATGGGCTTTTATTGGGCCGGATAATTAAGCATATCTTGCTTGTATGTTTGGATATCTCCTATAACATGGGCTTGTGTCATTATGTTGTCTGTTGGGCTTTCTTAAATTGTAAAAACATGGGTGTATTCTTATTCAGCTTCTTGATTCAAAACTATTTTTTTGTTTCATCTGGCAATAGGATTCCCTTTTTTCTTCTTTTCTTACAAAGTATAAGAATAATTCTTCAGTGTGTGTTTTCAGTACTCCTGAGGTTACTTTTCCGAAGGCAAGTGCATAACTAGGATTTGTTTAGAAAACAAGAACCAGTTCAGTAGATAAATGTTTTAGGATTTCTGCTTCATACACACAAACGAAAATTCACAAAACTTCTTTGAATGTCATCTTACAACTCAAATCTAGTGATACCTTCAAATCACTAATGTCCTGCAGGTAGTGAACTGTGACTCTGGAGGTTTAGGATGAGTAGTCGTCCTACAAATTTATTACTGAGTACCACCAACTTTGGTATTTCCTTTGGCATGTCACCTTCGGAGTAGGTAATTATTCTCCGTAAGACCCAACTGTAGCATCATGGTTCGAAGATGGTCTCCCAGATGATAGGAATACATGAGTGATGCCCTAGTAGGGCTATAATTCTATTCTGGTAAGCATATGCAGTAAAACATTAGGTCTGGTGTTAACATCCTTAACAAAAGCTTTTATTTTAAGTGTGGTTCAGCATGTGTTTTAGTTTGCGAATAGACTTATTTAGTCTCTTTAAATAGTGGGATCAAATAACAGCACTCGCTTGCTCCTACAGTTGAATACTTAGAACATTTGGTTACGTTTTTCTATGCAGTTAGCTTCCAACACCTCCTCTTAGTTTACAAGGGTGTGAATAATCCGCATTTACATGCTCACCAGTAGTGTTCACAAGCTGGCAGCAGGTAATACTAACTCACAGGACTGTGCTTGAATGCATCACTTCTGCTGTGCTCTTACCCTCCGCTGTGCCAACAGCTGAGCGAGCTGTGAGTTTTCCCTACACTCACATCTTTCTGGCTCATTGTCAGCCAAGCCATGCCAACTGCACCAGCCAGTAAAAGCAGATAGGAAAATAAATTTGTCATAGGAAAAGTACAGAGAAGTGATTACTTTCATGCAAGACTACAGTAAGGGCACTGTTAAGGTACAGTTTGCTAACACTGGGGGGGTAAAAAAAAAGCTTTCAAAATCAGGGGGTTTTGTCAGCGGTAGTGTGCTTGAGGATACTTCCTCTCAAAGGGTTAGGACCAAAACTTGGTTTGTGTTTTTTTTAATTGCTGTTTTAAAATCTTTAAAATATGTTTGATAACTCTGAGTGGATGAGACCACATATCATTGTGCTGATTGCTTTCAAAGAATTCAGTGTAAATAATAGTAAAGGGATGTGCTGGCTGATACGCAAGAAAATGAGAGATGTGTGTAACAAATTCTGTTTGATGGCAAACTGTGCTTTCCACAGTGGCTTATTCATTAAGTGTCTAAATGTAGCATTTTTTCAGGTTATTTTTATTCTAATATAACAGAAAGTTAAAAGACTTGTTGAAGTGTATTTCTGACTCTTAAAGATACTCAGCCTACTTGTTTTTTAATCTTCTTCAAACACGCTTATGACTTCCTCTTGTTACAGGAGATAAAACCAAGCAGGCTCCTCTTTCTGCAGAACTTCACTTCTAATTACAAATTGCAGCTTCAGGATGTGTGGGATTATTTTGTGTCTTAATTTTTCTGAAGAACTCTGCAGGACCATGCAGAAAGCATTGGGACTGAATGCCTCAGTTTACGCTTTGAAGTTGCTTAGTCTACTAATCTGAATAGCAGGGTTTTCCTAGTTTTTTGTTACTTGTATGCACTAAGCAGAATCAGTCTTGTGAAAGTCAGTAGTGCAACTAAACGTTAAACAATGCACATGCTGTCTGTCGGAATGGTCTTAAAGGATTGTTGCAAGTGCATCAGTTATTTAAGGCTAAAGTCAATCTCACTAATCTATATTTAATAGATTGTATCGACTAATTTCTAACCTTCACCTAAGACTTATTCCATGTGGCAGAGATGGCTATCCAGGAGAAAATTATTTTTATTACTCTGGACATAAGGAGTACAGGTCACAGAATGGCGTCACGTTTTCTGAAGTCAAAACATTCAGAGAGTATAAAACGTGCAGAACGTTACAGGTGCTGAGCTTTGACATTTATGGACAATCTCGTCAAAATGTGCAGAAACCAATCTGCACCAAAACCGGACTCTATTTTCCATTCTGCTTAGGAGACTTAAAATACCCAGAACACCTAGGAGAAGGAGTTTTTATGGGAAAAATATTCCCTGTGTTGCAGAAAGCCAACAAAGTTTGCCTGCTATACCTGCTGTCTCCATGATCCTGACATAAGATGAGGAAGGGACTATGGTGAGAAACTCAGAGTAAGACAAGGGATTGGTACGAGTAAATTTCACCATGTCAACTTCTATCCTGACATTAAATGCCTGATTAATAAAACTTTTTAGGTTTGCAGCCCCAAGGAAAGGTTACTACAGCAGCAGGTGAGACCTCATCTGTCAGTAAGCAGAAGACTAAGGATCTTGGGGATGGTCCCCACAGCCCTGTTTATAGAAGAAAGATATATTTTAGGAGGGAAGAAGGAAAACCTAATCCCAATGTGACTCTGTACAAAATGGCTCTGAATTGGAGTGGTAGTTTATGGGCCATGCTATTATAAATGTTTAATAGAGTTAATATATTTCTGAGATTACTGTAACGATGGCTGCTTCTCCCAAAAGGTAAACAATACATTCCTCAATGTGAAATCCCACACAAATGGACTAAGCACAGCCTTTCACTTACACTCCCTTCTTTTGGAAGTAATTCTAACTTCTTTTGAATTGGCATAAACTGTTCTTGAGCTCTAACAAGTTCTTTTCGGTGTACTCCACCCTTTTTTCTGGGATTTCTCATGCTTCTCAAGGGCTGTGGGAATACAGTTAGCCATTTAATCACCAAGTAAGAGTCTTTTAAGTCCTTTGCTGTATGAGTTTTTGGTGCAGGTAGGTTTGATTTTTTTTTTTTTTTTTTTTTTGACAGTGTGCACTAAATAAGCTTGAATTTTCTAGTTTACAGTTTGTCCTGGCTCTTTCATGGACAAATAGAATATGTCTCAATAATTAACAAAAAACACTTTCTTGCTGCAGAAAACCCTGCTGGCTGAGATGATATGCTTGAGTCAGTGGGGACTTAGCTGCATCACAATTTGGTGCATGAATACTACTTAGCCTAACTGATGAGAATGAAGAATTCAGAACATGAGTTTACATTTTCTTTGTTCACAAGTTTATTTAACATCAATAAAGTTTTAAGCATAATTGGTATTTGGATGAGCCTTTTCTCATTCCCTCTTTCAACACAATTGTTTCAAGTCTCTAGTCGGGCTCCCATTTTATAGAGGAGTAAGTTACTAATAGCTGGAGACTTTCTAAATGCTAATTTCTTTGCATGAAAACTGCTGGACATTCCTGTGGCATGCTTTATGCAGGTGTAAAAGCTAGATAGATACTCTCCTACTTGTGCAGCAGAGTGGCCCCTGCATCATCTCTCCTCAAATTCTGGTGAGATTTGTTGCTGGTGAAAAATGAGGTGATGTGGCATTAAGGCACAGGACAGCTCTGGTTACTGGTGGTAGGTGGAGTGAGATTGAACACTTTGTCTTTAAAACTAGATTTTCTTCCTTCTTCAGTTATGTAAAGTGTTGTTTTCTAACAGTTTGGCATTTGGGATCTTGATTAACTGGAGTAATGAACAGTTGTTGCAACTGCAAGACTGAGCTGGTGATGCTACCAGAACTTATTTTCTCCCAAGAGAGCATGTCCTCAACTAATATAAGCTGATGTGATGCCATTAAGTCTAACATTTCTAATGTTTCTACTGCTGAGAAATAAGGCAGAAAGAGATTAAAAAAACAACCCACAACAGCCTTAATAGAAATATCTAATATTCTACAGCATGTTTTCAAGCTGTAAAATTTAATAGACTAATATAATATTCTGTGGGGTACTTATCCTCCTATACTCTCTGGAAGAATAGCATTCTCCATTTTCAATATGATTTCAAAGAGATTTTTGTAGAATCCTCCAAGTGTCTGCTTCTCAATGGAGCAGACAGACCCTAAATTGAAATTCATAATTACTTTTGTTCCTATTGCTTGTCTTTATTGCTAGCTCACAAGCCAACATCATTAAATATTAACTTTTCATTTGACAGCCATAGTCATGGAAACTTTTTTTGGGTAATGATAGAGATATGGGATTGAAAACACCTTGTAAGTCATCAACTCCAGTCCTCACTTCTGCCTTATATATACATATAGGGATATATTAATATTATATATGTTAACTTAATATTAACTTCTACCTACCTGAAGTAGGTATGAAGCTACATCAATGTTCTCACAGTTGATACCAGGTTTACACAGGTGTAATTCTGGCAGTGGGAGTGGCTTCATTGGCTAGGGTAGAATTACTAGAATTTACAGCAGCCAAAGAAATTGGGTATGTCAGTTGTGCATTGCTCTGTTGCTTATTGCACATCTGTGGGATGAGATGGATTACTGAAAACAGTGATTTATTACCCAAGAATACTGTAAATTGTCTTAAATGGCATTGTGTGTTTTCTACTAGCAGTAAAATGCAGTTTTGTAAATGGCATTTACTTTAACAGTGAGACACCAGTGTTTGTGCAGTCTCTCTTTGCTCTTGAATGCACAATAAAAACCACTGCTGCCCAGTTTCTTTGCATAGCTTATGTTATTTAGTTTGAAAGAAATCTGCACATAGTCTGTGTTCTGCAATCTTAGTAAAGGTTGCAAAATCTCTCACTTAAAGGAGATCAAACCCTTTCAGGCCAAATGTATTTTCTTTGTTTTTATCATTGATGTCACTTGTCAGATTTTTTTTTTTGGCAGCTCTGGTGGTGTTTCATGATTAATTTTAGCATTGCAAGTGGTATTTATACATTTTTTTCAATAGTGAAATGGAAACAGCTACTATGAAACACTGGAATATGCGTTGCTCTAAGATGCAACTCATTGATACTCTGTCTTAGAAAAATGAACACATGCTTTTGTTGATAAATGTTAGTCATATTTTGGAACATACTTGAATCACAGAATCACAGAATTGTAGGGGTTGGAAGGGACCTCGAGAGATCATCGGGTCCAACCCCCCTGCCAAAGCAGGCTCCCTAGCTCATATTGCTCAGATAGGCGTCCAGGCGGGTCTTGAATATCTCCAGTGAAGGAGACTCCACCACCTCCCTGGGCAGCCTGTCCCAGGGCTCTGTCACCCTCACTGTGAAAAAGTTCTTCCGCATGTTGGTGCGGAACTTCCTGTGCTCCAACTTGCAGCCATTGCCCCTTGTCCTATCCCCACAGACCACTGAAAAGGGGCTGGCTGATTCCCCCTGCATCCCCTGCTTCAGATAATTATAAACTTTGATTAGGTCCCCCCTTAGTCTTCTCTTCTCAAGGCTGAACAGTCCCAGCTTACTCAGCCTTTCCTCATAGGGGAGATGCTCTAGGCCCTTAATCATCTTCGTAGCCCTTCTTTGGACTCTTTCCAGGAGATCCCTGTCCTTTTTATACCAAGGAGCCCAGAACTGAACATCTGATTACTTGTACTACTGAAGTCTTAGAAAACATTAGAGCTGAAACAAGCATTTCTTTTTGATACATTCCTCTAATGACTGGGCATCATGTGCAGGCAGTAATATTTCTGTTTTGAAATTTACTTTAACCAGCAACTTGTGAGAAAGTTGGGTTTTTTGGTTTGTTTTGCTGTTGTTTTATTTTAAACTGAGTATTCAGATCTGAGCCAGGAAGTGGGGTAAAACATGAAACAATAATGAAAAGAAAAAATAATCTAAATAGCTTGTTTCTACATTAGAAAAATATATCAATAGTTTTATCAGAGGCTTTACTAAAGATGCCATTGTATGTATATGTGGTGTGAAGAACTTACTGAGCTTGCACCGAATGGTTTAAAAAATGGCCTTTTGGACAGAAAGTGAAAGTCAATTACTAATTACTTTAACTTCATTTTAATTAAAAAAATGGCAGTTTATCTGCAGATAAGAAAACACTATGATTGTTGTCTATTAGGAATGTTAGGAATTCTTTGAGATACCCTGAACGTAGTTTACCACAGAACTAATTAAGATGTAACAGTTGTGTGTCAGCTACCCAGATCTTTAGAGCCTAATCCTTCTGACACTGAAGCTAAAGCATGACTTCTCAGCTATTATCAGGTTTTACATTAAGATGCTGTGAGTTCAATTTTGAAGTATGCTTCTCATAATTATTTTGTATTTGTTTAATTCAAACCTCTCTCCATTACAGAACTGTAAGACATTCATGATTTTCATTGGATTCAGGGGGAATTTTTCTGTTGCATTATCTGTTGACCTTATATATATATGATGATGAACTAAAAATCTCTTATTTCCAGTCAGGCCGTAGATCACTGTAAGATGTTCTGTAGAACTATAAGTAGTGCATGAGCTGTAAATTGTTTTTAATGGTCCATTAGAAAGGGAAGGGGCATGACATGAATAGTCAAGAAGCTCCAAGTCGCACATGAGGAGTATGTAGGAGATTGCGTCTGAGAAGTATCTTTTTTTTCCATAAATAATCACCATGACTGCTTTCATGTAGGGTACGGGGCTATATATATGTGGATGTATATATATTTCTCTGACTCAGTTTGTTCTGTATATTAGAAGACTAACAATGTTGGATTTTAAATGGTAGAGAAAAATGACATGGACCCAGGAAGTATCTAATTCATCACTGGCGTTTTGAACCTTCTAATGTCAGCAAAGGTAATTTAAAGCCTTTTTTTGTAAATGTAGCCTTTATCTTGAACAGGTGCTTAATTTGCAACTGCTGGACTGCTGAGACACACTCATAAAATATTGACATAAATCCATCTCTTAGCAGCTGTACCAAGAGGTGATTAGGAAAGGCAGCACGATGGCAACAGTACTGCTAATCTGTTGTACTCCCAACCCAGCATGCTGGTTCCCTGACATGCCTTTGTAAACTGGTGAAGTTATGACTAGTCCAGAAGTATTTTAAATTCTCATGGGAACCATACTGCAGTGATCTGCTTGAAGGGCTGAGGAGAGAGAACACATTCCCTACAGATCCCAGCTAGTCTCGATCCAGAATTGGAAGACCAGGAGCTAATTTTATTGGGTCTTATTCTGTAATTTTGAACCATACATTGGTCTTTCAAAACACCACTGAAGGAGAAACCAAGTTTTACTAATTGCAGGATTGAAAAGTCTTCAGTCAGAACTCCCAAAAGTAGATGATGTGAATGCCCCTCATACTTCTGCACCCACATGTCTCCATTACACACTGTAGTGGTAACAGAGAGTCATTCAGTGAACTGCAGAACTCACTTGACTTTGGAAAGAATAAACTATTGGGGATTTATGAGGAAGAATCTCAAAGAAGAGCTAGTATTGTTTAGTTAGACATGTAGATAAAGCTGGATTCCTCTTTGGAGGTCTTTTTCAAAATATCATTAAAAAGTTGAGAACGCCTTCAATCCATGATCACAAAATGATTTTACAGTATGTTGGTAAAGAGGAGATACTGTGTAAGATTATCCTTTCATATATTAGTCAAATTGATCTGGTAGCTGGGAAGAACACAGATGAGTGACTTAGAATTTAGATGTCCTTGGCAGCTTTTAAAATGCATGCCTTGTTTTAGTTCATGATGGCTCTGAAAAATGTTTTAAAAGTTGGGAAGAGATTGTTATGTTTGAACAGCTCTTCATTAGCAAGTTAGCAGCCTAGAAATCACCATTACATGTAGAATTTTTCAGGCATTCATCACCTTCTCTTTATCCTGTGCTAGAATACTGTGACTAATGAGATGTTGCTAGGAGAGGAGGAGTAATCATATAATGCCAGTTACAGAGTGGCTCTACTGCTTACAGAGTTTGGGCTATTGGTGCTGTTGGTCTGCACCTTTATAAGTGAAAGTGGGGTTTTAAACTTGGAATATAAAAGCTGGAGAGAAAAGAAATGAATTAACAACAAAGTGCATGGAAGTTTTCAGTACTCTAAGATACTATCTGTTCACATAAACCAAAAGGCTACAAATGATTTCAGTTTTGCAAAGCTCCTGCTCAGCTTCCAGCTGGCAAAAATAACCATGTTTTCAATAGTAGGAAAGGTGGTGGTTGTGCTGTTTTGCATTGCAGAGTGTTCCGTATCCCATGTTGTGTCATGTCTTGGGGTAGGTCAGTATGAAATCAAGAATGAAAGAAATGAAACTTTGAAGATATTTGTTTTTTCTACCTCAGTAACTTAATATTTCATCAAGAGCCTTCTGGGACCTGATCTCAATATGCTGCAGTGGAGAGAGCAGCCAGGGAGGAACTCTAGTGACTCCTCAGTATACATTCCTGACTGCCTTCAAACAATTTGGCAGCCATAATTTTTTTCAGACATTCCAAGCACTCATCTCTCATTGTCTTTTGTGGTTTGGACTGAGGATTGTTGATTGTTGGAGTGGTTTTGAGGTAGTCCCTTGAGTGAAATTGTGGATCCTACCTCACACATTATCATCTACATTTGCATATAATTGAGACATAAGCTTCCTGGCAACCTACAGAAGGAACGCTGTAGTGCTGTTGTTAAATTTTCTAAGAACAAACACAATAGGAATGCCAGCCTAGGATGTAGCTCAAGAATTTGTCCACAGAATATTATTTATTAAATCCAGTGAAGTCCTCTGGAGGTTGTTAGATACAAGTTAAAGGAAAGACCTGTATCCAAGACTTCCTTACTATGGGGAGTAAGAGAAAATGCAATTTGGATCTCCTTTGTCTCTACACTTGTTTATTTGAAACTAAAATCATTCCAGGGTTGCTCATTTTTTATTTTCAACTGTTTTAAATACCAAACTACCTCCAAAACCAGGATGTCGCTTTGTAAATAATATCCTTGCACGAGAGAGCGTGTGTGTGTATTGGAGATGGGGGGTGGGTGAGACAGAGTGAGAAACCACAGAGGCACTTTATACTGAACGTTGCTCCTGCAGCAGCTAGTAGGGTGAGAGGTGACTTTAGCAATGACTTACATTACATAATACCTCCCATCTCTCTGCAGATGTGTGAGTTTGTTTAAATGTTTTATGAGGTTTTTATTAGACTGTAATATAGTCCCAACCCCTCTGCAGTTGCCAGTTTGGTCACAAAATATAATAAATTTTAAAATACCTAATGCTTCAGCTATTCAATAATATTCTGACAGGGCCCCCAACGCAATTATGGTACCAGTGTGTCGCTGAACTACTTTTGTTTGGGATGTGTAGTGTAGCAGTCTTAATTCTCTGATCCTGTTCTACAAAATCCCTGTGTTTAAGCACCTTTGAATGTTCTGTTGTAAAACATTACTGTTCTCTCTCTGCACCTTAGGTGTGCTGTGAAATGATAGCAGGCTGTGTGTCGATAACCGGTGCTTTTGCCCTCTTTAGGGGTTGTCGGGCGTATGTGACTCATGCTGTAAGTAGCAATCCCAGCTGTGGTGTTTTGCAAGGTTCTGAAACAAGTTGAAATCATGGGAAGCATCGGCACAGTGTGCTGATATGTTGCTTTTCACCTGTATGATAAAGTTTACATTGGAGGCCACTGACAATTAAACACCAATTCATGAGAGACCTGAGTCCGGGCCACTGTAGGCTTTGCTTTACAGTGGAGCATTTACTCTTTGGTAGACATTTCACTCAAAAATTTTATAATTTTTTTTATAGATGGGTGGAAATTTAATTTCTGAAAGGAAAAAACCCAACCTTGCACTTAAAAACCATGATTAATTTATAAGCAGACGATAATTTTAAACTGTTTCAGAGAATACTAAGGGAAGAAATAGATGCATCAGGAAAGCGAGTCTCTATTTCCAGCTTCCAGTTTCTAGTGAGGTGGCTCTCTGCGAGGCTCTGAACACTGAATGGATGGCCAATTTTCTGTTTTGAAATCCCTCTCAAAAAGGAATGGCTCCTGATGTGCAGAAGCAGGCAAACGGAGCTTCAGTATTTCAGCAGCTATGCTCCTAAGGAGCTCGTGTCTCTAAGTGGGAGATGGACTGCTGGAAAGCAGCAGCCTTAACTTTTGTGGGAAGCCTCTGCATTTAGGAAGATGGAAAGTAGCTGTATTTACAGAACTCTGCGGAATATGAACATTCTGTACAATTTCTTTGTATGATGGCTTCTTTAGGGATGACAGGTAGGAACAAAAACGATTGGTCTCTGGCATTCAGACCTAAATGTTGATCCAACATTCTAGAAAAGGCAAGATATGTGGCTTTTCCATAGTTACTCTTCAATGGACAGATAAAGAGCTGTCTTCTGTACTAAACTAGATTCTCTACATTTCCCTGCTATGACTTCTATTAAAAATACATTGACAAGATGGAATAAAAAATTCCATAGTGGAACATGTCAGTGATATTTGAAGTGCCCAGTTTTTTGCGTGACAGATGCCTTTGACAAAATGCTCTTACTTTGGCCTATGGATTTCTTGATTGTTTTTTGTAATAACAGGTTACTCGGAGTGGATTTGTGTTGCAGTGTATCTAATCTATATCTTCTATAGAAATATCTGTCTATTGTTTAGAAATACAGTAGTTGTTTCCTTACTCTGTCAATTTTAAACTTACTTGTAAATTTCTCAGGTCACCTCAGCAATACCAAATATTCTATGTTTCATTCAGAGGTCACTAAAGGTAGTTTTTTGCTAGTAAGGGTTACTACAGACTTCACTGATTAGATGCGATTAGCCAATGACTCAGGAGGAATAAGAAGTTAAATCCATAGACCAAGCTATATCTTCTGGTCTATAAAACACCCCCCCCACCCCACCCCCCAGTGAAGAGCTACTGTTTGTTACGGTGTGCTGTTTCATGTGTCAGAGATCTCAAATTCAACACAGCAATGTCAGATCAGTAGCAGGATGGGATGTTCTGAAGGACTGAAAGAGTTACCATGAAATAACATTAGTGCTGTTTTTTCCCCTGGATCAATAACCCCACGCCTCTGCCCCTCACGGTATCAGCAAGGTATGAAAGCATGGCCCACGCATTTCAAACATTTTACAGATATTGTGTGTATGTAACTAAACTAATATTTTGCATAATTAAATTATCATTTGGCTAACTTGGGGGTGTTCATAGTCATTTTGTAGCTAGCTGTGTTGATCGAATACCCACATAGTTATCAGCGCTCTACTTTTGGGGTCAAAAGAAAGCTTATACTTAGGCTTTTTTAATGTTAGTGGATAAAACCCAGTTATCCTTATGTAGAAAGGAGTCTGTGAGATGTTCAGTTCAATGGAGAATGTAACATAATATGAAACACTTTGGTAATTTGCTGTTTTTTCCCCCCTCTGGAAATGAAATATTAGAAATATCATTCTAAGCTGAGAAGAAAGAATTTTAACTTAATTTTAGCCAGATGGAAACAGTTTATAAGCGAGGGTGAGGTGGGAGAGAGATTTTTCTCTAATAACAGCTTTTGTGACTTGGGTGAAGAGCGAGTGTGCTACCTGCAGGGAATACAGCTAAAGCCTACATATCTTGCTTCCCAGGTGTCAGGATTGAAGGTACTGAAAGAGGGTTGTGAAAGCACAGCCAGTACCTCAGAGTGGACACTGAAACAGATGTGACAGGAGCGAGGTATCCTTGTCCTTAGCTGGTATATAGTTCAGTGGGAGTTAACTCCAGTTGACATGGGTTTCGAGAAAACAAGGGCAGAGATTTTTGGCTGATGCTTTGTTTTCTTCTGTGTAGCTTTGTGGAGAAAGGAGGCTAATTTTCTTTGATGCTTTCCTCAATTCAGAAAGAGCCAGTCATCTCCTATGCTGCTTTCCACCATCTGAATAGGAATTGGGCAGAGGGCCCAGGAGCCACATTCTCTACCTTAACCCAGTGACGCCTGAAGAAGCCAAGAGTCTTCTTCCAAGCAGTTGCAGTGGGAAAGGGCCAGCAGCTACTTAAAAGTGCCACTTACTCACATCACGGATACTTTGGGGGCTAGAAGGGAAGTAGTAGAAGGCAGCTGGGAGAGCTGCCAAGTGTCACACTTTTGGCAGCTTTGTCACACATTCCTTTAATTTAGGATTTGGCTTTACGGCAGGAAGACTTGTGGGCTTTGGCTTGAAGTTTTCCTTATTTACCACTTGGGGCCACTGTGGCACTCTTAAGCAGGAAATGTGGAGCATCTCATCCCTGTTGGATCCCAACCTTGGGAGGTAGAAGCTGCAGCAGCATATAGGCAGGCCCATTTCCTATTGTCCTCACTGCCTTCGCTTTGCTTCTGGTGGCTGAAACAACCTCGGGCATCCGGGGAACTCCATATCATCCTCAACTAAGCATGTTCCCTGGTAGCACTTGGACTAGCACTGATGGCTCCCCATCCAACTGGGATCACCTCTTCGAGGTTCTTGGATGGTGTAGTGTAGTTTTTTTTACTTTGCCCTTATCTCTCTTCAGGATGGTATATGCTGATTAAAGTGCTAGGTAATTTGCCATAAAAAATAACATGAGGGGGCAAACTCTGAAGTAAAGATTATACAGAGTTGTTAAACAGAGAAAGCTGGGACAGTGGGACAAGTTCAAACGGTCTTAAAGTCACTGGTAAAGATACATGTGTATCTTGAAGAGTGATGTTCTCTGATGGTGGCAAAAATGCTGGAGTTTGTACTTTAAAATATAGTTGGAACAATGTGTTAACTCTTCCTTTGTTAGGCAAATCCTTTCCTATTAAATTCAATTCAGTTAAACTGTTTTTTTCTATAGCAGTACCTGAAGGAAAGTGCCACTTTCTGCCTTGCTGTGTTACTCTTTTTCAATCTATAGGCAGGACCATAATTTTCTTGTTCACTTAGAAATATTGTAGAGTTCAGATTAATAACATTCCTTTTCCCAGTTGGATCGATGCTGGTAAGACAGTTATTTAATTTTACCTATTACTAGAGTAGCACTAAATTGGAATGCTGGGGTTTTATATAGTTCTCTGTATACTGCATACAAATTAGAAAATAGCTCAGGAGACTTCACGTTGCACCGATGTTTGCGACAGAAGTGAGAATCCACTTCTTCCAGAGAGAACAGGCAGTGAAGATTGCTTCTTTGAAGGGCTTGGGGGGAAAGATAAACTTGCCATTCTCTTTTGTTTTAATGATAGCGGGTGACCTGCTTAGCCTGGAGCAGCGAGTCCTTGGGGCCCAGACGTCCACTGGAAGCAAAGCTGACCACAGTGACCCACCGCAGCTCTGCTTCTCGATTGCGGGGGTGTGGATTTGTATTGGTTTTCAGTTTAGGCAAGATGTTGTGTGACTCACCCTGCCCCCTGCCCTCCCACCAGTGCTATGAATAATAAACTCGGTGAGAAGTCGCAAGCCAACTGATGTGCTGCCAGGGCACGGCTCCTTCTCCCTGTGGTCCTTTCCCTCTCTGCACTGTGCTGGACCTGCAGGGCCTGTTGTGGGTGGAGGTGAAACACATCTGGAAGGGGCTGATTCAAATGGCACTTGTAAGTGAAGGAGGAGGTTCTAAATCTGAGCCACCCTGGGGAAAAGGGGCTGAGGTCATAGGAGGGCAGAATGCAGAGTATTCTCATGATGAAAAAGTGAAAAAAAAATTGCATCAAATGTTTGTTTAAGGATCAGGAGTCCTGGCCCAGCCCCTTCAGTTTGCCAAATATTACATGAAGCTACATAAAAACCAAGTCTAACCTCTTACAGCTCTCCCATTAGGTCACATTAAGCTTTGGCAGGGAGGATGGTCCTACTTGGTGGTTTTCTGATTTGTGGTTTGAATTTGGCCAACCTTACTTATTTAAATTTATTTTATTTTGTAAATGCTCAATGATAGAGTAAAACTCTAGAGTAAACTTGTTCTGGCCAACATTTATTGTGGAAACATTCTGTATTATCAGGAGATCTTTGTAGAACAGCTAACAAATTAAAACAAAGCATTTCAAGCACATATTGAAGTTCTTTTTGTAAATGAAGGAAATGTACCGATGGCTTCAAGCCATTACTTTTGGTTGTTATCCACTTCTAGCCCTCTGGGCTTTTATAAAGCTGGTGTCTTTTCACTCTCCCCATGAGGACAGCAGTCCCTTTGGCTGTGGTGCAACCAGGGGAATGAATCAAAATAGGTTCTCCACCTTTTAACTTTTTAAACTTTTTAACAAGTTTGTCTTTCCTTCCTTTATGAATAACTTGGTGAGCCTGTTTGCTCACATGGAAGGCTCAGTTTGAGTGTCGCCATGGAACTATGAAGAGTTGATTCCAAGTAGGCATATTTAGTAACCTGTAAGAATATTTAAATATGCTATATGTAAACTATATTTTGCCCACCGAAAAAGTAATTTAAAATATGTGGAGAATGACCTACTCTTCGTGTCTTCTGATGAGAAGTTTGTTTTATAGGAAATACCTTAACGAGATATGGTGGTGGTGGGAATCACTTGTGGTTTTCATTTGTTAAAAGTAACAGAAATGCTTTTTTTGCACTCAGATTGGTAGGTGACTACTACTCTTATGGTAGAGTAATAGTCCTATTCTTTCTGAGGACTATAATCTTTTTATCTTTATAGCTTTTTCTAGTGCAGCTGCCAGGTTGCATCATTGAGCTATAATCTTGCCGCAGATAAAGATTTGTACTGCATGGAACCCAAACAGGGATCCTGTGGAGCACTAGCAGAAGCCTTGCTAATGCACCTACCGCCTTCTAACTTCTACAGTCTGAGAATGCTGAAAATTCCATTTAGATGAAAAACATGCAAAGAAACAATTTGACATGCTTGCAGTATTTTTTCAAAACTTCAGGACTTGTGAACTTTCTTGATCTGAGGGGTAAAAACATCACGCTTCTCTTTGAAAAGAAATTTTGCAAGAGGTTTTAAAAATAAGCAACAGTAGTGCACAGGGAGCAAGAGCCTAATTCTGATTTTATGCGTAAATTCTATGTCAGAAATATGTCTCTTAAATTGCTTTAAGAAAGATGACTACAGTTTTTACTCAGCAATTACAATTATGTCCTGCTGAAATTCATTATTCTGTGCACGTATCTTGTGTAGACCAGCTTTTCCATTGTGTTCCATATTCATTTAGGCTCTGCCCGTAGCAGACCGACAGCCCTGTAATCTCGTGATTATACAGAACAGGTTCAATATGTGTAGCAGTGTTTGTACAAAGTTCCCCATATTTGGCACTTAGCTAGGTTAATCACCCTGCTTTTTGGCAGGATAATTAACCAAATACCATGCTCGCTGGTACCTCAGCAGAATTGTTTCTCGTCCTGGAGTTAGCTTGTTGAAACAAGTTTAAATGTTCGTATTCTTAATCTGTAGTGCCGTCAGCAGAGTAGGTTTAAAATATATTATAAAAGTCATTTGAAGAAATATAATCTCTAGGTGTCTTTTTATGCCCGTGCAAACTTTGAACTCTTGGCTGGCTTTTTCACAGTTGCTGACAACTATAGCCATTGTTGCCATTTGTAGCTATTGATATCGTTGAGTATCTGCTGTTAAAACACTGCTCAGTTCTTTGGGAGACACTGTCACACCAGTTAGCAATGGCCTGACTGGAGGTGAAGAGTGGCCTAAAGATGAAAAATACCTGTATTCTCTGAAACTCTTGCAGCCTTTTGTTTAGCTTAACACTTTTTTCCTCTTGATAAGCAGGAACACCTTTAAGTATCAAAACTGTATTGTCCTAGCTGTCACTGACTGACTGGTTGGTGATAGGACAAGGGGAAATGACACAAAGCTGTACCAGGGCAGGTTCAGGTTAGATGTTAGGAAAAATTCTTCACTGAAAGAATTGTCAGGGCCTGGAACAGGTTGCCCAGGGAGGTGGTTGAGTCATCATCCCTGGATGTGTTTAAAAGATGAGTAGATGAGGTACTTAGAGATATGGTTTAGTGGAGGAAAAGACCTTGATCTTAAAGGTCTTTTCCAACCTAGTCATTCTGTGACTTCAATACAAAGTCAGGGACTCATTTTTCACAAGGAGACATGTCAATAGCATTTCTGTTATTATTGAGAAAGATGCTGAATTATTAACAGATTGCAAAGCTGAAGATTGTTTTGGCAAGAGCTTTTTAAGTCCATTAGTATGTGCTACAAATTGGTTGTCATACAACAACATTATTTCCATTTGTTTTTCAAGTATCTAGATAAATTTGACTGTGAAAAGACCTGTACAGAATCTTAATTTGTTGGATGGAAAGTGTCTGTCTTGTTCATTAACCACAGTCTTCTAGTACCGCTTATGCTTTTGCATTTATGAGTTTGTAGAGTTTCAAAAGTGACAGAAGAGGTAGTATATGATGTATCTTACTGCAGGGTCAGCCTCGAATACATCAGTTCCTCCAGTTTGTGATGAGCTATGCTTACTATCTTTCCAGAGGTTCGGATTACATGCTTAACCACCATTATGCTGAAGTTGAGAAGAAGTCATTACTTCCAGTTGTACGAATGAACTTAAATAGAGGTTGTTTGGGTCAGTACTGGTGACTACTCCCAAAAACTGCTACAAAATAAGTATCTGCTTATGTTTGGTGTGTTTTTGGCATGGGAAGCTGTATACTTAACTCCCTCAAAAATTTAAATAGAGATCAGCTTGGGAATTGTGCAGTTTTTCCTCACAAATCACACTACTCCATTTGCATTATTATGCTGTACTTTGATTTCTCAAAAGATTTCTACAACAGCATTTATACTCAGCTTTTATTGTGCACTGGCCAGATTTAGATACTCTTGCTTTATTTTAATATAGGCTGGCTGATCCCTCAAGCAGACAGCACAGTATAATGGCAGTCTTCTGAATTTAGATTTATTCTCTCTCTGTGATACTCCCTGTTAGGGAGAGGTACTATCTCTTTGTCTGGCCCCTTAAAATTGTCTATAGCTATTCTCTGTGTTGCAGTAGCTTATTGGTCCATAGGTATATAAGAAATCTATTATAGGAGTAAATCTGACCAATAGTAGGTTGCAATGTCAGGGCTCCCATTTCTTTTTTGACTCCAGATTGGTTAACATTCGAGTTATATTCATATAAACATGCAGTCTCTGTGTTTGAGTTCATTGAGTTCATATGTTGAATACAGTAAAAATAATTCACTGAGATAAGCTAACAGAAGAAAGAAGTCTTCCTGAATTATAATTAAGGCAAATAATACCAAGGAACAGCAATTGGCAGAAGTGTTTGAATAGTGTGGAATTTGGCAAAAAAGGATTTAAAAGGTTCACCAAAAATTTCTTTTAATGCCACTTTTTCAAGTAACTGTCAAATATTGCATTGGCATCAAGATAGACACAGAAGTATTCAACCTGCTGCATGGATACATGGCTGCGATGACACACATCCATGATCTGAGAATTATCATAATAGCTGTTGATCTGTTTACCCTGGAACAATTTTTCCATGCTTTTCAACCTCAGGTACGCGTATATTAGCTCAGGTCATGAGTATGCTTTTGAAAGAAACCTCACAGTCATCTCCACTTGCTGCGTTTTTAGTTTTATATCACAGTGAAATCCCAGAGGGCAAAAACTGTTGCAAGCAAAACTTGTGCTTCAAGAGTGCACCTGATACACCCTAGGCTCTACTGGTGTTCCATCCCCAAACTAGAGCAGTTCTGAAAGGGAGACCCTCAAAAGGTGTATATACGTGCAGGGATGTCAGGTCCTCGATGCTGTCGGTGTAGTAACTGCTACTTCAGTAGACCCACTTCTGCAGTACCACGCTGCTTGCTAATGTAGATGTAGCTGTAGTATCTCTTACCTTTTCCTCACGGTGTATCTAGCCTATTCAGGGTATGCTCAGTGAGGCCGATAAGCTGACAAATGCACTTTCCTGTATTCTGTGCCTCCTGCTGTTCTCAAGCAACAGTAAGATACCTGCACAATGCTAAGAAACAGCTTGAGATGCTACTCAGAAGCATTCTGCTCTTATATGAGTTATGTATGGTCGTATTTGCTTTTTCTTTGAATGTCAGAGCTACCACTTTTCCCTTTTAAGACTCCCCTGTGGTGACAGTAAGCGTTGCCAGTCACATGGCTAAAATTCAGAGCTGGGAGAACTGCCATAGTAAACTGAATTTGAACTCTGGTCTTCCCATGGCTCCACTGGGATCTATAACTGTCTAAAAGGCAGGTCTGGCCAGAAAATTTTTGTGTTGCAAAATTACTTTTGATGTGCAGCTGGCTATGTAAAATGCTGCTTATTTGTTTGTCCAAATTCCAAAGCTGCTTTTAACCACACAGTCTGATCAATAATGCCAGTTCTTTTAAAAATATTTATCTTCTTTATTAGTTGATTTGATGATAATTGAACCCAAGCATTTTTGAACACCAGCTGCAACCGACGCTCTCTTAATTTATTATAGATTGGCTAGCAGGCAGGTGAATCACTGTATAGCCACGTTGGGACAATGACAAGCCTCAGATAAGTCACGCTTGTTTTGTATGTAGTTAAAGTGCATATAATTTCTGTACTATTACATGTTAATTTAATTATAACAGCACTTCCAAAACCATAATATTCTATGTACAGCTTCTCTTAGATGTGCTGATGTAGCTTCATTGCATTCACGCATTCATCCAGTTAAGCTGAGTCCAAGCTCTTAGAAACTTGGTAGCACAGCAAGTAAAAGAAAAAGTGTGTAGGAAAATTTAAATCAATGACATGTGTTCTCATTTTGATAGTGCGTTGGTTGGCTTGATTTTATACTATGTATTCTTGGAGGAAATGAGAATAAAATCTGTTGTTAAAACAGATGAAAACAATTGAGATGAACTTGTTTTTATTTTGGATGTGGTTTAGTATGCAACTATAAATTGGTTACTATAGTGTCATTTGAAAGTTGTGAAAAGGTTGCCAATAGAGTCTCACAGCTCAAAGAGCTGTAAGAATTGGACTATGTGGCATCAGTCTTCTACTGGACATGAAAAGAAAGCTACTTGTCAGCCTGTTTACATTCAAACGTGTATTAAAGAGCAACAGAATGTAAAATTCAGCCAGATATATGAGAAATGTATTTTCCTATGCACAGAGACAACCGTTTGTCCATACTACATTTTTCACTATTTCCATGATTATTTTTTTTAAAATGCAAACTAATTTCAGATTTATTTGGCAGAAGGGTATAGAGGCTTGAGGGAGACTTGTGGAACTTGGTAACTAGATGGAGATCACAGTTAGCGCTGTTGTTGAAGGGAGAGCAGTTGTTTGAGCTCGACAGCCATTTGCATTACTTGTTCCAGCAGTTGATGTACTGACTGCTGATGTACTGACTGCTCAGGCAGCACATCTGTACCTCCGAGCCAGCATGTGCTGCTGTTGAACCAGCTACTGATGGAAGTTGGCATGGGATGTGGGATGTGTAGCTCTGGTTATGTCTGTGAGAGGGACAGGAGAGAAAACTTTTGAAATGCTATGAAAAATGTTCTGAAATGTACAGGAGAATAAGTAGTTCAGGGAAGAGTTCAGAAGAGGGAAAGTGATGAATGGAAGAGGAGAATGGGGTATAGGAGAAGCACAGTTACCACGCAAGGGAGGGGAAGGCGGCATGGATCTTGCAATGAGCAAGGCTTCGTTAGCTTCACCAATCACTGAATACAGTAGGGAACATTGGGACTGGCACCCTGGATATGTCTGTATGGGTGTGTTCTCTGCTGCTACCTGTACGAGTCTTAGCTTCTCCAGATCTTTTGCTAGTCTTCAGCTATTTCAGGTTTGAGGATCCAGGACAGAAAGCTACAATCATTTTTACTCCAGGAGGACATTCTTGGAAAATAAGGGGGACATAAAGAGCAGGTGGAGGCAATTCTAGTTTGCCTGCATGACTACAGATGTGTCTTGGCCTTGCAAACTGGATTTTAAACTGGTCAGCTTTACTGGGGAAAATGAATTTGAGTTCAATAAATTTTACAGTCAAGCTTCCTAGTTACAGACATTCTGCTGCAGTGGTTTTCAGCTTTCTGGTTCAGGTATGTGTAAAAGTGAACATCTTTTGATGGCAACTTAAAATTTTCAAACAAAGCTGTTTATTTTTATTTTTCGTTCTAAATGGAAACAGTCACTGTAATAAATATCTAAGCGGAAAAGTGTTATCCTCTAACTTTGTTTTCACATTTTCTTTCTTACTGATTTTGTAGGGTAGAGATAACTATGCTGTGGTCTGACTTTAGGTTTTAATCATATTCTTTGAATATTGTCAGGATTTTGGTTTTAATTTATCAGGCTATATTAAGAAGCAAACTCTGGAAATTAATACTGTAATTTTAAGGTAATGTAAATTATTTTCTAAACTATGTAGGCTGAGTTCACAGAATCACAGAATCACAGAATTGTAGGGGTTGGAAGGGACCTCGAGAGATCATCGGGTCCAACCCCCCTGCCAAAGCAGCTCCCTAGCTCATATTGCTCAGATAGGCGTCCAGACGAGTCTTGAATATCTCCAGAGAAGGAGACTCCACCACCTCCCTGGGCAGCCTGTCCCAGGGCTCTGTCACCCTCACTGTGTAAAAGTTCTTCCGCATGTTGGTGCGGAACTTCCTGTGCTCCAGTTTACAGCCATTGCCCCTTGTCCTATCTCTCTGTTGCTAACTGTCTTACCAAAAGTTGATTCTAAATAAAGAGAAACTTTCCTGCAAGCCAAATAAAACTCCCTGCCCATGCTCATGTAGCCTCACTTTTTGTCCAGACAACCTCACGACTCACATGTTTTAAAGCTCTTTATTCGTTAATGTGTTTGTTGCATTTAGCAAGTAGGAAATAATTGGTGAGCTTCCCATGATGGCATGAAGTACTCAAGCATGCTATGCATGAACCAGTTTTCCTTCTAAGCTTCCAGTGGATCTCTCTTCCACTTGAATACTGTACAAAATTATTATCAACCTGACCCTGCTAGGACCCTGAAAGGTACCAGCATGACTCTTCATCTGGTGTTGGGACCAGGTGCAATTTGGTTTAGTATAAAACTTGTCCAAAGAAGGCAAAAAATCCACCCCCAAGCCCTGTAAGTCTGTGGTCTTAAGAAGAAATGCACGCAGCTGCAGGAAAGAGCTGCCAATTAATGTAATTTACAACAGGTTTCAAAATCTTGACTTAGATTGTGAGTTGAATAGTGGGGGGAAAACACAGAAGGGAATGGTGGAGAAGTTCAGGCAAAGGATGCAGTGTGGCAAGGAAAAAATGGGTAAACAACAACATCTGGAAACTAGCTTGAAAGAGGAAACAACCAAAAGTGCAACTAGTGAGGGAGAATCCAGACTACAATAGATTGGGAAAGATCAGAAGTGGCCAAGTGGAGAGCTTTGTGGTAATGGAGTATTCATCAGGGCACGAACACAGTTGTTCTTTTTGATGTGGAAAGTTCTATCACTTTAAGTGTGATACCTGTGTAATTGGTTTGGCATGTTGTACTGGTTGCAAGGTCTGAGATTAATAGAGATTTGCCTTCAAAGGCAGGGAGTAAACTCTGCTACTTTCTTCATAGTTCTGCTATCTGCTGTTGCCTTGTGACTGTAAAAGTTCTTTCCTTGTAGGAGTATCAAGGTGATTTTACAATTGCCTTACTAAACTATGTGTTTAACTACTGTGAGATGTGCCTCTAGAGGAGCATCTTTGGTTGTGTACACATAATATATTGCTAGATAAATACTTCTTTTGGCAGGTAGCTCGTAAGTCATGTTATCATCACCTTTGCCAGTCATATGGAGCCAATCACAGCTTTCCCTGTTCATTGCAAAAGAATGCAGAGCAACCCATTCAAAGCGCACTGCCAACGCCTGCTTTAACTGTTACCAGTTGCTTTGCTCATCCCTCGTTAATTGCTAATGGATGCTCTGGTCCACGTTTACTGCAGCATACACGCATGTGTCTCGAAGCACATGCTGACTGGGGTCTGACAGTACTGGACAACTCTGGGCAAATGTGTCTGGGGAAACCATCAAAGATGTGATGATTAATTTGGTGATTCTCTCTTATTAAAATTGGCTCTTCATTTTAGAAGTTTTTTCCAACTCTCACAAACTTAAGGAATTTCTCACTACTTGTGGGAGAAAATTGAGATGCGTGAAGTTCCAAATATACTGTGGATCTGCTTGTACTTATCAAAACACTGAATGTTCTTAGAAGAAAAGGAAATCGCCATTTCACAGCCTGGAAGCAAAGGAAATTAATCTTCATGAGGCTAGTTGGGTAATTTAGCAGCTGCCACAATACTATAGAATATCTTAATCATATTTGCATCTCCCTAAGGGTAAAGCATTTTACTTTTGCAATCTACAAGTTTGGGTCTTGGCAAAAAAACCCCAGTGCCTAGACTTTTGAAGGTAGGAGAGAAAAAGTAGCCACCTGTATTTCTTTCTTACACCAAATGACAATGCCTATTTTTGTTCCCCAGAACATTCATTCTGTACTTTGGAGTGGGAGGGAAGTACCAAACAAAACCAATCTGCCTTTGCAGGGGTTTTCTTTTTTACTTCAGAGCGTGAAGACATTCCTTGGCTTTTCATTCAGTGGAGTCTTTTAGACTATCTGGCTGCATGGCAAGGATTTTTTCTTTCTGTTTTTTTGAATAATGCAGCTACAAAGCAAATAGAGTGTTTGGGCTCTACCAAGGTATAGATGGCATGATGATAATTATCAAACTGAAGTTAATTTGCCTCAGCAGATGCTTAATATCCATCCATGCCTGTCATCCGAACACAGGGATGTTTTCTCAAATGCCGTGTTTTCCCTGTTGTCAAACTGACTTTGTTTTTTCTGGACAAACTACTCCTCAAAGCATAAACAAGAATTGTTGAACAGAGCACTGACAAGGCCTGTCTTGGATCTGTGTTAGAAACCTGTGCACTGCTGTAGATCTGACTGGTAAAACAAATGCCTATATTTAGGTGAATGTATAGGTGCACGTGAGAATGCCCATCCACATACCCACATATACATACCTACACATAGAGCCATAGAGTGCTTTGGGTTGGAAGGGACCTCAAAGATTATCTAGTGCCAACCCCCTGCTATGCACAGGGACACCCTCTACTAGATCATCTTCTGAAAAGACAGTTGTAACAGTGATGTGTTGGACTAGAGAACTGAATGGTTTG
The DNA here is from genome assembly GCA_020800305.1 of Porphyrio hochstetteri. Lineage (NCBI taxonomy): Eukaryota > Metazoa > Chordata > Aves > Gruiformes > Rallidae > Porphyrio > Porphyrio hochstetteri. Next base: position 34,311,470 of record CM036909.1, read on the forward strand.
ATGTGTTGCTCTCTGGAAGGTAGGTGATGCTGCTTTGCCTCTTCACTGTTACTTTTACTTACAACTAATTTTGAAGAAGGGGGGAAAATGGTCTATAAGTGATTCTTCTAAGGCCTATATAGGCCTTGTAGTGTTAAAAATGCATGGTGGTAACAGCTGTCAGAGAATCTCAGTATGTAACTGCATTTTATATTTTTTCTGAAGACTTTTTCTACTTCTACTGAAATTTAAATTAATTGTATGCTGTACTTTCTACTACACAAAATAAAGGTATTTAAGCTTAGAAAATTTTATGTGAAAGAAAAGCATAGAGGGAAATTACAACTCACCAAGTTCTGCTGCAGTTAGAAAACACGTATGGGCATGTGACAACTTTCAGACTCTTGGGATCTATGAGCATGTCTTATATGCATTCTTCAAAGAGATTCACCAATGAGAATGTCATACTTTTAACTGAATGTTGTATACCACTCATAATTTGCGTATCTTTGAAGTCATGTAGTGTTCTGCTTCTATTCCTATAACGTAATACAGTTGCACATTACAAAAAATATCTGCTTTGAAATGATGATGTATGTAAGGTTGAAAGAGTTCATATATTTTCGTATTCAAGAAAAAAAAGTGAAATTGTTTTGGATGAAAGGTGATTTGGTTTGCCCTGTAAATTTATAGGAGCAATTAGCTCGTACTGCTATCTGAAATTATGGTGGCTTAAAAGAAAAAATTAATCCTTTGGAAAATTACATGTTAAAGTAGTCTTTAGACTCAGAAGTTACTCTTTTCTAGATAGCTGAAATTGGATGTTTGGTCTCAGCTGTCGTCTTCACGCTCCAGATAATATTCCAGGCTGTTTTCTGAAGTGTATGAGTTACATGGGTGTCTGTCCTCTGGGTTAGCAGTGCATAGCTCTTCTTCTTCTTGTCAGTTGTACACTTCTGCTGGTTAGGGGGAAAAATCCAAGAGTGTCCATGTTGGAGTACATAGACGTGCAGATGCTGTTCTTAGCTAGGCCGCGGAGAAAGCACTGCCTTTCATTTTGTCTGTTTACACAGTTTCTGTGCTCAACTGGTTTTGATCTTGAAAAGCAAAGGTTACAGGGTGGGCTGAGGAGAATGGGTGATGTGCAGAGCGAGAAATGGTAAATGTAAAGCTGCTCTTCCAGAGGAGAGCTGAAGGGGTAGCAGAAGGCTTTACTAGACAGGGGCAAGTCCTGTGTGGGTCCAGAGCTGGGGGCTCCTGTGCTGCAGGACTTCTTCATAGGCTCCACTAGGTGGAGGCACGTTTTACAGGCTTGGTGACGTGGGGGGTGTCAAGACATCCATCAAACTCTACGGAAAAGGTTGCCTTTAATCAATGCATAGCGTGCGCTGTATGCTTTTACAAGTCGTAAATTTTGCTCTGGGAGCTAACGTTATTAATCCTGTATTTCCTTCCACGCAATGAAGGCTGTATTGTCAGAGCAGTAATACGTTCAGAATGTGTCCCTGTGCTTTAGGCTGTAGTACTCTACCCAAGTTGAAATGTCAGCTGTTTTAGTAACAGATCCTTAAGGTGAACCCCCGTTTCTTTACAGTCTTCTGGGGCTCTGCAGAGCTGCAACAGTGCTTGTTTTAGCTTTCCCTAATTTGGAAATTATTTGAAACACATAGCATATGCAAGGTGGGATAAAGAGATCCAACGTGTTCGTGGGGTTTTTCCCCTCAGAATTATTAAGAATAGAATCACAGAATCGTTTTGGTTGGAAAATACCCTTAAGGTCATCACGTTCAACCATTAACCTGACTGCTACCAAGTCCAACACAATTAGCCCTCTCACACACCTTTAGCTTTAGATAATTCAGTAAACCTTATATGTTGCATAGGAATTATTTTTTTAATCATGTAAAGTTTTTTTTCCCAATTTTAGAGAGGGTTTTTAATTAGTGTTAAAGATTAGAAATTTGAGGATTGCTATTTGTGAATTAATCTGAATAGAACTTGGTATTAAGTATCTTGTTGACCCAAGTCTCAGTGTATAAATGTCACACTATCCTAAACAAAACTTATATCCACTATGTTGTTTTAAGTATTTCTATAAAAAAGTCAGATATCATGATCCATGATATAAGAATGTAATTAAATAATTACCCTTAAATGCATGCATCTCTTTAGGAAGTTATACCTCACTGCAATTGTTGATCAGATAATTGGGGAGTCAGTTTTCTTAAACATGTTAGCTGATGGGTGGTCTTAAGAATATTAATATTAAAAGATAAAATCAAAGAATAGGAGCAGATAGAATGAAATTGGTTAACCTCCCACTCTGTGTAGAGAAGCATTCTGTTGCAGGAGAAGCTAGATTTTTAAGACCATGGCAGCTTTTGGATATCTCAACAGCAAATAGTTTGTGGGCATAGGATGACAAACTTTGCAGATTTTGAGAAAAGCCTTCTGGTTCACATGAGGCTTCATATTATTGTGAAGAAGAGCAGTGAGGAGTACAAGGACAAGTGAATAAATATCTCAAACCTTTTTTCTATAAATCATGCAGCTGTGCACTGGGGATCATTCAGGGTGGAATGGGACAGACTTCTGCAGGGAAAACAGACTCTTTTCACATATGGAGGGGTTGTCCCATGAAATCTGTCTCTGAGAGGTGGAAGCTCATACAGAACTGAGTATGAGTAATGATTACGATAACATGGAGAAAGAAAAAGTTATTGGATAACAACAATTATGGTTTTTTTACAGATCTATTGAGCACCATTTTAGTATATGCTTTTCAGACTTTGAGGTTGTTATTTTATATCTATATTTGCATCCTTCCAGTACCAGAAACGGTGTGTTTTCACAGGTTAGAATAGTCAGCCTTGAAAATCAGGTTCAAATTTATTGTGCCAGCTTTCTTTTTGGTTTCTTTTCTGGAAGACGTGACTAATATTTATTATTTCTTTAGACAATCAATTAGGCATTTCAGAGTTATCTGAAACTTTGAGTGGAAGATGATATAGAAGTAAAAATTTATAATATTTAATTTTAGAGCATAAAAATTGTCCCAGAACATTTTTGGTAGCAAAGTGCAAAAGAGAAATAGAAGGGAGACAGCCTAGTCTTAATGGCTGTACTCTTGAATATTGTTTATTCTTGGTCTTAAAAGTAGGTTTTATGTGCAGGAGGCAATGGTGACATGCTATTAATTTATCTGAATAAAGCCTCTCTACAATAGCTGTAGTAGCTATTGAGAGGTAATTAGTTAAATCTTAATTTCAACCTGTGGCTGAGATTTGGGCTTGTTGGCCAGTGATACTGAAAATGCTAGCCTCAAAAATATTTTAACAGAGCTCTGTTACTTGCAATTGCAAGAGACCTGGAAGTAATAGAGCTTTTGTCTTTTTTCATATGGGATCTGGGGCAACAGTTGTATTTTTAAGGGACGAAGGGTATTTCTTCACAGTCTCCAAGACCATCAAATGTGAATCCTTTTCCTGGCTGCTAGCATAAATTGTCACAGTGATCTCTTTGATTTGAGTTCTTGCCTAATGTTTTATTTTTAGGTAGTTGATCTGAACACCGTTTTGGTGTTGGGGAAGCATAAAGACCGTGGAAATACATACATAATACAAGAAGTAGATTTCATTTACCATCAGTCAGTGAACTTTGAGTGTAGTGCTTGTTTCAGAATAACTCTTGTGCTATTTCTCCGTGCAATTTGATACCTGATTAGTGTCTCAAACAACAAAACAAGTCTTAATTTTGTAAAAAAACCCAAAAGACTTTAAATAGTAGTATCTAAGCTTCAAATTCCTTCAGTAACATTTGACAATGGTATTTTAAAGCAAATGGAATTGTACTTAGTTCCTTCCAATAGATAACATCTATGACCAATTAAAAATTCTTATATACAATTAATATGAACTTCATAGGCTTTTGTTATAATTTTATTGGAAATCAGTTAGTGTTTGAAGAATAACAGTGTCAGCTTAAAAAAAATCTAGTCTAGCAAATAAAACCTAATGAAGTGGAGTAAATGGTTCCTTATTGCAGCAACTAAGGCTACACCAAGATTCTATAATTTTCATTCTCCTGGACAATTTTCAGTTCAGTGTTTTCCTGATGAAGAGTATGAGTACCTATCTTTGAATCTGCTGAGTTTTTTCTAGCTGCTATTTTAATTCTGGATCAAATATCTACAGCGCCTGGGATTAATTAACTAATTCACTAATGGCTTTGGGTCACATTTACCTGAATTCATTGACCACATGTTTATCGTCATGCTCTGGTCTAATGAGTTTTTTAATGAATGTAGTATTAATATAGACAAAGGCCTACAAGGTTAAGTAGTTTAATGAAGATTGTTGGCCAGGCATCAAGAGAATTTAAATTTCATTCTTAGTCTTGAAGTGTGATAAATCTGGCTAATGCTAGGGGAAAAAAAAGTCAAAATATGGTGAATACTGTGTCAGCTCTGGAGTACTTTTCTTACATGTTTACTGTTTTCTCAAATATTTAGCTAACAAGAAACATTTATCTCTTTGCCAAAGACCTTTTCTGTAACAGAAAGCACTGGTGAAAGACTGAGATGGTTCTGCATGAAGTAGTATTGTGGGGCAGCTGCCCAAGAATGGTACACCCTAGCAAAAGCAAGAACTCTTGTGCTGTACTACCTAACAAGGCGGGAATTGGTGCAGGATGGATGCAATGTTAATTTAGGGCAAAAATGTAATGTGAACTCTGACCACTGCTGAGTGATTTCTTATTAGAGGATATTTTGTTTGATATACATCACCTTTCTGTCTATTTCTGGATGAGTTCAAAGTAATTCTCAAGATTTAAGATATTCTTGTGTTTAGTGGCTAAAGTGAGTAATTTAGTATTTTTTCATACGTTTAATTCAACTAATGTAGTTAGATAAGAGATATATAGTTAAAGATGATCAACCAACAAATCAGTGCAGTACTTATTTGATACAATATTCAAACAGTCCTGATGAATAACACAGCCAATTAGAGAAATTTCTAATCTAATGGATGAATGTAATTCTAAGAATCTGGTTTCTTGTTAAATACACAGTTCAGTTTCTGGGAATGCTCATCCGTATCTGCTTCATTTTTTCCAATTTCCTTTTTGCCATTTTTCAGATGCCCAATCTTCTCCCATCAGTGTCTCTACTTCTAGTTCCACAGCCTTTTTATTTTTCTATCCAACCTGTTTCACTTTGTCCATGGATGAGGAGCTCAGGAGGAATTAGCAGCACTCATTGCTGGAATAGATAGGAGAGATTTTAATATATTAATAATGACAACATCAGCAATTATAACAAAAAGTAGAAAGAAGAGTTAAAAAAAGGAGTCTTCTACTTGTAATATATCTGTGGTCAGGAGAAAGTGCAAAGGTTGGTGGTCTTGCTCCTCTTTCTTTCCTAGAAATTTCAGAAGGTAGTACAAAGGCCACCCAAACCTGATTCTTTCCAAGAAGAGCTCTCTTTAGTTCCCAGTTTGAGTGTAGATTAGGAGCTGTGTTCATTGTGCTGAAAAGCTGTTTTTTGTAGATGGATAAGATTGATCAAATCGAGTACTCTGTAGAAATCAGTTGGTTTTGTGCTGCTGCGATAGCTTATGGTTAGGATTGGCAGACCACAAAGCTCTTTAGTGGCTATCACTGCTTTTCAGATCTGGACCCAGTGTTGTGTGGGCATAAAATGTTAAATCATGGAGTGTAAAGCCTCATTTTCTCATTTTATTTCTGTATTTAAAAAAAAATGGCTGTTTCTTTTTCAACTTGGCAATACAAGTTTCATTCACAAAGTTCCTTCTGTTACTGCAAAAGGGATGAGTTTCAAAGTGTTATTTTTATTCAATACATATTCTACATACGCCGTTACGGAAGTGAAGTTAGGCAATAACACACATGACTTTTTTTTGAGGTTTGAATTAAAGATGTGGAAATGTTGAGCTTCTTATATTTGATCTCTTCTGGTATTGCCCTTGTTTCTGTTGAAACACTGATCAAAAATCAATGCCACAGCTAAAACTTGTCACAACGAAATTAAAGCCTTATTTGATCAAGCTATAACGCACGTGTAAATGGCAGCACTTGCTGTTGTGTGTTAGGAGCCTGCCATTGCATTCTCCACGAGTTGAGACTGCAGCACTTCAAATGCTACTCTTTTTGATACGTTAAAATGTACCTCCAGCCCATCAAAGCATTTCCTTGGGAAGTTGTGGTTCGCTACAGCATGACCAAGCTAATGTTCTTACATGGAAATGAAAGGAAAGCAGAAGCTGAGCTGTTTGAGAAACGTTGGCACGGCGAGGGATTACCCTGTCCCATTTTCCCCAAACCACATTTTTCTGAAATGACGCTTCCAGGGAGAGTCCCCACCCAGGCAGCCCTTCTCCCAGATGAGGTAAAGGAAGCCACCATCGAGCTGAGCTGGGAGCTGTGGTAGGCTTCTCGGAGTTGGAAACCTCTCTTCATTACATCACACCTGGCCGTATTTCAGAGATTAATGAACAGCATCTTGTCAGTTTTAATATATCGCAGTGCTTTAGTTTACATTGACGATGTAATCATAAATTCCCTGAGCTGTGAACTACACCTTAAGGACTTGCATGGAGTTCTGAGAAGGCATGAAAAAGAAATGACTGTAAACTAGAGAGTGTGCCAGTTTTGAGCAAAACCTGCAGATTTTCTAGGACATTAGGTTTCAAAAGAAGGATTACACACAGACTAAACAGAGTAGAAGTCATAAAAATTTAAAGACATCACAAAAATGAGATCCTTTTTAGGTATGACAGAATACTAAAGGAAATTTATACTGAATTATACCACCCAAGCAGACTCATTAATTAACATAATGAGAAAATATGTTCCATTTCCATGGACCCAGGAGTGTCAGGAAGCATTTGACACTTTTAAAAGGGGGAGAGGTGCACTTGCACACACTTCACCACTCCTGAAAGTCTCAGATTTTAGCTTATCTATTGACATTCATATTTGGGCTGCTGAAGCATTTGGATACATGCTAATCAAGAGAGGGAAGAAGAAAAAATTACTGTAAGTGACCAATATGTCTAAAAAAGGGTAAATATCTCTTGTGCTATGCAACTTTTCAAGTTACATCTTGTGTCTTGAGCACTGGAGAGATTATCATATCATGCTGGGAAATCATGAGTGAAAAGAAGTTTTTTATTGTCAAGATAGGATTCTGAAAATGATGTGAAACTTTTAAATCCATACGCAGATGCTATGTGTTCATTCCAACTGTTTATACTTCTAAAGCTGGCAAGTAGGGCAATTTGCAGGATCAGGAAATAAAAACCAGACTTTCAAGGTTGTTCAGACATCAATTTTCTGTGCAAATGATTTTAAAAATCAGGTTCTAATTCCTTTTGTGAGTTTTATTCCATCCCTTATATTAAAATATTCCTATGCATATTGCTTGGAAATTCTTATATTCATTCCTTGATAGAAGCAAACCAAAAAAATTACTTTGATCCTTATTTTTTTTCATGATACAGGAAAACCCTGGACCATGTTGTTTTATTTCTTACCTGTGATGTAATGGCCACTTGATCTTAAGAAGGAGATATTGTAGGCACCCTTTTCTGCATTGTGCCCTGTAATCTTTCAGTTTGGAATGCACCACACAGGTATTTCCATCTCTGTTGATTTGAAGAAATTTTGATAAATGTGATTCCTCTCTGCAGATATATTCTTAGGCTTAATATGCAGATGTGTATTCAAGTAAAGCACCACTTTCATTCTTTGATTTTTTTTTTTCTTTAATTTTTTTTTTTTAAATTAACTTTTATGTTTCTTTTTGCTTGTTTGTGGCAGGAAATGGGCCTGCCACGAATGATCCCTTCTCTCTTTGGTCCTAAGCAGTTTGCATGCTGTGTGTGCAAAACTGTGCTGTAGCCAAAGTAATACTTGAAATATTTGGTCACCATGAATCAACAGAAAGAAGGCCAAACCTCATACTTTTATGATGACATTAAAAAGCAGGAGATAAGGGTTATAGCTAACCTATCTGTGTGGTTGAACTGCAAGGTAGCAGTTCTTTTGTAATGGCCAAAAAATGGATGTTAAGGCAGAAGATGCAGAAGAATTTTATGGTTAATTGAAATCAGTGAAAATACATAGACAAAATCCAGTTTATTTACCTTAAGCATTGTCATATGTTAACTGTCATTTAATAGGAGTGCTAATTACTGCCCTGATTATGTTAATCAGAATGTTTGCAATCCAGTGGGTATTAATTTATTTAAAATCTTTTGTCTCTTACAGTTGTGCAAACTTTATTGGCATTGCCAGTTTCTGAGGAGAAACTGGGGAAAATGTGCTGCTAATCCTGATACAGATACTTGGTAGAAAACTTTCTGAGCAGGTAGCTTTCGAAACAGGCAGAGGAAGGAATCTGATTTGCATGGGTTTACTCTTTATAAAAGTGTAATTGTTAATTAATCCCTGTTAATTTGAGTGATTGTTTTCTGATCTGTGGAAGGTTTGACTTAAGTCATTAATGATACTAGAGGAGTCTTTGGCTGTGTCTGTACTGCATTTAATAGTGTCTGCAGCACATCACATCAGTCTCTGAATGAGGTCTCAGTAAGCACTTTAGGAGACTGCTTGCAGCTTAAAACACTCCTGCAGAGCTTCATGGGCTTACCTGAGATGTTCCTTTCCTTCCCAAGGCTTCCTGATGCCACTACTTGACCGCTGCTCATAACCAAGCTGATTTAAAGCTATCTCCCAGATCTCTGCACAACTCCACAGTCATTAAAAGCTTCAGCAGACAGGTCTTCTCTTTCCTTTCCTTTTCTAAAAGAGAAGACACTCCAGTACTTTCTGTTACCTGTTCAAAAGATGCATGAAAGGATTCATTTAATCTTGTGGGTTTTTAATGTCTCGGTGCCATACCTGACAAACCTTTCATTTTGAGCTTTTTGTGGGGGTATTCATTTGTCAGGGAGCTGAAGCTCAAAGCTCACAGTGATAGCCACACGCTCCACTGAAGCCAATTGCCGTCTGAACTTGCCTTCCTAAAGCCTCTGTTAAACTTAATCAGATTTTAATCTCTCTGTGGGTTGCTATGTTGGCACCGCTGAAATCACAGGCAGAGCTCCTGTGGACATCAACAGATTTGGATTTACTCTGTGATCTTTCTTGGCAGGTGGATTTTGAAAAACAAATAGCTCCTAGCTCTCAGGCTGTAATTCTTATGTCCAGGCTGTTTGCCTAGCAGTTTGTGTGATGTCTTTTAAGCCTTAAAAACAAACACTTTGGGTCTTGTCCCTAAGCACTCGGCCACAGTGAGGGGTAAGTGCAGAAGAAGAGGCTTTCTCGGTGCTGCCTGTTGGAAAGGGACCAGTCAGAAGAGCAGAGCTTAAGGGCAGAAGAGGGAGTCTGACTCACCTGGAAGGAAGAAGAACTGAAACACTGGGTCCTGCTTCTTGGAGCGTGTATAACTAACTTGTTAAGAAGCACTAAATTAGTGGGCCTTTCCACTTTCAAATAAGCTCTGAAGAGTCTGACTCCATTCTTCGTTCTCTTCTTTTGACCCACTATCATTTCTATCATTTCTATCATTTCTGGCTGCATTGTAGCTTGGATTCAACCAGGAGGACTTCAGTCAGAGGGATTTCTTGGGAAGTAAGCAGTAGAGTTAGATTCACGTCTTTCTGAATTGTAGCAGTGTTCTTATCGTTACACTGGCACCACCACCCATGAAGTTAATTGAGGCGCTGACTATGACTAACTTTTCAGGATTTTCCAGGGTCTCAAGCAAGCTTTGGCAGTTTTATGTCTTATCCTGGATTGCTTTTAGAAGGAGATAAGTATCTGTCTCTGTATTGTTCGGGTACTTCTGAGGATGTATGCCAGCCAGAAGAAATTCTAGCCAGATTAAATGGTGCATAGTGAGTTCAGGTGCCAGGAAATTTAAGTAGTACTGGAAATTGGGTAGATGGGGTTGTTGTTTGGGACTCAGAAGGGTTTACCTGCCTGAGACACACTTCAGGTAGACAAAAGAACATAATATGAAACCTGCTGTCTTCTTGGAAGAAAGAGTGATCCAAAACAAACCCATCCAGTCCAATCATTGTATGTCAGACACTGAAAGTAAGATACTTAGTGTTCCATCTGGGGTAATTTTGGGTGAATTCTGTACTGCAGCTTCCGCAGTTGCTGCTACCTGAGTATTACGTGATGTATTTTATTTCCAGGCTAATGAAAGAAGAATTTGCAAGACAACAGGAAGCTTAGAAAATGTTAAACTGACAGTTTTATCTGCACACTGAAAATCTGATGACTCCTTAGAAGTTCTACCCTAAAGAAAAAGCTGTAATTAAAAATGCAAAGTAAATATGGTTCTAGTCATTCACAGGGGGCCACTCAGACTCAATTAATCTTACTGCTAAAGTATTTAAATAAGAAATGCCAGAAAATTTCAGATAGCTTTCTACTTTGGAACCATTTTAATAAGCTAACATGGTAATGAGTTCACTGGTTTCATCCTGTTGGTTATACTCAAGTCTCTGTGCTGCTCAGTCTCTTCACCATCATTTTTCTCTGACCTAACCATCTTGAAAACTACCCGTTGTGTCCTTTTTCATTCTTCGTTCGCTTCGATCTAGAACCAAATAGCTTTGAGTAAGTGCACAAATGATGCATGAGGTATTACCCATGTGTGCATAGCTGCAGGTTTCTGTTACAGGTATAATAAGGAGCAGATACATGTAGACTGTACAGTTATAAGTCTTGGAAACCTCAGGGTTAGGCTGACATAAGTGCCTTCTGATGGCTTGCTAGGTAAGATCTAGCACGAGGCTCTCCAGGGATGAATTTCTTAAAAAAATAAAAGTGGGTTTGACTGCATTTATTTGATATTACATTCATAGGTGTAAAATAGCAGTTTATAGTTTCACTTGTCCATTTCCCTTGCTCTGGATCTGCCTCCCTGATCAAGAAATTCAATAGCTATTAAAAGCTGCAGCTGTACTAACAGTCTTATGCTTTATAGAAGGCATTTTGCAGCTATTACTTTGGAACAGGCGTTCTGTGCCAGTACAGATGTTGCGTCCACCTTTTTCATAAGCACTTTATCTGCACCATGGGCATTGCATTTCTAATGTTTGCTTGGAATTGCTAAACATGCTCCATAGCTGTAATTTATTTGGGCTGGTGTAGTTTAAAGACCTGAAAGCTATATCTGCACCTGTTTTATTCATCTGACCAGAAAAAAACACTAATTCCACTGCATGAGAGTTTGTAGAGTTTGGATCTCTCCTTTATAAATCTACTGGACCAAATGCAGCCCTCTGATTCGCATGTACGTCCCCCTTCCCAGAAGTGGAAATAGCTTGCATATATCTCACTGAACTTCAGTTTTCTAATATTGAAGGGAGAATGTACCACTTGATCTAAGGGGGGCTTGGTATGCAACTCCTACGCTCCCTTAGTTAGTCCCTCTCTGAGAAATCAAATGTGCATGAGTGAATGGTGAAACATGTAGAACTGTGTGCATAAGTGGAGCAAACTCTGTTAGTACAATGACACTGGTTACAGTGTGAAATGATACGACATACTCTTCTGAGTGCAGTGTATTTAGAGTGATAGAAAATGAGAAGGAAAAGCAACTACTTAATGTAACCCAATTCACCTCCTGACTACTCTGATATCGGTGAATTTGTACTAATGTAGGATAAGCAACAGCTGAAGAAGGCTGCAATATTGGCAGTAGACTAAGTAATACATGATAAATTTTAAATATTGAATATTGAACCAGAGTAAAAGCCATTCATTCAACTGTTTCAGCCCAAAATTCTGGAATTCAGACAAAATCCAGGAGTAGTCCTAGCTTTGAAAGACAAAAAACTCAAAAAACCCCCCTTTAAAAAACCCAGAAACTACCCCAAATCGAGCAAACAAGAAAGCCACTGTTCAGTGAGGTTTTTTCAAAACCAAAGCTATGCCCCACTTTGCCTAATTCTGCCAGAGATGTATGTCATCTGTAGACATGTCATCAAATATGACTCAAACCAACCCTTCCCCCAAAATAAATAATTGCAACCACACAGACCAAAATGATTCTTTGGCATTTTCAAGATTCTACCCTACTTACTTGTGGTGCATTTTTAATTCAAGTTAAACCAGGGGTTGATCCCTTACTTAGTGTTTTTTGTTAAAATAAAATAGAAAAAAAAATGACTTGTGCCATAATCAATCTTGTTAAAAACTTGTAAACATATAGTAAATTTAGCGCAGTAGAATGAAGAAGCAGCACCTAAGAAACCTAATAAAGGACAACAGGCTTAAAGAACAGAGCTATATGTGGAAGTAGAGAAGACACTAAAAGGACAGAAGCTTATTCAAAGCATATATTTTGGGAGTAGTGATTAAATACTGAAGCAAAGATATTATTAGTAACTATATTACTGAAATGAAATGCTCCAGAATTGTCCATTTAGGCTTTGGAATCCTTGACAAACCACATGAGCCTTGTTCAAGAGGCCAAGGATACCTCCTTTGATTCATCCAAAGGCAGAGCAGCATTTGGCTCCTCAGGTTAAGGATGCCATCGAACCTCCAGAGAGAATTACAGTCTTGCTGTACACAGCTGAGTGTATGTAATTCTTTAAGTAAAAACCATCTCTTATGTGTTGTGAAAGAAATGAAAGGTAGCTGTTAATTCCAAGGCTTATAAATATGTCAGTGGGTTTTCATAATGTCTTAATAAATTACATAAACAAACTCAATGATTCATGATGTCACCAGAACTGCATGCTGCCCTGTATTTACTGTAATGCACTGTACCTCACAGAATTCTTTTGCTATGTAGGTCCCATGGAAAAATCTAAACAATCCTCATCGATTTCTTAATTCTTTTATATTTGCTGTTTTTCAGCTGCTTTCTGGTTCCAAGCCTTTCTTCAAATGAAGAAAATATTTAAGAAAATGCATTTACAAGAACATTGCTTCAGCTGCTGAATTTATTAATTGAAAAGCTGAAGTAAAATACAGTTTTCAAATATTCTTAAATTTGGGTGAAGTTCAGATTTTCCTTGGATCCTTGTTCTCAGGCTGGCCACTGGCCCATACAACTAATGGTATAACTAGCTGAAAAATGGAAAAACAATTTCATGTAAATTTGAACATTATTTTGGCTCAGATCTGAAGTTTAGATATAGCGTAAGGATCCTAGTGTCAGTAATGCTTCATTCTTTAGTCAAAAAAACACACGCAGGATGGGCGAAGCCCTTCAGGTAAGTTAAATGTCTAAGACTAATTCAACAGCATTTCAAAACCACGAAGGAAAACCTTGTGTGTGAAGAAGCCCTGGGCTTGTTAGGGCTCCCTGTCCAAACTGGACTTTACTCACAGCTGTAAGCTGCAAGAGTAATTTGCATTTTAGTGTCGTGATCAAATGTTCTTTTGTATCGAAAGGTACAGCGAGTTGATCCTACTGAGTTGGCCCTGCTCCCACATACGTGCCTAGGTATTGATTTCAGTGGAACGGTGTCTGTTACTTGAGGTGGGGGGAATGGAAGCAATTCCACTCTGCACCCCTGGCTTATGGCCCTTATTTAAATCACTGGAAACGGTACATCTGAAATATATGTTGTTTTGAAGATGTGCTTCTCCAAAGATAATAAGCAAAACAAAGAACCAATCCCCAACATTTCTCCCATCATTACTGAGCTGCTTCTTCACAATACCTATACTTGAAAAGCTTGTATGTGAAATCCCCTTGTTCAAGCTATATGTATGTTCTCATATTGCTTGCAACGAAACAGATATCTTTTCTATAAGGAGGTCTTAATTTTCACTCTCATCTATCCAGAAGCAAACAGGAAACCCCATTCCAAACTTCCCATTCCAAAAATAATAGCAGTGTTCAGTCACATTTTATGAAAGCATCTTAGAATTTATATAAATAAAACTAGTGTACATTTCAAAGAATATATAAAATGCTGGTGTTTTGCTTTTACTGCAAAGATCAAAGAGCTGACTAAAATTTAAATTTCATGAATCTTAAATTATGCATTTAGTCATAACAAAAATATTAAAACAAAAAAATTTAAAGCAGCAGGTGTACCTTATATAGTAAGATAAAGTTTAATATATTTTATTAGCTTAAGGGACACAGAATAACTATCTATCCAGAACTTCAGGCATGCATTTACATAAATATATTAAATTAAGAAAAGCAATTATACACTTAAACATCCTTTTGTCTAAAAAAATCATTAAATCCACAGATTAACAATAAATCCAACTCTATGCATTTATCACTTCCAGATACAACTGTTCCATTTCTCAGATATTACACAAATACATTTGTTAGAATTTATATGCATTATACATATATTATATATTACATAATAATGTGTATACATACATGGTGTTCAATAATATAATAATAATTTGTACTTTTTATAGCACTTTTCATTTGAAGAGCTCAAAGCGCTTTACAAGGACTGATTTCACTAATTGTCAGATGGAAAGTGGAGGCACAAAGATGCATTTATTTTAGGTTATTTGGAAAGATTCAGAATTTGAGAGACAGTAACTGAATTCTCCTGCTGTGAACTTCAGCCATGCTGTCCCCCTGCAAAGAAGTACAGGCGTAACGTTTGTAGTCTGCGCAGGTAGACTTGCAAAGGCTTGTAAGGTCTCAAACCGAGAAAGCACTTAATTCTATTAATAACGTTAAGCACATGACTTCAGGGAGACTCATATGCTTAAAATTACTTGTGTGCTCCAGTGCTCTGCTAGATTGGTGCATGTATATGCTTAGTACTATAATACAGTTTATAGAAGATACTTAAACATAGTTTGAATGATATTTTCTAAGCTATTTTCCCACATTTCAAATGTACATACAGTACCTGACAGCTACTATAAAATAAAACTAATTGAAGAGAGGAATATCACAACAGTAATGTTCTCAAGTGACAGAACTTTGTTATTTCTGTTTCCTTTAATGCTTGGCTCCCATTACAATCTAACTGTTCTTGAAAAGGAATTGAAGTTTTAATTCTGCAGTATATTTTGCGGGGGATGGCTAATAGCATTTCTAGATAATTCACAGAGGAGGGTTACTGCTTCTAGGATCAATGGATATCACTACAAGATAGATCTACTCGCTTGATACTGGCTGGTTTCTGGTCTCAACAGCTTTTCCTATGAATTAAGTTCATTCTACACACTAGTTCTGACTCTGCCTAGAACATTTTCCTTCTAGTGGCTCCTTCTAGGAACACTCAGAAAATGGGATTTATTACTGCCTGGTGGTGGAAACCACCTTTTTGTCCTGCAGCAAAATATATCCTACATTTAAAAAAACCCAAACCCTAAACCTACAAAACAGCTGCCTTTCTGCCTTCTTTCCGCCCAAAAATGCTGTGAACCCAGCCGCTGTTTGTATTCACATGAAATACATTCTGAAATTTCCTGGGAATTTAAGCAATTTTTCATTAAATATATTTTCTCTTTTATTTTTGTTGCAAAATGAGAACAAAGAGGAAAATCTCATAGACTGTAAAAGGAACTTAACTATATGATACCTGGGACCCTACTGATCACTTATAACAGATGCAAAGTTGTTTTCTATTAGTTGAAATAAAAATCTTCTCCAATGATGTAACTTGCCATTTGTGCACATTCTTAGCATTAATTTCTGACATTTTTGATTGTGTAAGCCAGTGCATTTACAGTAGACAATATGTAAAGACACACATTAAATGTATAGAGCAGAATAGTATTTTTTTGTGAATTCCTACAGCATAAAATGGTAACTAGAATGATACCTTTTCAGTACCAAGAGCTCTGGTAAGCAGGTGTATCACTTGGCTTTCACATCAAACTGCAGAGTGTAACGTGAAGAAAAATGTCCTATGGAATCCTATGGGAGTTTTCTTTGGGTTACGGGACAAAATAATCTTTTGCTAATATATAGGCTAAATTAGTAATTATTAGTAAACTCACTCATGAGTGAGCTGAAAGAAAAAGGTTGGTGTGGCAGCTGAACCACTGCATGGTCCTATAAAATAATACTGTCTCTCTTTTCCCAGACAAGGCGTTAGAAATGCTGCCTGATTAGCCGGTCTGCCCAGTGTAAATCCATGCAGAATTAATTGCTGTGCTAAGAGTATTTGGCTGTCGTGCATTTTACAGCACAATAAATTCTGTGTGCGGGGTCGTGACTGAAACCAGTGAGTCCGAAGGCAAGCAGCTATCGCTTTGCCTCGCACACGTCCCCGGTGCCTGCTCATGTGCCACCCCCTAACCACTTACGCCTGTCATTTCAGTACTGGGGAGTCTCATCGCTGTCAGCCTTGCTGGCCTTATTAGTAAGGGCGACAGTGTGGAGTCTTGATGAAAGGTTGCACCATCCCTGTTAAATACAGGAAGAAAGGTTTGAAATATGTGCCCAATGCTGGGCTGAAAACAGCTGAGGGAACTTGTCTCCAGGTGTTTGTGAGCATCTGTGGAGGCAACCTGGGGCCCTGTCTTACTATGGCTCTTTTATCAAGTGGGGCCACTGGCTTGGTATTTTAATCATTTTCCTGCAGAGTGGCAAATGACGCTTATATATTTGAATATATATGTATTATATATGCTTTGAAATAAGCATATATATGTGTGTGAAAGGGGAAAAAATGTGAGCTGATTGCTCGGCGTTTTTAAAGAAGCATTGGGTAGTCTGTGGGACTTCCTAGACCCCTTGTGTAACTGCTGTAAGGAAAATACCTCTAAGGAAACCCAAGAGGGCTGGGTATGCTCCGTGTGGCTTTATGCAGGGCTGAATCCGCAGTTTTATTCCAGAAAGCCTTGATGTGTCTAATGACTGCAGATGCAGACACAGGGAGGTCATGTCTGAAGTTAACATCTTCTGCCAGCTAAGTGGGTATCTTTTAAGGACTTAATCCTGTAACTAATGAAGTCAATAGGAGATTTTCAGTTGACATCAATGGACTTTGAGTCAGGCCCTCAAAGATTAAAGTAATCCTTTACTAAGCTTTCAGGTGGCTTCTGCTGTTTCACACCTATATCCCAAGAAGTACATATGTCTTATTTCATGGAATTACTCTGCTCTTGAAAACATGAACATTCAGCAAAACAGTCTTAACTTTTTTTTCAGTGTTTCTACAACATTTTGCCCTGAAATTACTTATGGAAATACTAGTTTCTTAGAGCCAGAACCCCGATTATTTGGTACATATATTTCTACAAATTTGTTTTGGAATATATTTAAAGGGTTGGTGTCTTTCCTTATGTGATTCTTAGTTAATTTTCTTTAAATTACAAAAATAAAACATTGGTCTATTACAAAATTGGAAAAATTTGGTTTTATCTACTTCATGACTCCCTCCTTTTTTTGCTGAGACAAAGATCACCTTTTAAGTTGTACAGAAGATCAAAATGGTATCCTAATTAAACTGATAGAGTTAAATTAAAGGATGGAAAATTAGAAAGTATTAATGTATTTTAAAGGATTTACACAATTAAGGAAAAGTACGTGGAGCAGGATGTCCTTGGAGTGATTTTTTTTCCATGTAGGCCTAATCTAATAAATGCCTATTCCGTGTATGCAAGTAGAATTACATGCATGAATATTTATTTTCACCTCAATGAGACTTTACAGCTGTGAAAAACTACTTGTTCGTGTTCTCAGCGTCTCCACATTTATACATGAAACTATCCTAATTTCTAACCCCAGGTTAGAGGAAGTGTATACTGAAAAGTAACATTTCATCATCCCAGGAATATCATTCTGCTTTTTACTTGAGGCATCTGATTATTGGCTCGAAATCAGTAACATTCGGATGAGCCCAGTGACTGTACAGTGAACAAGCACTTTCTCCAGCTTCAGTCTATCCGTGGCTGAGCTCCTGACCTTTACATGCCCAGCTAAAATATAGTATTAGAAGTACCTATAAAACCACAGAGTTCTGTACAATGATCCAAAGATAAAATCCTTAGCCTGCTGTGAAGCCTCTCTGATGCACAATGCTATCAAGCAGTTTCAAAAATAAAACATATAACCTGCAGCAATCAGGGATTACTGGCAATTGTGGTGCCTCTAGAAAGGAAGGGGCTGCAAAACCAAAATGTGGAGAGGTGAATGAAAGGAGAGGGGCAATAAACAGAGGTGTTCTGTTGGTGATGTAGTATTTTTACCTCACTTACACTTTGTTTGCATGAAATAGAATAACCTGTGAGGATTTAAAGGTACAAAGAGTTTGCATCTGTGTCCCTGACTGTTGAAGAAATATATTTCCCTGGGGGGAGTGTTTGAATTAATATTTCTTAGTGGATGCATTAGAAAAATAAGTTAACTGCTTTTCTGAAAAGGACTGAAACAATTTGGAGCTGATTTTACATAACACCTTTCTGTTGCCCTACTTATCTATGCAGTAAAAATGTTTCTCCTTAAATTCCAATAATACCCCTTCTTTCTGATCAGTGACATTCTGGAAGAGCAAGATGGAAGTTTTCTGTCCCAAAAGAATAAAATGAGGGTTGAAAACTAGCAGACACCAGGAACAGAGTTCTGTTTCTTGCGACAGGTATGTTTGTTCTCTTTTCGCAGTAGAAAGCCTCCAAGAATGCTTGAAACATACAATGTGTTGGGAACAGAGAGGCAGTATCTCCGAACAAAGGAAGAAATGAATGGAATAAAAGATTAGGGGAGAGAGAGACAGAGACAGAGACAACTCGAACACATACATAAAATCCCTTCTGGAGGCCCTTATCTAATTGCCTCATTTATCTAGTTTCATTTATAAGCTCAGTTTTATTCCGGGACACTCTCGGAGGCTGTGTGAGAATGGCTGCAGAATGACCTAACTGGCAACCGGCTTTCTACAGACCCCTTTTTATTTTTGTATGCCAGTTCTCAGGGCAATTACTGCAGTTGCCCTTTTTATATTAGCATCTTGGGTGGTTAGGCCTGGGGTTTACTCACTCTTTTTAATAGTATAATTTCTTTTGATAAATAAGAGCTAGGATTTTTTTGTCTTTTTTTTTTTTAAGAATACTTTTTTCCCCTGGGACTTCCTATGTATGCACGCAGGCTTCATGCAGATGCTTGCTTTCACGTGATGTAAAAGATGATTTAAAAATGAAGCAAAATACTTGCCACAAACTCTCTCCCCTCTCTCTCTAATCTTCACATAGATTACTACTTAGGTTTCAGGTTTTGATGAGATGACTTAAGAATTTTTTTTTTTTTAAATAAAATAAATGGAAGTATTCTACTTAAATTTTGAAAGCGATTTTCTGGGTGCAGCACAGCTGATGTGAGGTTTTTGCCACTGATTTGAATGAGGCCTGGATTTAATTCTTAGCTTTTACTGACATTTTACTTTCTGATTTCACTAGTAAACTAAACTGTCTTTATTATTAAGATCAAAACTCTTAAGATCATTGCTATCCCTTCTCTGTATGACTATGGCATGTATATTATTGGGGATCTTCAATTTAGGTATTATCTGTGGTATTTTCTATGTCTCCGGGAACTAAGCGGTGAGAAAAGAACTATCACATCTCCCCATCTGGTTGTTGAAAATAATGCGCCACAGTGGAGTTAAAGTTGGGTTTATTTTTAAATGTACTTGATTAAAGAAAGCGTTGAAGATGTTATCTCTGTCAGATATTTAAATGTTGCTAAAACACTTCAGCAGCTTTCTCGCTTTGCCGATTATGAAGAGTGTAATAAAACCGCGCTATTTGACAGATTTAGACAGCTGGCTCATTCATGAGAAGTTCACATTTTTGTCACCCACGTTGAATAAGGAAAGATTAGATGCTAAGGTCAATTTACAAAAATGGTTGTCAGGACATTTTTTAATTGTAAAACTTTGTGATGGAATTCAGGGAAAAGGCTAAAGGCAGAAAGCAGCGGAGACAAAGAGCTGCTATTAACCTACAGATGCTACCGCAGGGTTCATTTTAAGATTGGTCACACCGCTTAGCCAATGAAGTGTTCATGTGACTATAAGGGACCACCCTTTTCTGGGGTGAGAGGGCAATTTGGTCTTCATGCTCATTTAATCCCGAGACGTCTTTCAATGGACCGTCAGTTGAATCTACATTGTGCAAAATTATGCATGCACTTTTTAATGCAGACCATTGTTCGCTGAGCACTTAACCAAGATTTCTCAACCAATTTCCATTTGGCATGAGGTCACTCGAAACCCAGGCAAACATATATGGAAGGCAAGTGTAATTTTCTCTTCCTCTGAGCTGGAGTGCGTCGGACAGAGAAATGCGTGTTTCAGGCAAGCTGTACTTTCAGACTTAATACTTGCTAAATCAAGACTGACAGCTTTCTATAAAGGAAAATTTGTTGCACATCACTGCCCTAGAGAGGTGATTTTGCTACCGGAGAGTAATATGGCTAAGGTCTTTTAGGTCCTATTGCCTAAAGTGTTGTAAGTTATTGATGCATGACCGGCTGCTTATAAGATCCATAGGATGTGCACAGTGTGGCTACTCTGCTTTCTTTTCATAGGCAAGGGTTTGTAAATGCCAGGTAGTGCAAAGGAAATTTGATAGTGGGCAAGTAGTGAGCAAAGAAACTGCCAGTAACACGCTAGAGCGGGAGAGAAGAGAGCACCAGTTCTGAAGATATATCTAATTAGACTATTAATGCTTTAGAAAACCTGACTATAGCATGTACACCGTATTTATTGATACATTTACAGAGACTCAATTTTATGCTAGCTCTTCAAGGAACGTACATTTAGAAATGCATTTGGCGAGAATAGTTATAGGTTTTGTACAAGTGACATCTTACACAGCCAACAAGCGCTCATGTGAGCTCTCGTCGAGGGACGGAAGTTCCGTTCAGTGTGAGGTGGGCAGCAGTCTACTCGTGTATAATCTGTCCCGTCCTGTTACAGTGAAAATCGCTTTATGAACACTCTTAACATGTGCTGGAATTTTATTATGATTGGTTGGCAGTTGTTTTTTTTTCATCCGTCGGTAAGGAATACAAGTTGACACAAGGATAAATTTCTAGATTAGATCCACAAGACATTAAAGAGTGTGTTTGCTCTCTCTTTCCCCGTCTTTCCAATTAAGTTGGTGAAAAATGTAACTTTAGTATTTTACAGGACATGGTAAAGCTGTCTCATCTAGGTGATGTCTATATTATAAAAATAAAATAAAATAATATAAATATGTAACATGAACCCAGTGCCCATAGTTAAATAAAATATATGATAAAAAGCAGACCTTCTAGGATGACTGGTTTTGAAATATGCGAATATAATTTAATTATTAAACACTTGAAACAATCTTGATATTAAGCTGCGATAACCAGATTTTTGCATCTATGCTAGATAAAGAAATGCATAACATTCTGTAATAGAGTTACATTGATGAAGGTGAAGGTTACAGTCTTACAATGAATTGCCTAGATAGGAATGCATTAAGGAGTTCTGAAATACTGTGTCATGATGTAGTTCCGTTCACCTTAGAAACTCTTACAACTGGATTTTATTAAGTGCAGCAGTTTATACAGCGGTGTTTGAAAACTGCTGTCTTATTGCTCTAACCAGGTAGGTACAGACGTGAGATTTCTGGGACGTCAAAGAATCAATCCATTTAGACATCATGGAAGTCCTTTGATGAAAATGTGGTTTACAGTGGAATTACTTTGTAAACTATTTCTCATGAAGAAATAAATATATAATAAAATTCCACCAGCTGTAAAACCGTATTTGTGATAGTGCGTGCATGCGTATGTGTGAACGCATTGGATTTCGGGACGTCTGTGGGGACGTACAGAAATATGTGCACACATACATAGAATTTATCTGCACATTTGTGGATATTATACTTAAATTAATAAAGTAAATCACCGGTATTTGTTGCAGGATAACAGTCTTTTAAAAATGACAGGATTCAAAACAAATGCCCGTTGAAAGTGTAGTTTCCAAACAGTCCCAGAAACTATACAATATAGCTGGTTAGATCCAGCAAATAGGATGTCATGTCTAGGATCTGATCAAGAATACCTGCCCTTGTCACTCTTCGGATGTTTCTATCCACTTGTTCGCACTGGGGGCCAAGATAGCCTTTTTTACACAAGCATTTATTAGGCCTTACACAGACACCTCCGTGGCGACAGGCTGGGTCACATTTAGCTGTGGGTAGAAAAAACAGCGATTGTCTGATTTGTTTAGGACATCACAAACCAAAAAGATACAGTACATTCAATCAAGGCTTTTCTAAACGTCAAAAAGATAAAGCACATAAACGAAAAAATACCCAACCAAACCAACCCAAAATAGAAGGGATGAAATAGCAGGAGTTTTGATACCGCACCTTTTCAGTTTTAGAATATTGGGGGAGGAAGTAGTTTTGTATGTCTGAGAGGATGTCACCCATGACAGGCTGGGAAACAGTCGGTCGAGTGAAACAGCAGATTTCTGAAAATGACTGACTCCCATATTCATGCTTGATTTTGGAGGGCATAGAAGACCCATCTCAGAAGACTTTAGGCTCCAAATATGTTACCATTTGAAAACAAAACAATCAGCACATCTGGATCTTTAAACAGTTGTGCTCTGCCTCATCCCATTCCTTATGCTGGTAATCCAAGAAAGTCCTGAAGTCAGTGAGACATATTAGCACCTGTCCATCTCCAAGACAGCAAGTTCTGAATGTCAACTAAATGCCTTTGTACATGCAGAGCTTCCCTTAGCAGAGTAGGTTACAACTGACCACAGAGATGCACTTCTGTGGCTCTTCAGTCACTTTTGCTCAGAACAAAATTGAATTGCCTTTAGAAAAAAAAGGAGCAGAGTATTTTTCCACGAGCTTTTATCGGTCAGTTCAGTTTCAAATGTTGTCCTTCTCCCTTTAGCAGATACCTGACAATTTACCTTTCGAGTTCTAGGTTAATCAGCCCGCTTAAATTTTTCAAACGTAAATGCTATTTTAAATTGTAGCCAGTGTTAGCAAAACTAACAACTAGTAACTACTTTAGTTGTGGATGTATTTTCTTTTGGGGTAGAGTTACAGCATGGTGATAATTGTAATTTGCATTTCTCTTTGCACATATTTTGCTGCTTAATGTTATCTAGTACAATAAAGCTATACTGTTGATTTACAGAGATTTGTAATACACTGCAAAAAAATAGGTTTCTTGATTTTATTAATTTCTTAATTACCCTAGGAAGAAACTGATGCCTCGTAAGGTAATTTTTCTTATTTAAATTGTAATAGTAGCTTAGAATGTCTCTGTTTAGTGCTGAGTGGGACACACAGAAGAAAGATCCGTAGCCTACATTTTTTCTCTAGCTTTCTTGTACATTGCATCTGTCAAATTAGCTATTGTAGAGCTGTAATTTTTTAGACAAATCAGATTACTCAAGACCCATTTCCGTTGACACTGGAGACATTTTTTACTCTAAGTTCCACTCAGACAAGGGCTGTAGAACGGGCCTCATCCACTAAATGCAGGAAATCTCTGACTGATGAGTGAGGACAACTTAAGTTGGGCTATTTGGCCAGATTGCCTCATCTATTTCTCCAGCTTGCTTTTGTTGCATGGCTGTATGGTGGTCAGCTCATTAGTCTTGCCAGTAAGAGATATCATTAATGATTTCATTTCATTCCAAACGAAGTCATCACTAAAAACCCAGAGGTTACGCAAATTTATACTCCAGGCTGTAAGGACCTCGTAGCTGACCCTGCTTCAGCAGGGCCCTTCTGAATGCTGCTGTGATCTGAGTTATCTCTGGTCCATTGTGTGATACTTGCTTTGTCTTACTCTGTGATTCTTTTCCTCTTTTGAGTTCTATTGCCATTATGTTAACCATCTCTCTTTGTATAAGCAACAGGTTGAACTCGCTGAGCAAATACGCTTGGTCAGAATACTGTGCTGATGCTCTAATAATACCTCCTGGTACCCAGGCTCGATCTGGAAGATCTGCATAGGCCAGAGGTAACCACAGCCTCTGTGAGACAGTGACAGCAGAGCTATGGCACTCCAGGTTCATTCACCTCACCCAACATCTAGTTTGATCACAGTCGCTTCTTCAACTGATATGCTATGGCAACAAGACAGGACTTAAAAAGCATTGTCATTAATAATGGGCTACAATAATGTTCTGATAATTGGCTGCTTTGTAATAAGTTGTCCATAGAGTTTTCTTTAACAAACTGGAACATTGTATTTTGTAGGATCAAGAGTAAGAATGTACCAAAACTAAAGTAACTGCAGTAAATTAGCGAAGTGAAAAATACGCAGTAGTGACCTGCAGGCATGATATATCATCTTTCTTGACAAGGTTCTCCTATTTGATGCTGACAGTGATAACACTGCTGGTGGAAGCTGAATGTCCGAGCACAAAGCATGTATTGGTTGCATTTCTTTTCCTTTTATCATCTTAGTGAAAAAAATTAGAGTAAGGTTGCCTGCCATAATTGTGCTATTAATTACATGCTGTAATGGTGCACGTTGCATTAGATGCTTTAACTGTTGCACTGACCTAAAGACCTATTGCTCTCCTACAACTCATGAGAGTTAATGTTGTTTTAAAACTGATGGTCAATGACATATATTGAAAATTTCTCTCAGCAAATAATTAAAAGTGAATTAGGACATGTCACTGCTTTTTTGCACTTGTCGCTATGAATCTGTATACAAACCAGTTCTGCAGAATTCTCCTTCCCAGCCTTGATTACAGCAGCATTTTCCTGTGGGAGTGCAGTGCCCGTTCCGACAGTGCCTTGAGCATTCAGATGTCAGTATCTGTGCAGACTGAGCTGTTCTTTTGCATTCTTCAGGGACTAAAGGCCTGAAGAAAAACACATCAACCAAGCAGATAGTTAGAAGCTGGGGTCAAGGAGAAAAACTTTTGGTGGTTTTTTTTTATTAAAGGCCTGATTCTCTTTTATTAGTGCGAGAAATCGGTGTTCTAAGGGGATTGCTTTTTTCCTCAAGAACACCAATACACGTAAAGATGGTATGTTACATTACAGAAGAGTACAGTGTGATTTGCTATTTGTTCATATAACTGCCTTCAGACAGTTATTTGAACAAGATTCAATAACAGCCCTTGAGAATTCTTCACGCTTGAATATGGCAAAACCAGCTTGCTGAAGGGCTCATCACAGCAGCATATGTGTCTAGGTAATAACATGATTAGACATGCTAAATTACACTGATTGTGTGGCTTTTCTTCAGAGAGTGCAAACAGTCATAATTCTGTCCAGAAGCTGATGGTGGCTTTTTGCTTTTCTAGCTGATTTGTATTTCTGGTTCTGTGCTGGGAAGAGTAGTTTGAAGAACACGGTTTATGCCACACGTGGTAATTTTGCAACGGTGTTAGATCTGTCTGCGAATTTGGTTTGACAGTGCAGATTTTTTTATTTCCCTATTTTAATGAAATTGTATCTCTGTTCTGCATTCCAGAAGCTTGGTTAAGCACCTGAACATCAGGAAAGACTTTTTTACTATAAGGGTGCCCAAACCCAGAGACAGTTCCCCAGAGAGGTCGTGGGGAATCTCCATCCTTGGAGATATTCAAAAGCCATGTGGACGTGGTCCTAGGCCGTAGGTTGCCCTGCCTGAGCCCTGGGCTTGACCAGATGCCTCCAGAGGTCCCTTCCAAGCTCAGCCATTATGTTGGTGGTTCTGTGAAATATATGCACAAAGGAAATTCTAGTTCAGCTGACTTAAAATATTTCTAGATACTGTTTTTTCAGTTGGGCTTCTTGGCACCAGGTATTTCCTAATGCACTTTTTCTGTCAGTCTACAATATATTTTGGATGCCCAGTAGCCTTTTTTGTTTACAAACACACAGCATTATCTTCCTTAACAATGAAGGAACCGTAGTTTTCCTTCTGTAGTGTTAAAAGGTGGAACACTTAAGTGTTAAGTGTGCCCTAGCTATTGATACGACTTCCATTGCTTTTTTAGATGTTTATTGTTGGGTTTTTGTCATTTAGCTGTATGTCACCATGCTGACCACTTATTTTATTTGCTGAGTTCAGCAGCTAGAGATAGACAGGATCAGTACAAGGCTACAGGTCCCCAGTGCAGGTACCATGTTTTGTCTCTGCCTGTGGGTTTGACAGCACAGGAGTTAGTTGAGAAAAGAGTATCAGGATCTCCAAAGAGATCTAAGCAAGTAATTGAATAGGAGCATAATGACAAATTAAGTTAATTAGTGACAAATACAAAATTATACATCCTCAAGGAAATATTTCGAGCTACCTGCCATACATTCCTAAACTTGAAATTTACAGGACAAAGATGCTAATAGTTTTATGGAGAGCTCAGAGAAACCTTGTTTAAGTGTCCAGGTAGAATCCAAACAAACCAAAACAAACTTTTATATGAGAGAATAGAAAATAACATTGTTCATTATCCTGACATCAGCATTAAAACCTCAATTCTATGCAAATAGCTGGAATAGCAACTTGTGCACTGATTGTCAAATATTAAAATTCTAGATTGATACTCCTGCATGGAGACAAGGAGTGAGTTTTGGGAATCTGAGAAAGAAGAGATGTGATGGAGATGCAAAAAACAGTGGCAGAAGGCAAAAAGGGGGGAAAATGGGCATTCTTGTTTATCTCCCATTTCAACATCAGAAGAAATATCAAGGGAAAAAGTTAGGCTAAAGAAAAGAAAATTAACTAGCTGAATTCATGGCTTCTAAGATAACAATGAAGCCCATGTTCTAGTAGGATTTTACAAAGATACTTCTGTGCACAATGGAGCCATTCAAAGTAATATTAGAGAGGGTAAAATAATTTTTAAGAAAAATAAGCACTCATACCTAATGTCACAGGAGTCCTTCACTAGCTGACCAGGCTTCCATCCCACCCCCCAACCCCTCACCTTCCCATTTTGGCATGCAGCTTGTTAATGGTACATTACAGGGTTTCTTGCATTTTCCTTTGAAACAGAATAATAGATTGCAGGCTCACTGGTTTGTTTCACCGTAGCACTTCTGCGGCTCAGTTTTAATTGCTACCATGATTATTTAAACTTCCATACAGGAGAACTGGTTCCCCAAAGATGGTAAGGAGAGGAAGAATGTGTCGATGCATATTTAGTGTAGCACCAAGTTCTGATTTCAGAAGCACTTCTGGGAATCAGACTTAAGGTCCTGTATTATTTAAGGACTTTGAAACCTGTGTTGACACCTTTCATGCACTGTATTTGAAATACTTTCAGGTTTTGTTTTTACACATTTCCATAGCTGTCTTTTAAATATGCTGCTTTTTTTTTTTTTTGACATGAAAGGAATTCCAGTTCTGTAGCAATGAGTGCATTAAATATGATCTGGTTAAGAAAGTTAAGTTAAAAATTATATGTGAGATTCATAGGCAGTGAAATGTTGTTGTGCAGAACTGTTTTGGAAACAGTTCTACAAAATGATAGGATATTCAGCCAACACATGTACAGATTTAAAGTAAAAAGATCTGTGTTCTCATTCCTACCTCTGGAAAAAAAAAAAGAAATCCAGATTTGAGTTGATTTCTTTATAGCCAGCTGCATAGGAGACAACATTCTTTCTTCATCTGTCTCTGTTGAAGCCCATTTCTTTCAAGTTACTTTAAATGGGATATTTCCCTCGTTCTTGGTCAAACATCAGTGCAGCACCTTGTTCAGCAGGAAGCATCACCTCAGGCTCCTGGAGCATCTCTTCTGAAAGAGCTCCAGTTGCTTATCTTTGGCAAAGAATGACCTCATAAGTCACAGAAATGTTTTATTTGTGAAGATAATGTTTTATTGTATTAATAGATGTATTTACCTATTGTAGTCCTGGGATATCTACTTCTTTTTTTATTTGTATTTCACCAGGGAGGCAGAAATGACACTTTTTTTGTACCCTGCAAGGTGCGACTGGTCACTTTTATGATTTAAAATTTTCTAGTGCCCTTGGTACTTGTGAATATAACCTTGCCTTTTATTCTACCATCAATCAATAACTTGCACTCATCAGCCTGGGATAATATTTATTAATAGTGAGGTGGAGTAGAAACAAAGATGGAAAAAATTCTGGTTGGCAGAGTGCCTTAGGAGAAGAGGGACACAAATGCAGCTGCAGCAGAATCCTGCTTGTGTATGAGGAGAATTACTGGGTTTCCTTAGCTGCACTATGGGAAAGGCCACACTTTCTTTTCAGGATTCAAATGCCGTTACCGGTACCAACACTTAGCAAGAGAAAGCCTCTGCCCCACCATACTTAACACTTTGCATTCCTAAGGCTTTAAAGGGGTGGAAATTTTGAGGCTCAGCCTAAGTTGAAGGGAATCTTGCAAAGATAAGCGTTGAAACTGACTGTTGGGACTTGATCTTTCCAGCGCTTAGACAAGCCTGTGATTTTGTTTATATAACTAGTGCTTCCCTGTGTCTCTTGACATGGAAAATGGAGGGGAATAGACGGAGCCACGCTGTGGGCTAGAGAATTCTTTTTTTTCCTTGTCTCCCTCAATCTATAAAACTCTAAAGGGTACATCTTGATTACTCTTTCAGTAAGCACTATTTGGCCCGCAGAAAGTCAGCCAAAAATGTCACTGATAACGACTATTTACACGGTCTGTACAATTCTAGTTATCTTAAAGAGCTGTTCATATATACAGTATGGTACAGTGTATCTTGCTTGTTAAAACATGCTTTCATGAAACTGAGTAACAACTCTAAACGTATGGAACATGGAGGAGAAGTTGTACTGGGGGCTGGGGCCCTGGCTGATGTGTGCAGTGAGCTGGGAATTCTTGTCTGTATGATGTGTAAAATAGTTTTTGCTGCATTACTGCAGCTAGTATAAGAAAGTAGCCTCTACTGTTAGTTTAGAGGCATATAAACGTCTAACATGCTTTAACAGATGAAAACTCATCCTGGAACTGCTCAGGATTTCATGCTTCCCTTAGTGTATCTCTTCACAGTTCCACTAAACGCACGGAGTGATTTAGTTGCTATATGCACTAGCCTGTAACTCAAACATACATAAATCAATGCAAATGGAGGGTCAAATTCAGGAATAATACAATGGCACTGAACAGAAAACAATTCCTCCATCGTGCCTTTGACACAGTATCAAAAATTTCTACTTTCTCACTAAAGTGGGAAAAAACACAGACAAAAAATTCCTGGATGATCAAATTTGAACAAGAGACACAGCCATAGAAATCCTGATTGTGGTATAAAATATGTGGAAAGAATGTTATGCTTCAATTAACTGCACACAAGATGTTAGGTATTAGAATGATGCCTAAGTGCATCACCAAAATTTGTGCACTACTTGTTTGGGGTTTTTTCCTTTATAAGGGAAAATGTCAAGGAAAAAAAAAATGTTTCACTACTTGTCATAGACTAAATTTACTACTTGTCATAGAATAAATATAGCATCTCCTCAGGTACAGCTTCTAAAATTAAAAAGTATACCTTTAGTCCTGGGAGAGATGCCAAAAGCTCGTTACTTGTCTCCAGATTTACTACATGGGAATAATGTGGAAAAAACTCACAGCTTTTAAGATTTAAACTCAGCAGCATATCAAATTTATTCTTATATGGTATACTTGTTCATGACCTCTAGTCTTAAGAAATTCTGTCATGTTTGAAAACTAGTCCCTAGTGAAGCCTGTATCAATGTTAATAGCTAAGAGGTCAATGCAACTGCTAAACAGTTTGTATTACTGTCAGGGTGGTCATGAAAACAACACCTGCTGCATGAGCACTTGGCAGCTGGGTCAACAGGCACTGTGGGAATTTATCAATTTAGGGGGCCACTTGCATAACACTTTGACTGATGAATTGGGAAAGACTGGCTTACTGGGCTAAAGCTGCTCTATTATGTATGACTTTCTTTAGGATGGCAGAGGCTTCCTGCAGGCTCCAGAAAATAAGCAAAAGATAAACCAAGCTGTTTTTTCCTTATAAAGCAATAAAAAGTGAGAACTCCTTACTAGCCAATGCTAGAAAGACTAAAAAAAGGGGGGGAAAAATCCCAAACCAAAACAAAAACTTTTACAGTCAGTGAGCTGTGATGTGATTGAAAAAAATCCTTAGGTTTTTCCATCGTGGTTACAAAGGAGTTTTTGTGAAGTACTTCTGTAAAGTGAAACTCTCTAGACTGGTATTTGCAAAAAGCTCTAATTTCTCTTTAGTGTCTCTTATGGGAATAGTAACTGCATGTGGGTTGGTAAATGAGATAAGAATTTTGCATGCTCTGGCTAAACTAAACATAATTAGACATTAATTCTGGCTTTCCATTCCCTCAAATGACTTAAGGGATAGTAACTTTCTGAACAGAAAGAAATCATATGGCCCACCTGGCTTGGTGAAAGCATTCACCAACAAAATTGGCTCGTTCTACAGAGAGTTTCCAGTAGTAGCTTCAGAGTATATCTATAACCCATCAGAACTGAGTATCCTGATTAGTCTAATACTGTATGTTTCCGAGTTTCCCCTTCCACAGTAATTAAAGTCTTAAAGAGGGCTACACTTTCATAAATGCTGTTCTTCTATCATACTATCATACTATCTATCATACTGTCGAACACCCCTGACTCATACTAAAAAACAGAATTAGCAACATTTTTGTAAAGAGCCTGCACAATGTCAAAGAGGTATGACCTGGCTATTGTCCCTTAGTGCTTGAAATCTGTTTGCAAACACTCTCCAATAGCAGAAATCCCAGAAGGTGATGATGGAAAGGATGGCAAGTGGAATTACGGACTCTGGAGGGGCATGAAAGAGGAGTGAGATGGTTTGAGTCAAGTTCAAGATTCAGTCCAATGGAAAGCAGCTATTCTGGCTGTTGATACAAAACAGATTGAAATCCGGATCTACAAGGTGTTACAAGAGGAAATGGTCTTTGCCTCTTTTGTAAAATTCACCTGTTGGCTGCAGTGAGCCATCCTGGCCAAAAGAATTATAGATCCCCTTTGGAGTCACGGCACAAGATAGTGTCAGACACTTAAACCTTCACAGGAGATACGGCACCTATAAACCTTTTTGGGTTTAGTCTCACCTGTTAAATGGAAATCTTTTGCATTGTCCATCAGTTTGAGTACTCTTGTCTCTTTTATCTATAATTTGATTAGAGATAGAAGTGGCCATATAATAGAAATATTCCAAAAGAAGACTTAAAAAGCCACATTATGGAGGTTCTGCCACCTTCCAAAGTTTATTTTCGTAATTCTGGGTCTGTCCCTCTCTGTGGTTTTCAAAGAACAGCTGTTAATGATGTTTCAGGTACAGCTGATATAAACCTATCAGCAGATATCTTATTTAAATATGCATTTTTAATACTGCCTACAGCTGATCTTCCTCTCTTACCATGCTAGAAAATGGTTACCTTTTCTTTTCTAATGGGTTTGTTGGACTTATACATGTTCTCTATAGCACTGTTTACCAAGTTATTTTTCCTACACATTCATCAGGGTTTTTGTGACTGGTACTAGCATGTAATTGTAGAAACAGAGACAAAAAAATTATAAAACAAAGTAGGAAAATAGAAGGCGTTTTCTTTCTTTGGTCAGAAAGACAGTTCATAATTTGCACTGGTCTTCAGATCATCTCACTAACTCTGCATCATAGTTGAGAACTGTACAAGTCCGTCTCTCTATTTTCTCATTAGTTTCTAACCATGGAAATTATGTTCTTTGTGATAACATTTCTTTATAACCATCAAAGAATGGCTACATTTTTCAGAGTTGCAGTTTTAACTTAAGAAATTATTCTTCAATTCTTCTTGTCTGCTAATTTAACAAATTTACCTAATGCTGGCTTCATGTGTTTGTAATTCTTAGGGTTTTCACATCTCCTCCAATCTCAAAGCTAAAAATGCTATTACCTATATTCTTCAGTCTACTTGCTGTTGGTATCAGATAGTGCATGTGTATTTTACAGCACCTCACATACTTGGTTTTTAAATTAATTTTAACTTTTCTGTTTGTGGTTTATAATTTCACTAAGAGGTCCCAAGTACTAACGAATCATTATAATAACCCTGTTACAAGGGAGAAGTACTGCTTCATTCTGTTCTTTTGATGTGGAGCTATTTAGTTATTGACATGAAGTATTTGGAGGAACGGAACAAAAGTCTCCTGTGGTATCCTGAATTCCCTGTTTCAAACTGCCTTGATGATGGAGCGAGTCAGAACCTCTGTGTTGGTCATACGTATCAATCTGTCATACATGCCCCAGTTTAACACTTCAGTTTTATTACATGTGAAGAACTGACTCTTGTAGGATGGGACTTTCTCCACTGCTGATTACTGAAGACTAATGCAAAGGGTTGTCTGGATCGCCCTCATCCTCTGATTTTTTAACCTGCCCACTTCTTTGGTATTTTTTTCTACTGTCAGCAATATCTAATTAGTAGGTTTCTTTCTTAACCTATATTTGAGTCAAGGAAATCAGGGTCATGGTTCTGTTTGAGAACAACTTTGATTATTCAGTAGTTTTCTTCAAAGATCAAAAGAAACAAAATCCTGCATCTTCATGTCAGGTTGATTATTTAGAATACTTTAGAATAATATTTTCATAAGCTTGCATCAGCTTATGAGTGACCACTAGCAGAGGAAGATTGGGTTTTGCATGAAGTTGTTAATTTCTAACAAGGGGCTACAACAAAGAATGGTATTTTGATTTTTCACCCTGTTCATGCATGGAAGGTGCTCTCTGCAAATTGATGAGTCTCCCAGGGGCCACCCTTCACAGGGTTTTGTTAGTAAAGTGATGAATTTCTAAGACATGACAAATCAGTACTTTGATGACTGTCTTTATACCTGGTGTTCACAGCCCACCTGTCGCATCTTCAGTTTGTGTTCTGGAAAGCTTACTGTGCTAGGGTTTACACCTCTATTTGCTGTATTTGTTTGGCACATACCATGGGGAAGGCATTAAAAGGAGCCACAAAATACTAGCATGCAAAAAAGATTAGCACATGAATAATAATTAATACTTGTTCATAAGCCTGGAATGAACATTTGCCAAAGCCATGGAATTTTGAAATTGTTTACATGTGTAATGTCAAATTAGCATGAAATGGTAAATACAGCTGCAACTCTCTTTTGTGGAAACAACTCATTATTTTTCATTTAAAAGCCTGTGATGGTCTGAGACTGCAAACCAACAAAACTCAAAACTTTGCCTGAATTACAATTAGCCCATGTTTCTAAATAGTGTTACCAAAAACTGTGTCCCTTTGCCACAGTCTGTTTAATTTCAGCTGTGTGCCAATTTAGAAAAGTGTTTTACAGTTTTCTGGTTACTTTCACCAGTAACCCAACACAGTCTTGACCCTTTTCCATACAAGAAAACAGCCAACCGTGAGTGCAGCAATGGGAGGTCTGGCCTTTCAGGTATGTCAGCTGAAGACCACCCTACTGGAAGAGGTAACAAGAACAAAAAGCCGAGGTCAAACAAGGCAGCCCCATGTAATTAGATACTAATAGTGGATTTAGGGTGTAAAATTCACTCAAAACCATACACCAACAGACTAAACAATCCCAGTAAGAATGGCAAGTTTTGTTCTAAAAAATGTTTTTAATACCAGAAAGCATAAATAAAACATACATAATAACCTTGACTGACAGACTGCACTAACCTGCAGTAACATCTGCTTTCTTAATTATTTGCTATAGGTTTGGGATAGTATAATTATAAACCACTGAAACTACTGTAACTTACAGTGCAGTGTGCATCCAATTTAATGGATTTACTATTAAATTAACTTGTTGCCCCAATAACAATTTTTTGAGTTTAAATTCTGATAAGAAAATAAATTAGTCTCTTCAACAGTCAACAGCAAAACCAAAAATGCAATCCTAACTGTATGTGGTGGGGAAGAGTGCTGAAGTAGATGCTGAGCCAATAGGCAGTTCCTTTTGCAGGGTATGATGCAGTTAAGGTAATGAATATGACAAAGTTAATTTCTCTTGGCTGTTTCATTTTGTGTTAATTTTTGATACTTTTTGCAGGGTGGACGTGGTACCTTCCCATGCCACAGACGTGGTCTGATAGAGCAGCATGATCCATCATGAAGAAAATGGTATTTCTCCAGCTAAAGTGAGTATCTGCTGGTCATCTCCTCTTATTTTTGCTGGGACCCTGAGTCATGTTGGGGACTGGCTTCTTCCAGGCTTTCCAGATTCCCTAGTGTATTCATAGCTCTAGCTGCTCTGCAAAGAACCTCAGAATGATCACATCTCAAGAAACTCTGCTTTGATAGTTTTTATTTATCCTCATTTCAACTGGTAAATTAGTCTAAATAATTAAACCAATTATATTAATTCTGTGTCATAGAAGTAATTTGAGTGGGATTTTTAAGCCTTTTGGAAACAGTGCTTTATGAACTGTTAAAGAACTTAGTGTATTTTTGGCACACAGTCCAAGGACAGAAGGTTTCCTTCCTTGGTGTTCCAGACCTCCCCAGGGAGAGAGAGTGGTAAATGCAGGGTATGGAAAGATGTTGAAAACTAGTAAGTAGTGACAAAATTCTCACCCGCTGAGGATTCAGTCCTCTCTATTCTTCTCTGTTGGTGGTATTTCCTGTATAACAGCAGAGATGCTTGGGAAAAAATGCATTTGTACCTCAGAGATTATGGCAAAACTGAAATTGAGGAAGTGAGACTGGGATTGACTGGATATGGCTTGTCTGCTAGCTACTACTGTCAAATTATTTTGTGTTGTAGCTTCGGTATATGGAGTAGGTATTTTCAGCTGGTACTAACCTTTTGAGTCAGCTCCTGTTGTGCACTGTCCCACTGCAGTGGCAGGTAAAGGAGCAGTAGTGCTGTGGGTAGTCCCAGCATCTGCCTTCCATTGATGCTACGTAAACCTCTGTGGTACCTATGAGTCATTCTGCTTCATAACTACCAGGAGCATCTTTTCCCTGTACTGGTCCACATGCTTCCATATTAAATGTGTCTAATGAAAATATGCAAATGATGTGAATCTAGGTGGGAAAGCAGCATTTAACATAATGTTGAAGAGTAAACATTTCCAGAAGTCACTGTTGGTTGTACCTCTGTTGTGCTGGCATTCACTTTCTACGAGACAGTGAAACTATTTTGTTTGCTCCTGATGGCACGTTTACTTTTAGGGGACCCACCCCCTGCACTGAGCAATTGCCCTCTTGATTGAGTATCAGTATTGCATAATTCAACTACACGGAGAGAGCTACATTCACCTTTTGGTTTTTAACCTGTGGAAGGAAAGACTGATCTCAGTGACAAATGTGATGCTCACCTTTTTGGGTCAATGATCTTGTAGAGTTTTCCGCTGTGAGGTTGTGTCATACTTTTACTGCTTGATAATATGTAAATCTCACCTGTTAAAGAAAGCAACAAAATGTATTAGTTCTCCTTTCCTAAGATGTCAAATGTATGACTTTTGTGATCTAGCTGCATTTGCAAGACAAGATTAAAAAAACCTCAGAAGCAATACTCATCACTGAAATACACAACAGTATCACTGCTATTGGAAAATTAAATAGGCACTTTCCCCAACCTGATGCTAAAATGCAAAAGATACATTTTTTTGTTTCATATTGTATAGAACTGGTTAAAAAAAATGAGGAGGAAGGGAGATGAGAGGGATCAGTCTGCTCATGCAGTATCTTTGCCCCATAAGTTTGTAATGTTGGGAATCGAAGCAAGCATATGGCATGTTGTGTCATAGTGAGTGACACAGTTCACAGAATGTGAGAGTCAGCAAGGACCTTTGTCCCTTCCAACAACCTATTCTCTTCTTGACTCTTCTTATGAGGCTGCAAAGCAGTAGCAGAGAGCAGTGTAGACAGCTTTGGAAAAGGAAAGACAGCCTCTAGATTTCTTCTTTTTAAACATTTGCTAAAATTTAGAATATTTAAATAGGCATTATCAATAAGGCTTACGATTTAATAACATTTTTTTTCCTATTTACCTAATTCGTCTTCACCAAATCCCAAGACAGGGCCTGAAAAGAAACCTCTACATGAACCAGTGTTGCCAAGACAGAGGGGTTTCTCTTGCCACTGCTTCGTTGCAGGACTCTGTTGCAGTGTTAAAAAATTTCTAGATTCAAAAACACATAAAGCAGATTGTTATATTACATTTTGAATAGAGAGTTTTCACTGTCCAGATAAACAAGTAAACACTTGCTGCAAGTAGCCCCATAGATACATCTCTGCAGTTCATCATCTTCTGACTTCCTGCCCGATATTTTTCAGCATTTCCCCTCCTGTCATTCAAACGTTTCAGAATCAGGTTCAAGCTATACTACGTAGTCATTTATGAATACTGAGCTATTTGGCATGGGAAAACTATGCCTATTCATTAAAAATACATTTTGTTCCATCAGTGATGTCTCCATAAACCCCCCAAAGGTGTCAATATCTTACCAGTTAGACCTTTTGGGAAACAGCCCCAAAACGAACATTTATTCCCATTGTAAAGCAAATGAGCCATGTAAGTGTTTGTAGAACTAAAATCTCAAGAGTGTCACCACACGAGGGTCTTTGTACTGTTCTCCAAGGATCAGATCTGTTACATGTGTCGCCATTCATTAGAATGCTGTGCTACTTTCTTTCCAAATCTAGAATTTAATCTGCATTGTCACACTGCTAAATTGGCAAAGTGACACAGTATACAGGACAGAAGCTCAATAACTAAGCACACCTTATACACATTGCTGTTCAAGAGTGAGTTATAAGGAACCTACCCATTGCGGTCTCCAAATACGTAACTTCCATAGAGTCTTTCAGACTGGCAGCCTCGATAGATAAATCCACCAACCAAGGATCCGCTGCTGAATGGTTTGAATTCTAAAAGTGAAGGCTCACTTTCTAAAAAGGAACTACCGTAGTGTTAGATCATATGCAGGTGTGGATTTTGATTCACATTTATGAAAATGGCATTGCTTCAAGAAAAGAGGTTAATTCCATTTAAACATTCCTCAGAGTTCAAGATGTGTTGCTGGAAATTAAACCTTAAAAGATCAGAAAATCAAAGGCTGTTTGTGAAACGATCGGTTAGGGATTTAGATAGGAGAGTCTAGAATTGATTTCTTCCATGTACATGGGCTGGGAGAATAAAGTTATATAAGGATTAGGTCAGACTTTCATTTAAGTTGATGTGATTACTGCTATTAAATTTTGTTAACACAGTCTGCAGAACAGATCTCTTGAGTTTCAGGAATACAATTAAACTCCCTTCACTGTAAAGTCCTTCCAGTATCTAAAAGCAGAAATTCCAGTGATTTTCAGCAGAACTTGTTTTCAAAGCCATCGGATAGTTTGAGAAACTCTTTCAAAGTCACACTTCTCTACATGGTATGTGTGTTGCATCTGATAAAACACTGGAATTGCTTGGCCGTAGTTTCTCATGGTAATTATTCTATGCTGCTGTTGTAGTTGCAGTTCCTACACATCTTTCTTGTTTTACAGAACTGCAGAGTTCAAATAATGTCTTCAAGGAAGTTCCTTTTCATGTATTCAAATACCGCTTAGGGTAAAAGTTGGGCCCAACTTGACAAGCTAATTGCATAATTTTTAATTAAATCCACAGCCAATAGGCCTTTTTGTTTTAAAGGAACTTATTTTTTTTAGTTTCAGGACTATCTGCAAGTCTTTGATAAATGAATTGCCCAGATTATACTACAAGTGTAAGAGCTGCAATTTTATGTGGGAGAAAAGGATGATGAGCTCTTTTTATTAAAGCAATTGACCTACAGCCTAGACTTAATATTGGCAAGCTGTTCTGGATAGACACAATATTGCTTCGTTTACTCTGCAGTAAAGATGCAGTCAAAATTCCATTGGAGCGGTGGTTTACCAAATATTATTCTTTGGTTTGGCTTTTATGAAATGAACACAGAAAATACATGCAGTAACCAAAGTAGAACAACTGCATTACACTGATGTGCACTATTGTACCAGCCAGCAGAGCTGCTTCGCTTTAACATGAGGTGCAGGTGGGAGGACTGGGGATGTGAATAAGATCACTAAGTGCCACGTTCCCAGAGATAGACTGGTTCTTGGTGCCTTTACACACCTTCAGCACTGATCGCCTTTAACCACCATCAGTTTGCAAGCTGCTCCCCTGGTCAGCCAGGGCAGACAATAGCTCAGCGTAACTGTCACTTGGCTTGCCTGAACTAGCAAGCGATCTTGGTGAGTAAACATTAAGCTAGAATTGTGACTGGCAGTCATACTGATTCAGAGAGCACATGAAACACTTCACATTTTTAATTCCCTAATTGAGTACATTTTTCTTCTTGCAATCCAATCTAAACTAGTTGTTTATTATGAAACAGTAGCGTAGTGCATAGTTTTTTGTGTTTAGTAACATTTAAACAGAGCTCAGTCATTTCCCTGTTTGGTTGTGTTCTGTTGTTGTCCACCTCAGTTTTTCTATGATAGGAAGCACATTACATGAGGTTTCCATTCTGTATCTTAAAAGGTTGTTTGTGGATGGCTAAGAATATATATTTTCATCGCTTCCTGGTATTCCAAAATCTCTTCTTTATGAGCCATCATATGCAACAACAGTGAGATCTTTGACAGACTAGCAACTGGCACATTTCTTAAATGTTTTTTACATGATAATTCTACACCAGCAAGAACACAGTTGAGTCATTTAAATGTTGTTTTGTCTGGGAACTTTAATTTGCTTGTACCACACTTTCCATAAGTTCTATCTTTTGTAGGTTACCTATCCTGTCTATGTAGTAAGTCACTTATCATGACTATACCATCCTTTACTTTTTTCCTGCTTTCTATTTATTATTCCATGGGCATAGAATCTGACTGTTCCCAGTGGCTTTATCCTGGCTGGAACTTACCATAGTCTTTACCCTTTATTATTTGTAAGATTCTTGCTGAGGATCTGTTCTTTCCATTTGAATCTGAGCAAAGAATAGTTAAGTTGATGTTTATGTCTGTTGGGTGGCGGTCCACAGCACATCTGTAAAACAAAAAATATAAGAAAATCCATGAGATTGATGAGCTCGTAATGTATAGTTCTCTGTCTACAGTATGAAGCTTCACATTTTGAAGGATTATTGCTTCTTTGTGGTGCCTACTCATTTGAGGGACCTGTTTCATACTGAGCCAAAATAACTGAGAAGTGTGTCAGATAGCTATACTAGAGATAACATACCTTCCCCATCTCTGCACCATTTTTATATGATGTGTAGTAAAACACAGTAATTTTTTTCCCTAGTCATAAAATGTACTCTGCTCTGTAGCACCTGAAGTGACTAGGGCTTAAACCAAACTAAATGAGTTCACTTACCCAGTGTAGGAATCTTCTACTGTGAGAAAGTCCAAGAATCAACTCTTTGAACAACTTGGCTTTCTGAGTTTTTTAAAACCATGACTTTAAATGTCACTCCAGTACTACCACCCACCTAATTTGCTGAGCTATGTTTTGTTTAGTTAAAGCGTTCTTCTCCTCCTTGTTATTGTTTAGATATTGCCAGATGTTCTCATTTGTTTTCCACGTGCCTTTTTTTTCTCAATTAAGATTTTACTGCTCTCATTTCTTAGATTCCCATCTCAGCCGTACTTCAACCTTTCCTCTTCGTGAACGGTAAAAATCTTATAATTCATTAAAACAAAAAAATACAAACTTTGTTTCTGTCATTTCAGTCTTGTAATAGTTGAGCATTCTCTTCTCCTTCCTCTTTGTCAATGTACATTTGTTTCTAACCGTGACATATACGGGGAGTTGGAGAAGTGGAAGTTTTTAAAAGTTTAGAAGTGCCTTTATTATCAAAATTTTGTTACTTGACTGTATGAAAGATTTCTGGTTGAAAACAGTGTCTGCTTCAGAGGAGCTGCAACTTACCGTCCTGGATTGTGGAGCCCATGTGCAAAAATCTCTGGAGGTTGGTTTGTACTGTTAAAATGTGGGTTGCTCCGTGGTATGGAATAAGGGACATTGCACAGGTCAGTGTTCACATCGAGGCGCAATACAGAACCTGTAAAATCACTGAGAAAGGTGGAGGATAAAATAATTGGTTTTAAATAGTATTTTACTGGTAGATTTAATCCATACAGTACTGCAGTGAACTAGCAAAATAAACCACCTGCTTTACTGAATACTCACATCTAGATTCATTTTTTGGTGCATGTCAATCCAAAGATTCAGTTTGACCAGTACGTTGCCTTGTTATGTGTGTTCTAGAATGCCTCTGACCATGCTGCTGGGAAGCTGCTTGATAAGAAGAGCATCTTTCCATACATCAGCATTGGTCTATGGCTTCAAACATAAGGCTGTTACATCTTTTATACTGCATCTCCTCTACAGTAAAAATGGATATAATCACTGTGGAGTCACATAATGCTTTTTGCCAACACTATGAATCCTGCTCTTGAATTCAGTGATTTCTAGTCACACTACAGTCCAAGGATTAATTACACATCAATTAAAAGAAAACCAAAGCCAATGTAATTGTACTGGTTTAATGCTGGTATTTTTGGTAAAGAATCAGAACTTTTTTGTTACGTGAAACAGGACAGAGGGAAAAGTTTTGCCTTGCATTCACAATTGTGATGGAAGAAGGGAGAAGGACCAGAATGCAGAAAAGCATCTAAACTCCTTTTACAAACATGAATAGATGTGATATGAAAATTGATTCCTTTCTGTCTTTCTTCATCACATATCTGCTTCAGTCTCATCTTGTTTTAAATTAATTTTAAATCAAGTATTAGAATTGCTCTCTGATGTTGGGTTTAAGTATATCCTCACTGCACAGGGCAGGAGCACTTGCTATTTTCCTGAGCCAAAGAGGCCTTTGAGCATAGCAACTCCTTTTAGTTCTGCAAAGGCCCAGTGCTGCACTTTCTCTAATTGAAGGCAAGTGTTGCACCTCTGACAGAGCATAATGAAACAGAGGGAAAAAGCAGGTTGAGAAAACTATATGGGTAAAACTGAAGTGGGATTGCTACAAATGTTGTGTAGCCATTTTTCTAAGTAATAATCTTGTTACTGACTCTGGTGTGGGTTTGTAGGCACTTTTTTAGAATGTGTGCTCAATGAGGTTGCCTTGGTCATAATAGTTTGGAAAAAAGAAGGCTAACCTGTGCATAAATACAATTACACCTCCTGGTAAGGGCTCCAAGATTTGAATTTGATAGCACACAACTAAAAGATTTATTAAAGCAGTAAGACTGTTCTGAAAATCAACAGTTGGCAAAACCAGGCACTGAAAATAGTGGGATTATGTCGTAAAGGGGAGTAAAATTTGTCCTGACAACTCTTTTGATTCTGACCCCAAATACTGTGCAAAACCAGAAGGCAATAATAGAAGTCTGCCCATTGGTAGCTTTTTTTACCTTAAACCATCCATCTCCTCCATATCATCTAGAGTGATCATGCCATCTCCAAGAAAAATGTATAGGAAACCATCTGGGCCAAAAAGAAGCTGTCCTCCTAGGTGTTTTCGATGTAGTTCTGCTACTTCCAAAAACACTCTTGCTGTTCTCATATCAACTTGGTGTGGATTTTTCCTGCAATATAGAGATATGAACACAGTTTTTGCAGTTCAGTACCATTGTTCTTCTCTCTAAAAATAATTATTGAAACGATACTTTTAACATGTAGATGCTGTAACTTGGTGGAAGAATGTAAATTATTTCTGAGAAATTTTAATTTTCCAGCATCCACAAAAAACCCCCATATTTTGCTGCCTATACACCGTAAGTAGGAAATAACTATAAAAAATGACAGAATAATAAAAAAAGACTTTAAAAATATAAACCAGAGTACTTACTGGCCTTCCAAACTACTGTTTTAGAAATGGAAAATACTAAAATGAAAAGGTTGCTGAGAAATACAGAATGTGTGAATTTTAGACTTCTACTGATACCTGGATACTGTGTATTCTACAACCCTAAGGATGTGGTCATGAGGTCCAATGGCCCACCGTTCTTGGTTGGTGGTATAAGACACATACAGCTTTCCATTTTTCTTGTAATTGGGATGGAATGCAAGGCTTAACAGTCCTCTTTCATCTCCTCCCTGCAGTCAAATGAAAAACACAAAGAATTGTGAAGTTAATTATGTTCTTTATTGTGTTTCAGCTGGAACCCAAAAAAAAAGTTCCTTTCTTGTGGATAATCTTTGCCCAAACTCTTTTATTTCTTTCCTGACTACTGCACAAAAAGGATTATAAAACATTTCACTTTGGGGAACTCTTTAAGAGTTAGAACAAGACAATTGTCTTATGTAGTTATCTATGCACAAGTCTCTTATGCCACTTTTGTGGAGTGATTTGTGTATGTAATCTTTGGGTAGCCATGAAGACAAGTTTAAGTGCTGTGAAGGATTCTTTGCTGGGTTACTAGGTTGCTTGTAATTCGTAGAAGACAAATAAAAAGGTCTATAATCAGCAGTCACTTCTAATCCAAGTATCCAAAACCTAAAACACAGTGCTGGCTGCCAGCTCCCACTGTCTTGGCAATATGTTTAGAAAACAGTTAAATTGCTTGTGTAATATGTAAACCTTTGTTTTACCCTGGAGGCAGCAACATCAGTTGTCACAACTATGGTGGTCTGTTGATCATAGCTAGTATACTGTAGGTAATAAGCAGCCTCGGTCTCTGTGCAGAGAAACCATAGTTTTACATGTGGTACTTCAATGGAAAGGGTTTTGTTATTTTTTTAAAAAATAAAAATAGAAAAATCTCCTGACAACTTTCTTTTGTTATTATGTTTGCCACAAAGATTAGTACAGTTGTATGTTAAACATCGGATCCATGTAATGTGCTGTGACAATGCAAATACCCTGTGTACTTAAATAGCAGGCAATTTTCTCTTTGGCTTCTAAAAATGTATGTAGTATCACTTTGCCTAAAACTGTGTTTGTACAAATAGAGAATAAATCTTCGATTAAACTGTCACTCTTGAAGGGAGAGAGGCTGAGGCACAGAAATAAACAGAGCACATAATTAACAATTCAAATTAAATTCATATATGCAATTATTGACCAGCCCATAGTTGGTTTGGAGTTTAACTCGGGGCTTGCCAGCCTTTCAAAACTAGCGACTCTGTTGTAGATTCAAGTGCCCCGGCTCTGCACCCATAAGGAGACTTATGTTTTGCAACTCTAACCGCACCCATGATAACTAATTATGAAATTTTAAATTATAAGAGAGAATGAAGCTTTTAAAATGTATTTGCAATTCAGAATGATGGATGGGCCTGTCTTCCTGCTGAAAGATGTCCCACAAAAGGCCTAATTGGGAAAGTGCACAGCTTTAATTTATTTTAATTCAACATGATTGCCATACTTCCTTTTTAATCACAACCACCGAAGAGAAACCTGAGTCAGAAATGGAGATGTAAATAGGTCAAGAGATTTCCATACAAAGAGGTTTGTACAATGAAATCTGGATCCTACTAGTTCAGAGGTGGCC
Source organism: Porphyrio hochstetteri (assembly GCA_020800305.1). Lineage (NCBI taxonomy): Eukaryota > Metazoa > Chordata > Aves > Gruiformes > Rallidae > Porphyrio > Porphyrio hochstetteri. The sequence continues at coordinate 34,354,844 of CM036909.1, forward strand.
AGAATTTGCTAGTTTGTTTGCTAGAAAAATTGAGTTTTATGAGGTTATCGGAGAGGTTAGTTTTGAAAGTCTAGTTAGAGCTGCCAAATCAGTTGCAGTCATCATGGATGAAGGGACTGGTAATCTAGCTCTTTCTCCTTTACAAGCCAAAAATAATTCTGCAGCTGAGACTGAACTGATTGTAGATGTTATTGTATGTGTTTCTAAGAGTTTTGCCCAAGTTGCACTGATAAAGTCTGAAGGAAAGGGAGGGAAATCAGTTGCTCTGGGAACAGTAAGGCGTATTTCAAAGATTCCTGATGAATGATTCTGTCTGTTGTGCCCAGACAAAGACAGTCCTATTTCTTCTCCTGAGAGTTAGGTTCACCTCATTTAAGGGCCCAGGAATGTCAGTGAGTTACACTAGGCCTGCCATTGAAGGTGAGTTATTGAATGTAATAGTAAGAAAAGATCTTTCTGTTACCAAGCTGAAGGTTTTATTTAGCACTTGACGTCATGGGAGCAGTCTCAGTGTAAAACTCAAGTTGTTGAAAGCATAAATAGGTGAAAATTAAATTAAGAGGTTTTAAAGAAGCACACATGAAGCAAGAGTTTGACAAATGAACGAAACAGGACCTGTGAGGTAAGTATGGCAAGTTGTATTCCTAGGATCAGGCCAGTATTTCTACTAATTGCTATCTTGCATGAGTCTCTTAGACTACCATCTATTGCCTACTTTGTAGAATGCATCTATTGCTTCCTAAAAAGTCTTGCTGCTTTCTGTTTTTCAAAGCAAAGCTAGACACACTGTGTTCTAAAAAGTCTATTTACTCTTGCATTTAATAAAAACTTTGGAAATAACCCTGTAAGATGCTGAAATCAGTGCAGCATCCAGCCATTAGTTGGCTTATGATCAACTAGAAACCAGCTGAGTTTTTCCATACTTATTTTTTCTGGTTTTGGAAAACAGTTGTTCATGTGTACTTTCAGCTTTATCACTAACTGTTTCCAATTAAATCACTGCCACAACTTCCATAGCTTTTGAAATTATTTCTTACGGTGCCAGAAAGTATACAGTTTTCTATAGTGTTATGTCTCATATGTTGTGGTGTAAATTGAGAGATGGCCAGCCAAATCCCTTACAAGCAGTCATTTTGGTACTGCCAAACCGAATCATTATGTACCACTTAAAAAACATGCAGATTTTCCCCATAGAATAATCCTCACTTTTCATTTTTATCAATGGACTTGCGATGTCTACTGTGAAACCAGCATCCCAGGCTTTATAGTCTTGTCTTGTAGATACCATGTGAACAAACATCTATATTTCCACTTGTCAGCTTAATGTAATGCCTTCATATCATTTCTTGACATCTTTTTTCTTTTCAAGTTCCCCCCTTAGATGAAACCAGCACCAACAAACTGTAGGTGACATAGTAGCTTGTCTGAGATTCTGCACTACAAATTTGATGGAATAACCATTAACATTTGTCAGTTGTATAAGGAAGGGCGAGAAGAATGAGACAAATATTTGTATTCCACTGGGATGTCTGTTGAAGACAAAGAATGATGGTTGGCTGAAATGAGTGTTAATTACCTAAACATACTGTGGACTGGGGCCAATGTGAAATCTCTATCGTCACTAAACCTGGAAGCTCACACTTTGAGTGTCTGCCTGTGCGGCTCTTTAGCTTGACTGCTCCTGTCTTCTACTTGCGGCAACTGTATTTTTTGCACTGATACTACACTCGTTTCCAAACTGATTTTCCTTGGGCCAGATTATAAACTTCAGCTAAGGAGCTCTGTGAAAGAAAAAAACATTCCTTTAAAAACCAGTTTGGTCTAGTTTGGCACCACAAGCATGAAAATAATTTAATCAGAATTACATTAAGTCACTACAAAGCCAAGTGAAGACTAATTGTATGCATTAAACGTAAAGTATTTCTATACTTATAATTTTTTAATGGTTGGTTAGGTGCGTTATGTCACTTCTCAAAGTATATGACACCAGGAAGTGTTCTTAAAAATACATTACACTAGTAAGTGTTCTCAACTGATGTATACTTTTAATATTTCTTTTTGCATTGTAATTTCTGTTGTAACATATTTACACTTGTAAAAATCTGAAGCAACTGCACAACACAATCCACTTTGTATTTTGACCACGAGGTGTAAATGTTGCATGTGATTTTTATAGAGAGGTGCTATTTTCACGTAAGCTCTCCTTAGAAATGGGCTCCACTTTCAATCTATGTGTTTCCAAACGTACTCTGGTATAGCTCAGATATTATATATATATAAGTATATTATTAAGGTATTACATTTTTTTCTATAATGCAGAAAGGCATGTTGAGGTTATTTTGAAGACAAGCTGTCATTTCATTACATCATTAGAAATATTATTTTCTATAGTAAATATAGAGAAATACATGGGAATGCCTAAACTGGTATTGTTAAATATTTCATTTAAAATAGGTCATATTGTAACCATGACCCTTAATTGCACAACCTTAACAGTAATTTTAGTAAGCAAAACCAGACATGATCATTTAGTTCTTGTACTCTGTGTGGTTAATAGTAAACAATATGGGTAGCAGATTCCGAGTTTTTCTTTAAAATTGATTTCACAATTCAGTCGTATGAAATAGGGGTATTTGATCTGGACAATCCCACTCTCATGCTGGAAATTAGTAGTGACCTTAAAATATTTACATTCAGTGGGTATTTGTGACTGGAATTAACAACTCTAATGTAATGCCTTCATATCATTTGTTTTCATTTCTTTCACTACAAAGCAAATGCTGGGTAACTTGTTGAGGTAGTGTGACCACCCGTAATTTAGTTTATTTCCTATGTAATAAATACTATACACATTACCATGTGCCTGATCTTAAAGAGATCTTATTTGTAAAAAAAGCACGGCGTTAGGGGTCGCAGAGCATCTAAAATCTCTTACCAGGTGGTAATACATGAACTCTTAAGCATGGGATTTCTAATCAGGAGATCCCCAAAGAATCTTTGCTTATTTGAACCTTCCTTTACTGGATCTTACTATAGGGCTGAAGATCAATGTCAGGTATTTTTCTCAGTGGGAAGTGTTTGCTTAATCAATGTGTTTTGGAAATTGGGGCCCGGCACAGGGTAGAAACTTGACTACAGCAGAAGTAGAAAGCAGCAAAAGGTCTGCTGCAAGGGCACACCTTGCCTTTGAGAAACACGGGGCGGGGGGAGTGCTTCTGACAGGTGAAAGGGGCAACAAGTACAGAGTGAGAAAACCAGAAACCTATTGGGCTGCAGGTATGGTGCAGGACTAAAACTCCTATAGACCTCTTGGGTGTTGAGAACTCAAGTGCTTTGCTATCTGAACATCTGTGGGGCCCGAGGCCTCTGGCAAGGGAAGAATTTGTAACATAAGACATTCACCTTAGGGAAAAATAATTACACTGATGTCATGGCTTAGTATAGTATACATATGAGACCCTATCTCCAAAGCATTTCCTTCTTTGCTGTTGTGCTGTAAAGTGCTCCCCGCCACTCCCCACTCCCCCCACCCCCATTTATAAAGGTTATCTAAAGATTTATTTTAAATTTTCAATATTTTTCACTGATTTAAAAAAACTGCACTATTTCAATGCTTCACTTAAAAATAACTTTAGGTAGAGGAATGCTTTACAGTTCAGTTTATACAGGAAAGATACTGTGAGGGCCATACTCGGAATTTAAATGCAAATCCTGCTGAAGTTGGAAGTGGTTTTTGTTCAGTTAGGTGCAGGGGCAGGGTTTGGCTAAAAGTCATTGACAGCCAAAGTGCACCCATACCAAAGTTATCTGTTCTGTTTGCAGTGATATTTAAATGTGCTTTTTGTTTGGTTGGTTGGTTTGTTTTTTCAGGTCTGATTATTTCCTCTTACTTCTGTTTCAGCAATGACAAGATTTTGACAAGGCCTCGATCATTTTTTCTTTTCCTTACCTTCACAGTCCTTTGAAGATACCAGTCACTAAATGCAGGACCTTTCACTTCTAGTTCTAGTCCTCTGTACTTATTTTTTTAATTCCTCAACTCCAGATTTTGCTGTTCTGCTGGGCAAGTCTTTAGTTTAATCCAAATGACAATCCTCGTCCCCTGATAATACAATTCTTTCTTCCCGTCCTCCTAAAGAAAGTATATGAAACTTATAAATGCAGATACTAACCCAACACAAACCCACAGCTTGCCTCCTTCACACTCTTCTAGTAAGAGATGAATCCTGCTTTGACAACTCTCCCAATTATTGGTCAGAAGCAGCTAAAAGCTTCGAGACTGCCAAGAGCCAGCCAATAATTGAGAGGTTTTGGGCAGAGTGATGTACGACCATGAGTGTGCTTGCATGGAGGTGGCCGTGAGCCCATGTGAGGTCTGCATCTGGATGGAGAAACTTTATGTACTGCACTACTTTAGGAGAATTGGAATAACAGAAGACAGTGGAAATCAGTCCCGGAAGAGGGAGATTCAAATAAAGACCAGATGATTATTGCATTCAGCAAAGCTGGCTCAGGAAGGTGTGAATTACACACTTCCCTGCGCCACAGAGGCCTCTTGAGCTGTAAGCAGCATTCATCCTCTGGGAACGCAGGTGGTGATTCCACCTCTGTCCCCAGCTGGATTTATTTTCAAGGAAGCTTTACATTCCACCAGCAATTCGGTGAGTGGTTCACCAGTGGAGGCCACTAAGGGAAGGTAAAAATAAGCAGGCTCCTTCGCATTTCCCTGGCATGCCTCCACTTTCTGGTCATCATTTATTTATTTATTTGTTTGTCTGGCATATCTGCTCTCCTATACTTTGCAGCATTCTTCCACATTAGACTGTCTACTCCTGAGAGCTGTTCACCTGCATTGGTTTGAGGTCTATTGTGTTGCAGAATTAGCCTTCTAGGAAAGCAAGAGGGCTTCCTTCAAGCAACCGAGAATGCAGTAAGTGCTAAGAAATTTACTGACCATGAAAATCCTTCATTAATAGGGAGAACAGACTTGATGACCTCTGTACTTTTTCTCCTTCTTTATGTTGCTTTTAAGCTTTATCCACCTTGCCACAGCACTTCTGTGATAAAGGCAGATTTTACAACTCTCTTTTGGTGGGCAGTCCAATAAAATTGGCTCAGATGATACCCCAAAGGGAACAGACTACATTACATTAACATTCACTAATACGTGACACGATGACAAGAGACTAATAAACCCTTTTTCATTTGCCAAAACTGTGACATCACCTCTTCCAGTGAAGAATTATTTTTAACTTAGACCCTATTTTAATGCTAAGTAACATTATTTTTCTATAAAATCACAAATAATACAAATTACTCTTTTCCATGATTTACTGTTCTACTGAAGCTCTAATTTGATTGTGGTCCCCTCAGACAGCTACTCTGGTTTTCTCATGCTCTCAATCCTTGATTATGTGTATAAAACTTACCTTTGTTTTTCAGTAGCACATTTCATAAAATTATTCTTTTTGGTTAAAATACAGATCCAATGCCAGAGAGTTGTCAGAAGAGTTTAAGAATTATAATTCAAATATATAAGTTGCTTTTACATGGCGTGGCATTTCAATCAATCACTGACACTTCTGTCATTGCTAAAGATAAAAATACACTATGGAAAAATAAAAAATGTACTGTGTTGCAAAGATCTCCCTGGGCTGCTAAATTAATACTTTTCGTAAATGTCCACAAAAAAAGTCTATGGCATTTTGAAATGAGCTGTAAGACATTTTGTGTGTGTGTGTGTGCTGAGAGAGGGAAAAAAAGAGGATGTATGGTGACACATAGCAAATTTGACAGTGCTTATGTAAAATGAACCAACCTACAACAAATTCTATACTCCGATAATTGAAAACAAATTCATGCTGTTTTACCATGACCACTTTATATGGAAATTTAGGGATATAATTCAGAACAGAATAACAGTAATTATCATACTCTCTGCATTAAATTAAAACCAGAAATGTTGATCTGTCTAATTGTAGGCATTAAAAAGTAACTAATTTCAAAAACGAGAGATGCAAATGGAAAGATGCTCCGATGACATTACTCTGTCTTACCCACAATTCTGCCTTTCTCCTTTGGCTCTTGGTAGCAAACTGTTGTCTATTAAAGTAGATCCTTGTTTGTTCTGGTTGCAAGGGGAACGTTACATTCACGTCAGCTATGTATTTAAATATCGTGGGGTGTGGGGAGAGAGCAGCAAACCGCACCCAGCTTGAAGGAAAGATGCTACAGGTTTCCGCTTCGATTGGTCCCCAGACCTTTACTGTTGCCTTTGTGCTAATGGATATTAGACTTTGCTCAGGCAGTGCTAAAAGTAACTTCCTAGCAGCCTGCTTCTTGCAAAAACTGCTTGTGTTTTCTCCCCTGAGCATTACTGTGGTAATCGTTCATGTTTGCGACATCACCTAGATTAAACTGCGGGTGTTAGGAGCTTGGCTCTGTCACTGGTTTAAGAGAAGAGTGATTCAGTGGCTTGTCCACATCATACTGACCCTTGCTGCAATGTATAAAGGTACTCTTCTTCAGCAGCAGCTGTTTCCTTAGCAGATTCCTAGCTTTGGCCTAGGTACTTAGCAAAGGTTGTGAAGTGTTTTCTGCAAGATGTTCCAAGTCACAAATCAATTCTTTTTATTTTAGGAAACTGGAAAATCGTATCATGCGAATGGTTTTTGGTAAGGTAATAGGAGACTGTGTGAAGGACAGAAGTTCAGGTGACACCCGACAGAGACAGGAAGCATATGAAAGGTGAACTGTGATTCATGCTTGTATCCTCCCTGCTGTCCTGTCTGGGATTCTCTCCTGGAGGCAGAGCCACCATGCAGAGTGCGGGGCTTGCTAGCAGGCACTGAAAGACGGGAACATGTCACCATTTTTCAGTTGCCAAAGAATCTGTTTGCAAATTCTAGAGATAAAGCAAATGCTATTCTGTTCCCTAATATCACAGAATCACAGAATCGTAGGGGTTGGAAGGGACCTCGAGAGATCATCGGGTCCAACCCCCCTGCCAAAGCAGCTCCCCAGCACATATTGCACAGGGAGGCGTCCAGACGGGTCTTGAATATCTCCAGAGAAGGAGACTCCACCACCTCCCTGGGCAGCCTGTCCCAGGGCTCTGTCACCCTCACTGTGTAAAAGTTCTTCCGCATGTTGGTGTGGAACTTCCTGTGCTCCAGTTTACAGCCATTGCCCCTTGTCCTGTCTCCACAGACCACTGAAAAGGGGCTGGCCAATTCCCCCTGCATCCCATACTTAAGATACTTATAAACATTAATTAGGTCCCCCCTCAGTCTTCTTTTCTCCAGGCTGAACAGCCCCAGCTCACTCAGCCTTTCCTCATATCTGAAGAACTTTTGGACTCTGCAATCTGGGTGCATGGAGAGGCGTATTTCAGCCTCTATGTAGCATCAGCATTCAGCATAGTATCAATAATGATGTATCATAGCTTCAAAGCAAATACCAATTGTGGATGTTGTTGGCTTTCTTGGTAGATAACTATGTTAAACATAATAGGCAAAATCAGAATTCATATTCTTAGAAATTCTCTAAGTATCCATCAGTATTTTACCACTGGCCATACAACAGATCTACTGGATGAAGGCTAGACAATTATGTCTGTTTATTCCAATTTTAAAACTGTTTCTACCTATGTTCTTTGTCCATTCCATTGTTCCATGCAGTAAACAGCCTCATCTTGTTGGCACAAATGCAAACAGAAAGTCAGTTTGGAGGTCCAACATCTGCTACTGAGTTTTAAGCTTCCACATGTGAGCGTGAGCACTGGAAGTGTATTTGTTATCCAAAATCAAACTCTTTGAAATGTAAGGACTGCCCTTGTTGGAGTCCTCATACAAAGGCAGCTAGAAAAAAATGAAAGTGCGATTATTCCTTTTTTTCCCCAACAAAACATGTGCACATGTGTCACACTTTGTTCCTGGGTCAGAAACATACTTAAGGACCAGCACCCTCACATTTCTCAAAATCCACTGAATGGGGGCTGGGAAGAAAAGCGTGTTTGAATTCTCTGACACTACCCAAGCGTTCTTCTCACTGGTACTTTGCCAATCCCTTCAGCCTCAGCGTGCTGCGGGAGCTGAGCGGCCCGAGGGCAGAAAGGCTAGCATGCAACTTACCTGCACGGCTGCAGTTAAGCGACAGCTTGGATTTCAAACACTGAGTGAGGTAATCAAATAATTGGAGTTCTTTCAGTAAGTCTTAAAAATATATATGTAATTTGCTGGCTACCTGAAAGCAAGGGGTAAATAAATCCAGAGAAATCCGGACTTTTTCCATATTTTGCGAACACCAGGGGAAGCTAAACTATTGGACCATTTTTGTGCTTGATCTCATCTTTACCCCTCAACAAGCACAGTAAAAAAATATTAATAATTTGAAGAGAGACATGAATATTTTTATGAAATGTGCCAAGTGGAAAAACCAGGGTGGTGGAGTATATACGGTTTGCTCTTCATGACTAGAATCTGTATATAAGAGGAGAATGATGGCAATCCACAGCCGTGTTGACAATTCAGACATACAGGAAATACCCTTGTAGGAAACGAATACCATCTGGGTTTGGCCCAAGATGTGTGAATGAGAAATATGTTTCTTGTTGAGAATGCAAAGATAGTTTTGGACATTGCAAAGAAGGAATGCGTTAAGCTTGCAGAGTTATAAAAATGAAATAGGGTGAGGCATTGCATGCATATGGAGTAATTAGAGGAATATGTTTGTGTGCGTCAATAGCTGATGCAGATTTAGAGCTTCAGAATTCATTTGTCCTAAGACAAACAGCAAATTGCTATGAAAAATGCCTTCAGTATAAATGGCCAGGAGCTTTCTGAATAAAGGCAGTATTTGAAAATGCTGATTTGTCTAAGGCACTGTGTTCCCTGATAGAAAGGGAGGTTTGCCTGTGACACGTGTTGTATTTTGGGGGAAAAAAGTAAAATAGTTTTGAAATAGTTGAAACATCCAGTTCTAATATTTGCAAAATTGGGAATTTGGATTATTTCAGTGAGTTGTTTTCAGTTTAGAAATTAGTTTTAGTTAAAAGAATGTCAACACTGAAATGGAATATTTCGTTTGGCCCTTCCTGAGAACCTTTCAGTCCACACTTGGTAAGAGTATGTTTTCAAAATCTCAGAATATTCTCACTCCTCTCTATCCTGTTCTTGCATTAACTGTCTGAGATTTTAGTGTCTGTTCTTGGCATAGGGAGGCTCTCTGGTTTCTAACTAAGTCGTTGCCAGCATTCTGAGGTTCCTGAGACTCGCTGCCTGCGGGATGGATTTTTGCCTCTCCCTTGACACCCTCATCTACTTGTGAAAGCCTCAGCAGTGCTGATTTTTCTGTTACTTGTGAGGCTAATGAATGCCTTGCTTGGACAGGAAAAACTTCCACGCTCTCTTTTTGGTGCACATTTGACTACTTTTCAAAATTAGACTGTAGTACTATCGTCCTTTCTTGACTTTTAGGCTCTAAATGGTCTTTTTTAAAAAAAAATATTGAAAAGATAAAAGGTTTGCTAGTCTTTCATGTCTGTCAAGATCCTGGATTAACCCTGGTCCAGGTTCAAAGACACTCATTATACAAATTACCTGTTCCTCAACTGAGCAATGCTCAGATGATGACAGTAAACTGTCTGATATTGTATCTTTGCCTTCATTTGTTTTTCAGCAGATTTTTGACATACCCGAACAGGATTATTCTTATCACTGCTAAGGACTGCTGGAGACATTTATTTAACATATACTAGTTGTTTTAGCGCTTAGACAGAAGGCATAATGTAAAAAAAAAATTACAAAATCAAGATGGCTGTTTAGATACTTCTATTTTCCATTCTTTTTTAGCATGTGTTGAACATGCATGGCACCTGAGATCTTTGGGCAGAATGATCAAATCCTACTGCATCAAATGTTATTAATACACTGGTGGCAAACCATCACCTATCTTTGATGGATGGGTAACATTTGGGTTGACACGGGCCAAATCTGAAGAAGCAGGCAGCCCATTAGAGAGTCCATTGCAACTCCAAACTTGAGTCGATAGTCAGGGTTGAGTTCTGTGCTTGCTCGTTAATAGACTGAATATATGACTGGAGGGTAAACCCGTTCCTTGTTCTTTGAACGTCGATTATTAGTACCTCTTCCAGCTTCATTATGGCATTGTGTCGTATCAGTTCACCCTTTGCTAGGCTGTACACAAAGCACTGCTGCTTTCCTTTGCATCTCCTGTGGAACGTGCTCATCTGCCCTTCAGGTGAGAATTCAGAACTGTGCCAGCCTTGAATTCTCCATGTTGCTCATGCTTATACGTTACGCATACGCATCCACATATAAACATACACCCAGCATTTAGGGGAACGTGGATTTCCTTGTCCCTGTAGTTTAATTTCTCATCAAATTTAATTCTCTTTTGTAGTCGCAGAAGGGGAACATGAGTGGATAGGAACAGTGCGCCGTGGGCTTGATTTGCATATCTTAAGGCTTAAGTAAGTGGTGTTTGAACGACTTAAAAGAATTTATTTTATAGTGTAGATTAGGTTAATATTGTTTTGCCTGCACTGTTCAATTCCAATGTTGGGGAAAAAGGGTTTTGAAAAATGTGCATTTCATGTATATGCCTGTGTTTTTTAAAGAACTCGTTAAATTATGGTTGCACTACATATTTTAAATATTGACATTTCTGAGTGGGGTTTAATTTTTATTCTGCCAAGCATTGTAAATTCCTGTTTTGGATCCTGAGGATTTTGGTGGAGGTGGAAAACCACTAATAATTTCTTCTTGTTCACGCAACTTGTGTTCACTTGCATGTTTTAACTTGAAGCAGACCTTTTCTGTTGATACTGACAACATTATTCTGAATACAAACCAAACTCCTCTGGAGTACGAAAGAGTAAATTTCCCTTTAAGTAATGGTGATGATAATTACCTTAATATAAAATTTAGTTTCATAAGGCCCTAATTCAGCGAGGACTTAGGCACGTGCCCAAACTCCAGTGATATTTTTTCTTCTAGTGCAAAACAGGACGACAGCATGAGGCAGCTGATTCTCTCCACTTCAGAGTTTACGTGACTTTTGGCGTCAGTAAATGAGATCTGATGCAGCAGTGATGAGGGAATTTATCAATCACAAACGCTTCTGATTGAGGGGGAAGGGGAAATGGAGACTTTTCTCTTAATGAATCTGACCCCGAGATTTCATAAAGATTTTTTTATGGTCTGTAACTAATGTGGTAGTTATGCAGCTAAAGGCATTATCTTCACATCATTATGATGAAACATAACACTGGTATCCTTGACTTTATTAGCCAGGCTTCACTGGTATCTGACATTATATATTTCCTATTATAAATCTAAATAAGAACTTACATTGACCTGCATTAGACCAAACATTAAGCAATTTACTAAGATTACGACTTTGAGAGGGAACTTTAAAAAAAAGAAAAAAAAAAGTCTTCTAGACCACCAAGAAACAACCATAAATTTAAGGAAATATGAGGTTTCCACCATGTGACTTCCCCTGCAGAGTTATGCAACAGGCTGCTGTTACTTAAAGGTCATACATAAAAAATTTATGGTACATTTTTTAAGAGATTTATAGTGTTTCTATTTATACAACTTATATGTCAACAATTTAAAGGTATAGTATACTAAAATAAGAAATTGAACTCCAATCCCTTTGAATCCTGGATAAAACAGAATACTCTAATTTCTCATACATAAAAGAGGCTTAATAAATATATCTGTATTAACTGATGTGGAATGTGTGCTGTAAGGATTTGCTGTTTATTATCTATTACAAATAATTTCTTCATTTTTATCCAGAAAATCATTTGCAATTGGGGTTGATTAATGGAGCATTCTTTGTTGCATAGGCCCATCACATGGTGGTGTAACTCTCTTCAGATGAGCTCTGCAAATCAGTCTCAGAACTAACATTCAATGTTGAGATGAACAATGCCATTGATACCATCTAGATCTCTTGTTTCAGAATACCTCTGAACTCAAATACATATCATTTACCTGAGATGTGGTTGGAATCTCTGGAAGTAAAAATTTGTAGCACTATATGAAGGTACCGCCCTGTAGTTATTTGCTGAACTTTATTTGCTTTGCACTGAAATGAAGTGGGGGCCATTACACAGTTAACTCAGCCTTAGCTGAGGCAAGAGAATGAGAGAGACTGAGAGAGGGCAGTTTCTCACATCACTGGAGCTGCTTTATGGATGGGGTTTGAACTCAGCCGTAGGAGTCACGTTTTCAGCCTCGCCTTTGCGTACATAACCCATATGCATATGTATATTTATGTGGGAGTTGAGACCACAAATGCATCATTTTATGTCAGGAGCTGGAGCCATATACGCAGGTCTGGCAGTGATTATTGATGCTAAATTCATCCCTGAATTTTGCAAATTAAAATAATGCATGAACATGAAGGCTCCATTAGGGCATAGTATTTAAGTACCCTAATGTGTGTAAGCACCTTGACACTGTAAATAATAATTTATCCTTAAAACAAGTGTTTATAGAGAAACAAAAGTCCTAGTACACGAAACAAATATTAATGTGTTCAACCATAAACACTTTGGTAATTCATCACCTTTGAGGTCAAGTCTGAACACAGTGCTGAATGGGACAATAGCATTTGGAGAAAGACACTAATACGGTCATGGAGGTTTGTCTGTGACTAGTATTGTGGCCTAATCTTGTCCTCGGTAAAGAACCAAAGAACGCAGTCTAGTGGTCCCTAAAAACAGGGAGGGGGATTCTTCAGAAGAGCCACCCTTTAGGTTACTGTGCCACCCACTAAGTTTTAGTTATGGAGTCTCTACTGACTTAAGTAGTCTTATCTAGTCCCATGATGACTCTCACAGCATTCCTGTTGGGATGCCCTTTGGGCTTGAAGAATGTTACTGCCTTGCTGTAGGAGAGACTGTTCTATCAGTCTCCTTGGGTACTGCAATCTCCAGCCCTGAAGATAGCATACGATGCCAAAGCAGCCCTTCAGAGCTGGAGCTGCTACAGTATTCCTCGTTAAGAGGTCCTCAGCAAGATGACCCAACACCCCTTTGCCAAAAGTATTTGTGCAGCCCTGCATGACTGCGTTCTTTGTGGTCAGAGTTACACTGGTTCTGTGGACATTAGATGTTTCTAAAGTTGTGGCACCCTGTGATTTGCCTTTGCTGACTGAAGAAACATATCGCTGTTCCTAAGCTGGTCATCACCCCTTCATCAGTGGAATTAATTTCCATAGTAAGAAACTGTTGTAAAGAAATTTGGCTACAACGGTTCCAGCAGAGTTTATAGGTTTATAGGCCAACCCAAGCAGCAATTAATTTAAAAGAAGATGTGATCATTTCCTATATTTTATGAGCATTAAATAATTCTTTTTTTTTTCCCCGCAAAAAATATTTGACATATCAAATGGCTAGGACAAGGGGTGATAGCATCTATAGTATTTTTAAATATTAATAGCTTTTGCAAATAAGAAAATCACAAAGTGTTAGAAAAGAATAACAGGTATGACATTTCAAAAGCTGTTTTTCTTTATAACTATAAATCTAGAGTTTCAGAGAGGAAACACTAACAAAAATTAGTCAGTCATCATTATGATGTCATTCTCATAATTTCCCTTGAAGTAAACTAGCAAGTACAAATAATATTTGTAATGTCTGACATCATCTATGTAGCTTTCCATTGCTCAGACTTTGGGTGAGCTTTAGTGATGTTTCCCATTTGTTAAAGAGAACACCTTCTGGGTGGAATGGATTCCATTAAGAAAATCCTCTCTGAAGTTAAGCCATCTTTGTAACTTATTTGAAACAAAACAAAACAACAAAACCCCCCAAACAGTCCAGGGATGATAGGAGTACAGCAGCAGCAATTTGCAAAAAATCTGGTCATCTGTAAGAATCAAAGTTTCAGGCCTGAGTCTGAGTGCTCACATGAAGAAAGGAGTGGGGCTTCTTAGCGATGCTCTTTGAAAAGAAAGATGCATCATCATAATTGTTTTACCCGGGAAACGATGTTCCTTTCCACGTGATATCTGTCCATTTATCCTAGTTTGAATGCAATGGCTTCTTAGAATCTCTAAAGCTTTGGAAAATATTTCAGAAGAGCCACGGCCTCGTATTTTTATTGCTTCTGTTTTGAGATGTTAAGCATTGCTAAAAGTGATTCCTTGTTTTTAAGGTTGAACTTTAACCAGCTAAAATATGTATAGGAATCACAGAAAGAGTGGTCAGTATTTCCTCAAAACTAGTCTCAGCTCAACCACAGGCACTAACTCATATTTGAAAATCTTATTATTATATCTACAGTAATTAGAATACTGTCAATTAGATGATAATTTATGCATTTAGAATGGCTGGCCACTGCCTTTCTCCTTCCTTTTTTTTTAAATTCTGAAGTTTTCTACAATTTTTTAAACGGTAATTTCATGTCCTAATTGTCCTTTATTAGTGCCAGGAGGTAAGTCAGTACCGCAACATCCTCGCAATTCCCTGCAATAGCATATGCTTGTAACACCTCTGGACGATGGGAAAGTTGTGTTTCACATCAACCAAGTCTTGCTCCACTTGTGGAATACACAGTCTTTTTCTGGCTCTTGCCCACTGTGTCCTTTCCCAGGTGTAGGTTGGAACCATCTCTCCACTCCCAGAAAGGAGCAAGGGAGCTGGAGAGATTTTGAATGAAAATGTCAACTAGAGTTATACCCTTTGCTTCCAGTCATTTTTCAAAGCTATGCAGTACACAGGTGATTTAGACCAATTTAATCCTAAGACCCTTGATAACTTTTTCAGATAATACACTGCATTACTTATAAAAACTTGAAATTCAAGTATTACTATTTGTGATTTTTCTTGCTGTTGTTGGAAGACTTGGGCATCTGTTATAAAGGGTGGCATTATTTGCACGTGGTGACTTCTGCCTGTGAATGGGCATTCTCTAAATGTGACAGTCAAATTCAAAGTAGAAAAAATGACTTGAGTTGTCAGAGTGTCATGATGCACTGATTCATTATTCCTTGATAAATGCCAATATTTTATTACTGTCCCTCCCAAAAAAAGGAATGAGGTATTCACCCATTTGCAATCTGTGCTTAAGTACTGAATGGAACGTTTCCCAAAAGAAGAATAGTTAATATAAACATAATTTCTTCTTTAGAAATATGAGGTATCTCATAATTAGCAGAGCCTCACTAAGCTATGAAAACCATATTCCCCTAGGAGAAAAAGAACAATAACTACTGAAAAAAGTGACAGGCTATACACAATTTGTTATATCTGAAGAATACAAATATAACTGCTTAAACATATTTAAAAAGTAGTAAATTCACTTCCTCTACAAATTTATAAACTCACAAATGTTTCCTTGCAATTATTCTTGGAGCTGATAGAGGAAAATCTCCCAGGGACACACACAATGTAGTAAGTGTATTCGGAAAATTGCCCTTTCCCGTATGGAGACTGAAACAAAGCAGGGATTCTCCAGAAAACCAGCAGGTTCCCCTGTTCTCTGCTCCCGTGGGCTCTTCCCACAGTCTCACTGCACCAAGGACTTACAGACTTTGTCAGAGCTGACCGTGTGGAAGGAATGTGGACTGAAGTATTTGAAGGCATGCCGCAGAACCTCTGCAATCCAGTCTCTTGTTAATTGCAACTAGCATTTCATTACGTGGTGGAATTTTCAGCTACACAGATGTGTGTGCGCGTCTTAGTATGTAGCGTAGCCAACACTTGCAGTGACATTCCATGCCTTGCAAAGTACAAGAGCTGAATGAAACATGGCAGTAGAATCATAGAATGGTATGAGTTGGAAGGGACCCCAAGGATCATAGAGCTCCAACCCCCCTGCCACAGGCAGGGCCACCAACCTCGGGCCTGGATCTACACTAGGTTGCCCAGGGCCCCATCCAACCTGGCCTTGAACACTTCCAGGGACGGGGCATCCACCACCTCTCTGGGCAGCCTGTTCCAGCACCTCACCACTCTCTCTGTAAAAAACTTCCCCCTAATATCTAACCTAAACCTTCCATCCTTTAGTTTTAATCCATTCCCCCTTGTCCTGTCATTGTCTATCCTTTTAAAAAGTTGAATCCCCTCCTGCTTATAAGCTCCCTTCAGGAACCGGAAGGCTGCAATGAGGTCCCCCCGCAGCCTTCTCTTCTCCAGACTGAACAAGCCCAGCTCCCTCAGCCTCTCTTCGCAGGGCAGGTGCTCCAGGCCTCTAATCATCTTCGTGGCCCTCCTCTGAACCCTCTCCAACAGTTCCACATCCTTCTTGTATTGGGGGCCCCAGATCTGGACACAGTACTCCAGATGGGGCCTCATGAGGGCAGAGTAGAGAGGGACAATCACCTCCCTGTCCCTGCTGGCCACCCCTCTTCTGATGGAGCCCAGGATACCATTGGCCTTGTGAGCTGCAAGAGCACACTGCTAGCTCATGTTAAGTTTCTCATCCACCAGAATCCCCAAGTCCTTCTCAGCAGGGCTACTCTCAAGAAGCTCTTCTCCCAGTGGGTTCTCAGCTGTTTAAGTTGTGACCTTTAGACTTTATGATTGCAGGAAAAAGTTTGAGAACACAAACCAAGTTAAAAAGTAAGGAGGCAGTGAATTTCCACTCCGCCTGTTTCCAAATAGACCTTTTAAGCACATGGCTTTTAAACCAATTTCACGATTTTGGATTCTGCCTCATGACTGTCTGAATGGACAGGATTGAAGGTACTTTATAAGGCTTATTTTAAAATAACATCCTAACCCAAGCTATAAATCATGATAAGTATTTAATGCCTTATGTATATAATAAATATGCAAGTCTAAGTATCTGGTTACAGCAGTGATTAAGAGTTCTGAAAATCAGGCCCTTAAAAGACGCTTTTCAGTGGAAATGCTGTTAGTGGCGAGGCTTCTTTCACACCCTTCTATGCACATGTACAGTTCCCAGCCATTAAGTCAACAGCGTGACAGCATCTGTTATTTCAGAAGTGTTCTGCACATCTACACACTCGCAAATCTCATCTGACTATTGTTTTTTGAGAAATTAAAAACGTTCCCAAGAGAGAGAGGAGCCAGCCTGATACGAAGCTCTGTACCTTGTGGTGGTTAAAACAGCCACATGGGGTTTATGGTGCAGAGAGGGACAGAGGGCTAAGAAAGTTATCTCAGGGGTGGCTCAAGGTTTTAATGAGGAAACCTGACCTTCAGTTGAGTTGGGGAAGAACTAACTCTGGCTGGGTAGCCACACTCACAAAGAATGAATTGGAACTACAAGTATAGATCACTGCAAATGTTTTCTTTTACAAACGCTGCTACATTAGGAACAATACAGGCAGGGAACCGTCTGGCTGGGGACAGCTCTGCTGAAAGGGACTTTGGGGTCATGGTGGATGGCAAACAACACAAGCCAGCAGTGTGCCCTGGCAGCAGAGGGACCAACCCACAGCGGCCTGGGCACAGCCAGCAGAGCCAGGGATTCTCCCCTCCTTACTCTACATCAAACACTGCACCCAGTTTTATAAACCCCTCAGGACCGGAATAATATGGATACACCAGAGGGAGTTCGGTGAAGGGCACTGGAGCACTTGCACTGTGTGGAGGCCAGGAGGGTGGTGCTTGTTCAGCCTCAGAAAGAGGCGGCTTCAGGAGCCTGTTCCGCAAGTGGGGCAGTTAAGTGTGGCAACGAATGCAGAGAAGGACATCACTAATGCTAGTCTAGGATTTTTGGCAAAACATTTCTGTGGCAGTTATTGCTGGTAAATCCTAATCAGTTAAAAAAATCAGTTCACACATCCCATGTGAAGGTCCAACCTATCAAGCTATTGGTTATGCCGTTATGGACTTTCCCTCCTTTTCTTTTCCTGTTTTTACTAGAATTTCTAGTTTTGACCTGAGAAGGTTTCCAATCAACAGTTTCCTTAAAACTAGAAGAGGAATTCTGCTCTTGATTAATGGCAGGGACTAGAATGAGGAATTTGCACATCCTGAATAAGACCCCTGATCATCTGTATAGAGTAAGGAGTCTCTCTCTTCCCAAACAGCATTTAATTACACACAGTAGCACAGCAAGTCTCCTTATGAGCAAGTACCATTGACTTTATATGTGCTTCTCTGAATTTGTCTGTTTTACTGCATATCATGTCCAATATTCTACAATTTTATAACTGTCCCCGGAAATGTATCTTGGCAAGCCTTAGTCACTGTTGATAGCCTTGGAAATGCTTACTGTTACATCCAGCCCTGATATAAAATAGACTTTACATGTGAGTCTGATGATAGCCTAAATGAGTTCCCAAGCCACCTAGCTTTGCAGCGTGGTCAGAGTTTTACATTCAAGATACCTTTGAAATGTCTTGGTTCTGTTCCACATAGTAAAGAAACAAAATTAACACTGTATTTCTGGACAAGGAACCTGAAGCAAAGATTAAGGGTGATAGTTATATAGGCTACTACACCAGCAGAACTAGGACCTACCTGTCCCCAGTCTTACTGACATAGGACCCGATTCCCTATCAGGAAAGCTACATGGCTGCTGTCATTTTTGTAAACAATTGGATCTTAAATTATACCAGTAGGAAAGCTACAGATGAGTCTTTCTTTAGTTGGTGTTGAATGAAAACTATCAAAGCAGCAGCATGTAACAGACAAGTGATTATATTGCTCAAATGTCATTCCTTTTATGTGTGACAGTTCAACTTGTTAAACTTTTTCATCTGAGGAAAAAGAATGAAAATACAATATTACTTTCTCTGAAGTTTACTACTTCACCTATTTAAGCTAGATCTTCCCCCCCTCCATAGTTTTTAGATGCCACCAAACAAAAACCCTTTTCAACATTGTTTACTCCAATTGTGTCTTGCTGAACTCCTGAGGATGCTGCTGGGTTATACAGCAACAGTGCTCATTCACCAAAGTACTTCACACACTCTTAGATACTGCTTCATACCTGCTTTTTTTATAGTTGGATAGCTACTTGAAGTCACTGATGCTTCTTAAATGTTTTTCAGGAAAAAGTAGAATAAGTACAAAGAGAGCTCTTTGTACGGTTAAAGATTCTTCCTAAGGTATGCTGTATTGAATGTAGTGTGTCATTTCATTACCTTGATTTAGAAAATTGCTCTAGGCTCCCTACCAATGTACTGTAATCTAGTATCACCACCAAATTCTGCCACTTAGATATGATGAACTCTTCAAAGTAACATCTGATTTTCTAGAAACAATCCTAGATTACACAATTTAAAATTATTTTCAAGATATTGGTTATTTATTTCTTCTTTTTGTTTTTCACCACCTAATTTAGCAGTATTTAATTTTATTCTTCCCTGAGTCTGAAGCACAACAGTTTGGGTTTTTTTTTGTGCTGGGGAATCTCTCATACTACTGTCTTCAGAGGCACTGCATAAAAACATCTAGAAATGTAAATGATTCTTTCTTCATTACCTTACTAACTCTTTGTCAGAATTCTGTACATGACAGCAAATGAACATGCAAGATGCTTCTTTAACCTAATTTTACAGTTCTCTTAATTTTTCTCACTTAGGCTTTTTCAAGCTTCTCACTTTTCTGCAATTTGCAAGAAGACCTTTAGAGCCCTTTTACCACCAGCCTCACAGATAACAGTTTCATGTTGTGAAAATAAATAGTACAACTTCATTATGTCAACTACTCCAATTTTCAGTTCCTTTAAAGCCCTTATTTTTAGTGCAATTTATGCTGGTACTTTCCATCATTTCTTTTCTCCTTCTCTTTTACTTTTTCTTTCCCTCAGCCTGAAGGTGGAGAAACGGAAAATGTTAAGCACCAGCTATGGGGTGTGTCTTTCCCAGTCCTCTAACGCAAAGAAATCAAGCTGTTTCTTTTGCTTGCATTTTCTGTTGATCTAGCTAACCGATGTCTGCCAAGGACCATCACCTAGCTTGAGGGTGTTTTTCTTTTATCACAGTGCACTAAAGGTTTCTATGTATTTTTTCCCTATTTGTTCTTTAAATTTCCTCTCAAACCTCAGACTGTTGTTCTACTATAAATGTTTATGGGAAACTCCTACTTACTTTGCCAGTGAAACAATGGCAGGATATAACCCTTACTCTGGTGCTCTGAATTTATATTCTGCTCTATTAGTGTCACTTGAGATGGATTTCCATTTTATTATAGGATTATTATTTTTGGGGGGCCTGAACATTCCCTCGTACCTTGCTGCATTTCTCACCTTCTTGTTTCCTAATTGTTCCAGGATATACATACTTTCTCTGAGTCTAATAAGGTACTTTTAAAGAACCTCCATGCTGCTGCTACGGATTTTAATTTCCTAACTTTCCCCTTCAGGCTATTTCTAACTTCCTCAATATAAAAATCTTCCTTTTTTGAAAAGTACTGTAATATTATTACCTCATGGTAGGATCCCATGGGAGGATGTTGAACTTATTTATATTATGGTCACTTTTATTTTGTGGCTCAACCATGTTAACTTCCTGAATCAACTCATATATTTCACTCAAGACCTGCACCTAGACTAGATTCGCCCTTTCACTATTCCAGAACTCATGTAACAAACGATGGTCTTTGGTGTCCACACACTGTTCTGGTATTAAACTGAGATGGCTTAAAAAGACGTGCATGTGATGTACATGAAAAAGTCACCAGGAAATATTTGTTTAAGCCATAAGAGTGCCTGACGTCTAAAGGACTAAATTGTCAGTGAAACCATGTGGAGCTTTCTAAAGGCAGATATCCCTTCTCTGCGCATGAATCAGACTCTATGTTCGGGAGCTCAGTTATACATCTACGTCTATGTGCGCCGAAATCCATGTTTCTGCGGCATGATTTCTTGCAGGTTATTTAAAATCAGCAGATGCAAATCACTGGTTCTCCCATGGAGTGAGAACCTAAGTCCATTGAAACAGGAGTTGGTTCCTCACGTCATAGAACAACCCACCCTGAAACTCAAACGGGAAAGTAATGATTCTGTCGCCCGTAATAAACAGAAATGATGACACCTTACCACAAGTGAAAGCACATTATTCTGTACAGTAATGTAACTCAAGTAATCAGTTGCTGTTAGGCTAAGATTCGGCTGAAAAACAAACTTTAGTCATGAACTACATGGCAGTTGGGAAAACCAGATTGAAATAGGGTTTGTCTTTGAACCTAGATCCACTGCTTCTCTGAACTTGTAAACATGACTTTCAAAGAATGTACACTGTTTTCCTGATTACAAGCCCTTTTCTTTTCTTTTTTTTTTTCCATTACTCATTTATTTCAATCCAAGTTTTAAAATGTAGCTCATTAGAAAAGCATTCTCAGTAATAGAAGTTGTAAGGATTATAGACGTGTATCCTCGTTCAGCACAGTGCAGGACAGCTATTACTATTGCATGTTATAAGAACACTAATATTGGTCTGTACTAGACTAAACTTCTTTATTATTTTAAATCCTAAAGCGATTACTCTTAAATCTGACTTTTTCTTAAATTTGACAAGTGAAAACTCTGTGCTTCATTAATGTTATAATTTGTGGTTCACGTTTCAAAAGGAAGCTAAAAATAATTTCTGAAATAGCATGTCTTGCTGACATAAACACACTTATATTTTTGCTTCTTCCAGGACTGTTTCACTTGTATAAAGCAGCAAAAGTATTCTGCTCTTTCCATTTTTCTCGTACTATAAGAACCAAGAAAGCAGGAATTTGTTTAGCTCATTGGCTCCATTTATCCTGAGCCAAGACCATGATCTTGGAAACCCTTTAACTTGGCTGAATCGAGTACAAAGTTCTTTTCAAAAAGCCAGTGCAATTAGAACAACACATTGTATGTTCAGTCTCAAAATTAAGACGATAAAGTTTCAAGCAGCTAGAACCGAAACACAGAGTATCGTGGACTGAGACCTTTAATCAGTTAAACACAAATCCCAATTCCACTAGGTTTTGATCAAATAAAGAACTGTGTGGTTGGGGACAGCATTAAGAAAATACTATTTTACCTTTTTGCAAATTGGCAGAACAATTAACACAGAAAATGAGGAAAATCTTGGGAGAAGTGGAAGTTTTTTGCAGTCCAGCCATGGGAGCTTCTCTAAATACCCCAGACAAATTGATACCTGTCATACAAGCAACAAATACCCTTTGCACTTCCAGTTTATCACTGGTTACCGCTAAGTGCGAATACAGATTTGCTCACCAAATCGGCACACTGCAGAGTCTGCTTTGAAATCCAGTGCTTTGTTTTTGAAGCCACTTTTGCCCCCAAACCTCTCCTTCACTGCATATCTAGTACAATATGAAGAGAGTATCTTATTTGTGTGTTTCACTGCATATTGTACTAGATATGCAGTGAAACACACAAATAAGATACTCTCTTCATTTTCCATGAAAACATCTGCAATTGGTATTTTGATGAATTACAGCATTTAAGAAAATGAAAGAAATCTAATCGAGTAGTAAGGATTCTGCTTCATTAGGTTCATTTCACCTTCTAAATTGTTCACTGGTTGTTGAAGGTAATTTTTTTGTTTTACTGAACAAAGGCAGGAACTCTCAGGCCTTATTAAAAGATAATTTTAGCAGTGCTGAGGTTGAAAGCAGAGTAGTCGTTTCTTTCATGCACTTTATTTGGGGCTATTCTGACCATTCCTATAAACTGATTTCAGAAGTCACTAGTTAATAAGTAGCTAATTAAGTTCATTTCCCTTAGTCGTTTGCTTTTTCCTTGGAATACATACTTCTGGAAGTTGCAATATTTATGCAGTCAAACATAATAAAATTTATACACATTGATAAAATGTGTATAAATTTTGTAGAAAATAGAGGATCATATGTATTATATTGAACTGTGTTCCTTTTGTTCTTTTATTTGTGCCACATACATATTTAACATACTATTTCAAATGCAAAATTACTAGAAGGACCAAATAATTTGTAAGGAGAATGTATCTCTACAAGAAGTGGGTAATGTTGCAAGCTGGAAAATACCGGCTCATTAAACTACAGCAAAACCAGTTTCAAATGTTTCTGCCTCAAGAACCAAAAGTACTTTTAAATTAACTGATTACACATTTTTTTTATCAAGAGTTCGTAAATGAGGGGTTTGATCCAGTTTTATCCATGGCGTTCCCAGCCCCACAGACCTTTGGAGCGACATGGATACTGGCTGCAAAACAGTTTTGATTAGTCCCAGTGAGGGGCAACCTGCCAGAGAGGGTAAAATCTGACAGAGGTTTGATGTCTCTATTAGGAAGTTCCCTAATGTTCTCTACTTTTGGATTTGCCTCTTGCTTCAAACATTTGACATGACACTTGGATCATCACAGTACTTTGTGAGGGCTGTGATCGGTAAGTAACTGTAGGGGCAAATTTGGGTAATCTCATAGGTGGCTCGTTAAGTTTTATTTGATCTTACTGGCACACACACACACACATGCTTCCCTAAGACCTGGAATTCTATTGATTCGATTAGATCTTTAAAGTGTTCGAGGCTTACTGCATGCATTAGCATACCTAAACATTGTCTGATACTTGGTGAGGAGAGTCAGTAGTGCTTAGCCACATCTTCAACTAGAGCCCCATGAGGCGTACAGTATTAGTTTAGCTCCATTAGTCACAATTAAGCGTTCAATTTGTAATGGAAAGGTATGCGTGTTCTTTAAGGAAGAGCTTGACATGATGTCCAGAGTGGAGCTAAGCCCCTTCTAATATGGTTCCTCATGAAAATTGGTCACACTTCCAAAAAATGATACAGATATTTCAGATTTAAGTAAGTACTTTTCTTACGTAGTTTGATACAAAAAAAACCTCTTCTCAGACTCAGATCCATCCATCTCCTAGCACTTCCAATACACTGTCTCTGGGCTGTTAGGGTGACTGAGAATTTAGCTGATAGAGATTCACAGAATTCTTAGCAATGTCAAAAATATAAAAGTTTTTGGTGATCTACTCACTGTTTCTTTGCAAGGCATGCAGTTAGCATAAAAATAATGATTATTACATAAATTCAAGTTGTTGCAATTCAGCTGTAGGGATTGCGATTCAATGCCAGTGAAGATAGATCAAGGTTTTTAAAAGTATCTGCTGTAAATTAAAAACAAATGGTTGAAAGTATTTTGCAGACCTCTCTCCCACAGATTGTATATTCCATTTTCCAAATTAAATCTAAGAGAGAATACTACTTTATTGAGATTTATGGAATAATTTCTTTTAAAATTCCAGCAATATGAGAATGCAGGCAGACACTGACAGTGAACAAAAATAAGTGTCAGCCACTAAGTGGTTTCATCTTTTAGAAGGTTAGGGGATTTTTGGTGGGGGGGTAATGGGAAAATTAGTCTTGACTGGTTTTTACAACTAAAAATATATATAAACGATTAAATTAGGGATAGATCATTTGTCCAATTTTAACTGCAAAGGGGATAAAATGGGTGGAAAACATGATAATATACTAGTGCTCCGTTGGAGGAAGTGTTCCTCCCTCAATCCAACTTGCTGATCCTGCCTAAGGAATAGGACTTAAGAGCTTGTGAGAAAATATGTGTAAGAGGATATAGAGGAAAATTGTTCTGTGGCATCTGGGCAAAGTATATATAGGAATAGCAGTTGGGCTGTACAAACTAGGAAAGTATATATGCTATTCAATTTTTAGTCTCTTTCAAGTCAAAGACATGACCCATTTTCTGTACAGCAGAGAGAGAGAGACGCATATATATATATATATCTCCCTTCTAGGATATAACACCAGAGGAAATCATATAGCTGGGATAGACAGGAAAGTACATAGAAGCCTCAAGGACACGGTACTGTTTTTGAGAACTCTAGTATTTCATGGGTTCCCTTAAGTATTCTAGGACCTCATTTACAGATTTTGGGGTGTCCAAGAGCTTGAAGGGATGATGAATCTTGGAGCCTTAGTGGACTGCTAAACCTCCTCCCATTAAAGAAAA
Source organism: Porphyrio hochstetteri (assembly GCA_020800305.1). Classification (NCBI taxonomy): domain Eukaryota; kingdom Metazoa; phylum Chordata; class Aves; order Gruiformes; family Rallidae; genus Porphyrio; species Porphyrio hochstetteri. The sequence continues at coordinate 34,379,768 of CM036909.1, forward strand.
ACATGTGGTTGAAACTGTGTTGGCTAAAAACCATGGAATTTTCTGCGTAATTTTATTCCTTCTTTGCCATTTTGTCTTGGATATCATGATCTGCCTGTTATATTTCAGCAAACGCAATAATTTCCTTTTAATTAGATAATTACCGTGTTATTCGTTGGTTTTGATCACTTCTAAATTCAGCTTTTGGTTTTAACAAATGCAGTTTCAGGAGATGATGGATTTTTACATTTTTAAAACAGCTAAATGTTCAAAAAGGATTTGTACACATAACAAAATTAAAGTGGGGATTATCTAGCACTGTGTGTGGGATACAGCTATAATCTATAGAGTGCATGGAAAAGAAACTGGCATTCTCAATTGCACTGCACACATCTCAGTAATAACAGGGTATGAGGCATACAATTTCATGGAACACCCACAATGAAAATTATTCTTTCCAAACAGAGAATTGTTTTGGAATAAGTTAGGTTAATTGGCACCATGGGATTCCTCTCAAGGAAACACAGAACATTAAAATCTACACATGTGCATGTAAAATGATAAAGTATTATCTTCTTTCCCCTCTCAGCTCCTCAAATCTAAGACACTCTACCCAAAATCAACAGAAACTATTATGTTTTGTTGATTCAGATTTCCTTAGAATAAACTGGCAATTCTTCATCTGGTCAGCTTACAACCTGAGAGTCACGGCGCTGTTCCACAGTTGCCAGCTTGGGTATGGTTATCTGGTGCCGTCTCTCACACAAAAATAGAGGTCTCTGGGGGTTTTGGCGCGCGCTTCCCAGAACTGTAAGAACCTTTATTTTCTGCACAAGCTGTGGAGCTGTAAGGTGGTAAGATGGAGTCTCTTTCAAAGGGCTGCTGTGCCCCTTTTAGGATTAGAACCAAAAACTGGCAATGGTTAACAGGCAATCCCGGGCACGTCCCACTGTCATTCTACAGACCTCGGATAAAGCACTGATTGCATTTTACAGCTTCTGAATTGAGTTGAAGTATATTAAGTCCTCACAGAAGTATTGTCACCCTCTCAAAAATCATAAAGAACTTATCACTAGTAACGGAAAAACTTGACCTTTTAATGAAGAAGGCTGAATTCTCATGCAGGCTGTCGTGCTGTGTGCTTTGTGTCTGTTTCATTCATGTTTAAGGTCATTACAAACCAAGGTCTACTTCGTTTATCTTTAAAATGTCTTGTGCTTTCATGTTAGGCCATTGGCATACCTTAACCATAGTTTCTTTCCTAGTTTTCTGCCCCAGTTATGCCAAGACATTTAAAACTGACTGATTGCCAGTCTCAGTAGGCATGTCACAGGTAAGGTGTGGCCTCAGGAATGACATCTGTTGCGCTAGAAGCCTGACCACAGCTCTTCTGACCTCTTGAATGAGAGTCCTGTGACCCCACACGCCTTCACATCTAAGTGCTCTGGTGAGGAATAGTCTTCATCACTTCCCTCTGCAGTGTCTGGTGAAAAGCTGAGGTGTATATAGGCTGCCTTGTCATTTTTGCAACAACCTAGACAACGTGGCATTTCAGCTTCTCACCAAAGACATCCTAGGGCCTTCCCTCTCGTGCTCTGCATAGGGAGTTCCAGGACACCACAGAATACCCCAAAATGTATCGCTCTTATGTGCCAATAATTTTGTTGCCCTTGGCACACTGCCTGGGCCTATGCGTATTATTTTACATGCACTTACATTTAATTAGTCTTAGCTAGAAGTACAGAAGCAAGACAGCAAATAGGATTTGCACTTGGCATCAGCGGAATTAGTGGCAGAATGAAGCAAAAATGCAATCTTACACTGTTCATAAAAGGATACATGTCCTATTTAGATTCTGTATTCTAACATTAGGACTATCCCTATTCTTCAAAAGCAGATGTGAGCTTGGTCTGCTAGACTTTCCAGAGTTTTCATAGACAGTGTTTGGTTGAAAAAGGAGGCGATTTAGATAGGATCTCCCAGTTCTCCTTCCAGTCCTAAAACCTGGAGAGAAGTACATCCTTCCCAAGCTCACCTTTCTCTTCACCCACCAAAATAATCCCCTGTATGGGAGTAATTGGTCACAAATGACTAGCCACTGTGAGTTCTACTTTCTGGGGAGCAGAGACCAAAAGATAAGCTCTGCCAGGAGTATAAACTAGTGCTCAGTGGAGGAGATCCCAGCTTTCTCACTCTATGATGTCAAGGCAAAGAAGTATTTCAGGAAAGGTTCACTGATTGCACCTTCACCCATGTAAGAAGAGGAAAATAACCTGATTGAAATTACTGGATGTGGATGATGGGATTAGCATGAACTGGGTGAATCATGGGACTTTGGTCAGTGACATAAATCCTGGGGGTATAGATGGACAGTAGAACTGTATGTCAACATGATGCAAAACCAAATGTGCATACCCACTGTCAAGAGGAGTATGTGAGAGGCTGTAACAACAATAGAGCTGAGCATAAAATTCAGCAAATACCATAGACAGTCTGATTGTTTGCACACTCCGTTATAAGTAGGCTTTATCACTGTAGTTTTCTGTAGCAGCACTCCTCACTGCAAAAGGCTACACAGCCTGTTCTAGCCTCCTCGACACATGCTGTGCCAGTGCAGGAGGTAGTGGCCTTTCTGTCAGTTTTTCAGATTTCTATTTTATACTTAACGATCCAAGCAACACATTTGCATGTGATAACACATTATGCCGTGATACCACCATGAAGGCATAGTAGAAGTTTCACTACTTACCCTGCATTCCTCCAAAAAGGTGCCTATAGTGACCAGGTGCTCCTTTGACCCTGAGAAGCTCTGGAATAATTGGCTAATAGCAGCATAATTTGCATATTTAGTAAGTGACAGTCTACTTTCACAGTCTTCTGCTGAATATAGGAATTGCTATGGGTAGGAAATGGGTCTACTGCGTATATTCCACAGCACTATTCATGGCATCACAGAAGATTCCTGCCTGAATTGCTGGATCACTCAGGAAGAAGATTGAAAGTACTTGTGCTCTGATATAAAAACTAACCAACATGCAGTAAGGAATGTATCTAACTTTTAACTCTTCTTAAGACTACTAGTTGATAATCTGCTGATCATGTGCTTAAAATCAGTGGTGCTAGTATTTCTGTATGTTTTTCAGTGAAAAGAGAATTGGCTGTTAAAATATTTACAAGGAATTATATAGGAATACAGAATTTAAAAATTCTGGGGAATTAAAAAAAGAAATAAACTTAATGATTAATTTGAACATAAGATGAAATGAAATGAAATGGTGGTTATGACTTAGCAATTAGCAGAATTTTCTGTTAAAATTTGTTTCTGACAAGGAAAACCATAGTCACAGAGAAAAGGTGAAGGGGGTCAAGGAGTATAACTCATATATTCTGAACAGTGACCTCCAATACCATTTAATTTAGATTTTCTGTTCCTTTTCCCTTCCCTCCCCTGCCCTGCCCTTTCCTTCCTCAGAGACTTTGCCCTTTATCACACTATTCCCATGAGATACACTAAGAATATTTTAATACTCCTCAGCTCTCCCCCCCCCACCAAAAAAACCCCCACCCAACCTCTATACAAGTACAAGTGTCAATTCTGTCAGAGCAGTTTTAAAGTTACCCAGTTTGTAGGGGTTTCTACTCTAGGCATTGTGTGAGGCAAAGTACAACAGAATGTAGCCATTCTCACTGGCTGCACGACTTACGACTCTGTAGCCAGCAGATACACGCCAGAGCTTGGTCAAAACAATAACCAACCAAACGAACAATAAACTGAAAATAACTTAAGAATCAGAGATGACAAGCAGCTGAATATGGAGGCCAAGAATTCTGTACCTAAAGAGCTAATTCAGTAAGGTGATGCGTAAGTAGAAGACTACCATGTAACTACAGGAACTTGATTTTACCATTGGCAGTGGTAAGATGCAAACTTGGCTGCTTTGTACAGTTTTGAGGTCCTTATTTTTGAAAGGATGTTGGGACAGTTGAACAATTGTAGGGGAGGACCTCCAAAGTGATTTAAGCACTAACAGTTGCAGCCCTGGAGCTACTTAGCTTTTCAGGAAGTATTTTTAAAGGTGATTATAGCATTTAACTCCCAAGAGCAGTGTTAGGCTCTTCCTTTTTTGTTGTTGCCAAATCGTACCTTGAAGCCTTCCCTTGCGAGCAGGGCAGCTTAGACCAACTGATGTTACCGGGCACGGCAGACAAGAGAGCATGTGAAATTTGATATAATAGATTGTGCTACATTTTATGATGGTGGCTACTAACCTAAAGGTCTCCAAATCTTAGGAAATAATACAATGAATAGGATAAAATATAGTCACAGGAGTAAGGAAATTTGGAGAACTGCGAGAGCATTCAGCATTTTTCTGTAAATTATATACAGTCATGAGTACAAAGTGACTGATCTTGTAATAATAAAATATTCAGTACTGCTAAATATCAAGAAATAATGAAAATCAAGTATTTACAATACTTTAATCCTTTTTTTTTTTCCCTACTGAGTGCATTAGAGAACAAAATCCCATTTGCCAGATAGTTCTAAAGTATTACATTATTTTTCCTAACTTTTTGACAATAGAGCAATACATACATCAGGACTGGATTTTCTTGATAATTGATTAAGGTGTCCTTAAATGCCAGTGAAACCGAAGTTTTACCATTATTAGTTCTACAGCTTCTCATTCAAACTTTCCGCCTCTCTTCTACTTGGAAATAGTTTAAAACAGGAAGAAGTGAAAATCAGTCCAAAAGAAAAAAACAGGTACTAAATATTCTCATGTAAAAATTGTCTTTGAAGGAACAACTGTAAAATGTTGCTGTGTAACCAGCAAATCTCTTCATCGCAACATGATGGAGTGCTAAATTACCAGAACAGGGAAGAAGACTTTTAGGGCTTTTTGCCTGGTAAATGCTTATTCTTTTCTTCTACGTACATGCCACAGACTCAGGGTGCTTTGTAATATTGATGCGCATAGGTGATAGAATCAGTATTTTCTTCACTACACTGGGCTATCTATTCTTTAGTGGTTGAGCCCACGTGCATGTCCTAGATTTGAGTTACAAGTGCGTATCTCCTCATGTCCTTACTCAACTTTGGAGCAGGACCGAGGTGCACAGCTTCCTTCTTTTCACCACATTCTCAAGCTAGGGAAGAAAAGGTTAAGGGTTCCAGGAGGGACTTGGCCAAGTGCCCAATCTGTCCACACATATTACAGTACTTATGTGACCAGAGGGACATAAAATACATTGTTGAGAGCCACAGACGTTCAGTTAGCTGCTTCTTCAGTAACATCCATTTGTGACTTCCAACAACTAAGTTGAAAAACAGAAGATCAAAAAAGCATTCCTGTTAACTGTGCTGTCAGAGAGGATTAGAAATTGGGAGATGTGCAGAGAAAAAATATTTCTTAAGCTCTTCAGAGATATTTTTTTTTTAAATGTTAAGAAATCCTGTATCTAATTTTTTCTTGAGTAGTGCCTCCAGGAAGCAGAAGCTACCATCATCCATTCATGGCATCTCTCTCTGTTATGAAGTATTTCTACATGCTTATACTAATTCCTTCTGAGATACTGGCAGCATTTAAAATTACAACTTCTCTTTCATTTGAACTCCTCAAAACTAAATCAAATAACTGTCAGTAGATTTTACCACAGCAACAATTGTCAAGCAGAGAACATGATGACTTCAGTGAACATTAAAAGCCAATGGACCAAGATAACGTATGCATGAGGTTGTACCACTCTTCTTACTTCATTTCCACAGACCTTCACGGGACTGATCGACAAGAAGCAACTTCAGCTAATCCTGTTTTTGGATTAGATTAGCAGGACCAGTGAAGAAGCCCTACAAGCTCACTCCCAGCAATGTTAGGGGCTCCAAATGAATCAACACAGGGACCATTATTTCCATTAGAGGAACAAATCAGCACCTTTCTAGGAGTTTATCATGGCTGATTGCTATACAGTGAAGTCACCTCTCTTCCTCTGTTTTTGTATATTGTTTTCCTCCTTATCTGACTGCCAATGCCATGATGAGAGAAACCATGTTAGTGAGATCAGAACTAAACTCCAGGGTTATTTTTATGGAGGAAATAATGTCATTTCTGTTTCTTGGTTATATCAGCTTCAAGATAGTTTTAAGTATATTCTTTGGAAAATCGTGATGCAACAGATTTGCTGTTTTGTGACAAAATAATGATTTTTTCACTCCTAACTCCTAAGGGTTCAAGAACTCTTGTTTTAAAACAACCATTTGGATTATGTGGGGAGTTTTAATTGTATTTACCTATTATTTTATATAATGTACTCATTCCTCAAATTCTTGTACTTTCCCCTTTCTGTTTAAGAGCTGGAGTACTGCTGCTAGGCACATGCCCTTTTCCTTTACCAATGAAGTACATAAAGCCTTCGTTCTTGCCAGCCTGCTTTAAACACTGCAATACAATTATCCTCAGTCACTGAACTGTTATCTCAGGGAATTGAATTAGACTTTCCAGCTTAGAGAACATCAAACTATTTACAAAAAATGTTATAGTTGAAACAGAGTTTAGAGTGTAAGATGATGGTTAGGGTAGTGAAGACTAAAAAGATCGTATCACTGATTTAAAACAGAACTGGAAGTTGAAGCTGAATCTGAGGGCAGCTGTTGAGTCTTACCGACCAGTCTACAGCCTATTTGGAAGCACAGAAAAATCAGTTTCCCATTTAGCCTTGCCACTGAAGTTCAAGCTATAAAGGTTTCCTCAAGGAATGTTTGTTTGGGACTGGTAGCAGTTCTGTGGGAAGTTTCAGTGTCAGTTTTTCACAAGTAAAAAATATCACAATCTTTAGTTAAGAAATATGAAAGACCTTTACACTGATGTTCAAAAATACCCCTGATAAACCTCTTCTGCTTTGGTATCTTGAACATAACGGGTACCTACAGAGCCAGAAGGGGAAGTGTTCAGGAAATCACAGAATCATATGAATTGGTTCTTTACAGAAAAAAAAAAAAGTGTCACTTAGTTAATTCCTCTCTCTCTTTCAACACAAACCAAAATCCTCTGAGAGATCCTCTCAGAAAAGCTTATCTTAAACTTCCTGATAGCTGAAACACAAAATGATTAGTTAACATGTGATATGCATTTTAAATCAATATAGTTTGTCACAATTATTATTTAAGATTACTCTGTGAAGAGTATGTCAGTGTATCTTTCATCCATGGAGGCTTTATGATATATAGTCCTGACTGTTCTAGACCAAATCTAATTGCAGTTTAAATCAGTTTATATATCTGGATTTTACTTTCATTGCCACTCTACAATGTGACAAGAAAGAACATGGAACAATGCTTGAGACACTTCCCAAGTACAACATCCCCTAATAGACTTAGGACCTTTCCAGTAGTACTTACCCTGTACCTGGATGCAATTTCTTACCTCCACCTGCCGGTGTATTCCCAGCACTGCCCATTCACCATTCCCTCCCCTGACCGTGAAAGCCTTCCCAGTAAACATGACAAAAACTGTAGCAACCGACCCTCCTGCAATGCAGGGGCAGTCACTTGTTATGTGCACCTCAAATACACGTCGTTTTAAAGCAGCCTCCCACCAAGGGCAGCTTGTGTCACATCTGAGCTTGAGCCAAGAGGGAGTGAGCATCACTGCCCCTCTCCTGGAGGTCCCCGAGCACTCCCAGGCCCCCCACTCTGTCCGGCTCCTGGGACATCGCTGAGCCACCCGCGGGTCAGGGGAGGCCCTGAGCCAAACTCACTCCCACGAGAATCACAGCAAATCTTGGCTGAATTCAGTGGGATGGAAGTGAGCCCAAAGGATGAAATACAGTGATAATGCTGTGGGATGCTGGTGTTGCAGAGTTTCTTCGGAATTTAAAGTGAGGAAAATTGGAGGGAAAGAGGAAAGTGTGATGGCAGTTAAAGACACTATGCTTTCCCTTCCTGAAACAAGGAAGTGGTCACTTCTTTGCCAGAGAGAACAGTAGTGTTTGCTGTCAGTGCTCTTCTTTTTTGTTATTTAAATTATTTCCCAAAAACCAGTTCTCCACTTTTTCCCCATATACAGGCTAAAATACAAACGGATAGAGGTAAGTAAAAAAATCCAACCTTTATTCCACTTTGAACAAGCTTGTGTATATCCAAAAAAGGTTCCTTGAGTATGTCTCCTTCCGGACTGAAAATCTTCACATATCCTTCTTTCTCAAGAATGAAGAGGCGGTGGGATCCATCCCCACAATGTACTGCTCCAACAGGCTGCCGTAGTCCACTCACAACCTCCTGGATACAGAAGCAGTTGTGCTTGTGTTTTCTAAAAAAAATTTAAAAAACAGTGAGAAATTTCTTTTTTTCTCCTTGTAAGCATGACACAGCAATATCCCTAAAAGATATTAAAACCAGTGATATTAAAAACACTTATAGAATCCAGAATAAATTATTTGCTTGAATGTATGCAAGAAGACATTGCTGAAACACTCAAGCAAAATTTGATTTGTATACAACAAAGAGAAAACTTAACTCATCTTAGATCTGAAACATAGAGGAATAGGAGAGAAAATTTCTGGTAAGGAAAAAAAAGAAAACACAGTTTATAAGTGCAACATTTCTACTGTACAATAAACACAGTAAATTCTAGCAATCTGACAAAATCTGGCTTCTAAAACCCATTTTAAAGTAATGCCTTATGATGGTACAATCTAATTTAATTATTTTCATAATGAAAAATACATGACTGAAATAAATATTTTACTAATAAACTTATTGTAGCTGTTTAATAGTGGTAAATTCAGGTAGAAATTACTTCCTAGAACTGTCCGATCCAGGGGATGGACCATAACCAAGATCCACAGGGTGGATCAAACCAGGATTCTAACACCTTTTCAGCAAGGCAAATATCAAACGGTACTGAAACACTGAAGCTAACGTAACTTTCTCTTTTGACATACACTAGGAGCAGCAAAAGAAAGTAACATCTGGAAAAGACAGCTGCTGAACATAAGCACACACTGAGCTGTTTCACTGTGAAAACCACAGGCTTTGCTAGGGTTTTTTTTTCAGATTAAATGGCATTTATCTTTATGAACCTGCTGATCTCTTCCTCTTTGTCATATTCTTCCATGTGGTCCAGGGAGTTAGAAGCTGGCCCTCGCACTTGTTTTCTTGGAAAATCTGGGAAGCATACACCACCATCTTTTCTTGCATAGTAAAAGCAAAACTCGTCAGCTGTAGTTTGGAGAAAACCTTAAAAATGCAAAAAAGCATACAAATATTTAGCGTGTTGTCATGTCTGCAGTTTTGTGCTGTCAAACTAATGTTTCAATAGATTATATATTGAGTGGAAAAACAAGTCATTTTAAACAAAGTGCTATCTGCAAAAAATGCTTGCTCTGAATAAACACAAACAGAGTATTACCCTTTGTAGTTTATTCATCTGGATTTCTATTAAACCTTATTTTCAGTGTGGTTAAATAAAAATGTCAATTCAGTCAAAGTGGCACTAGAGCTCACTTATTAAAAAATTCAAAGGCAAAGTTCAGAGCTGAGGTTGTGATACACTTTTCCCTGCCTTAACCCTATTAATCAAGTGTAGTATCTGCTGCAAAACAGCTTGAGCAGCTTTCATTTAACTTTTTTTTTAAATTAATTTTATTTTTTATTTAAATGGCTTATCCTAGTAAGAATTAAAAGACTCTGGTAAAAGACATGCGGTAAAGACTTTGTGGAATGCTGGCAGCAAAGGACATCAGTTGGAGAGGTGAATAATGAGTTGTCTCAGAAAGTGAGAAGTACTGTTGAAAACTGCACCGTGTTGACACGGAGTTGGCCTCTGGTTGACTCTCAGCATCAGAGTGGGTGAACACAGCGTCCTATTGCCAAGTCTGCTTCTTCAGCCCCCTTCCCCTGAGAAGGGGGATATGTCTCGTGCTGTACTGAAGCTGGACTTTGACTGGCGTGGGTGAAAGGTGGTCTTTATGTTTTAGGTTAAAATGGGAAGGAGTTTGAAAACCCAGGGAAACAAGATGTCAGTAAAATGAGAGCCTTTGAGGAAAAACCCTGCCACTACTGATATTACACTATGTTTAATGATGGCAAAAATATCTGTTTCTGTCCACAAACCTAATTCTAGTCATTTCTGTCCAGTTTTTAATCATAGGTATTAAATCTAAGAAGATGGAATTTGGCTAGTTACTATTGTACTAAAGCAGATGTTAAGATAATACATCTTACGTTACCTTCATTCCTCTTTGCATTATTGGCATACTGTGTTAGGATGTACTATGGTCCGGGACATAACTCATAGGATACACAGAATTTGCACTTAATTGGAATTAGAAGCCTAATTTATGCATGGCTTTACCACTTGTGAATAATACAGTAATCCATAGATCTTGGCCATAAAACCTGTAGCTTACAACGCATAATAAGTGCTGATCAGGGACAGCTGTATTGCACTGGGAAACGCCAATTTCTTGAAAGCAAAGCTTGTTCAGAAACATTATCAGTTTTGAAAAAAATTTAGTTAACATGCTGTTTCTGGTCCAAACTCAAACTTCTGGTCTAAATGCAGAGGAGAGACAGCAAACCCCATATCACTATACTCCAATGTCTTGTAATTAGGGTGTTTCATTAGGAAGAGGAATATTCAGGTCAATGTCCCTCATCTGACAGGCAAGAGTTTGACCCTAAGTCTCCCATTTCCCAAGTAAATGTCCTAACAGCGACTTTATTAGCTATCCTGGGGTGGTCTCTCTGTGGCTTTCTTCATGGAAAATTTCAAAAGAGTTCAATTTCTTCCTTATGTGGAATAGGAAAATTTTTTAGATCCCAGAATTTTTGTGGAGTGGAAAGCCTCTCCCACCCAAATATACTTCTTTTCATATGCATCTTCCTTTAAAAATATTGGAAAAATAACATGACAAAGCCTGTCTTTGGTTTCTATAAAACAGTATCTGGAAACACATGGTAGCGTGTTGTGGTGTAAAAGTTTAATTACCATGATTTGGAGCTTCAGTAAATATCATCTCTGAGGAGCTGGTTTTAATTTATAGTAGTTATTTGGAGAAAACGGGAGATATAATTTCAAGTGGAACAACTGAAGAGGAACTCTGATATTATCATGGAGTAGTACTCCAAGACTTGTAGCTATAATGCCAAAATCAAAGGTAATCTAAAACCTTGCTGTTGAATTATCTGACTTAAGAATACACAGTTTTGGTTTTAATAAGTCATTTCTCTAGGCACAGTGGGTTATTCAAGAAAATGCAATAGCAAATTAGAGGTGTACAGTTTCTAAGAAATTTCTAGAATTTTCCAAGTATCCCCGCTACTATTGGCTAAAGATAAGCTGCTCTTGGCTCTAATGCTATCTTTAGTCAGAAAAACGTAGAGTGCATTATGATCATACTGTTTACTCGGGACATGTTCATTTCAAATAAACAATCGGATGTGAGCTCATCTGACTAATTCCTTATGCAAAGCCTTTTCTTATATGTAAGGCCAGTTCCTTTTCCTTGTGAAATACCTTATCATGTGTTCAATTACATTTTGCAGTGCTTTTTGCTATTTAGCAAATGCATCAGCAGGTTTCAGCAAAGGATACAGAGGCTTATGTTCTGTTTTCCTTAGAAATGCTCGTAAAAAAATGGGAGTTTGAATTAAACTATGAAAATCAGTCGGTAAATCGCTAAAATGTTGCATTACTTGAAGGAATGTAACCTCTGTAAATACAGCTTCACCTGTGTATTAGGGATGGAATTTTGTTCTATAAAAACCACAATAATTTACACACAAAAAAATCTGCTTGTGTTACAAACGCCAGATTCAACATACTAACAGCTTCACGAAAGTCAGTTAGAAAAATATTTGGTTTTACGATCCTATCTGCTCATAGCCATTCCATGTTTTCTTTATCATGCCTAGATTGTAAGGTCTTCGGCATAGAGTTTGCCCTTTTGTTCAGAGCTTGTACAGCATCCAGAACAGTCCCTGACAAGTTCTCCTAAGCTCTAGAATTGTTTGCAGAACAAAAAAAGTAATTTTTCTCCATCTGAGTAAATTCAGACACAGCTCTGTCACTGTCCTTGATGAGATCTGTGCTGCAACATTTGGTCCTGTGTGAATTTCTGTACTTCTTACTTTATTGTGAAAGACTCATCATACCATACACATTTCTTACCAGATGTGTATGTGTTGACAGAGCAGTGCCCATGTTAACACAGAGGACAGCAATAAAAAAAGGAAGACAAAACATAATATTTAAGTGTTGTTTGCATCAGGTTTTGTACAGGTTTGCATTTCTATGCTGTTAAAACTTTCTGTCTTGCAAGCAAAAATCAAACTACAGACTTTTCAGTTAAGGCAGCTACAGTGACGGCTCTCTGTGTTTGCATTTATAAAAGCACTGTGGGAATAAGTTGTGATTTCAAGCCTTTTCAGGAGAAAACTTCTGCTATCAGCTGATCCTCATCTCCTCTCTCCACTGGTATTTGCAGTCAGTTACTCCTCACACTGTATCTTCCTTTCTTAAAGAGTCTCTTAAAAGATTTCCAACATTTTAGGGTGGGCTGCCCCTGTTTGGAGTTAAAATATTCCTATCAAGCATCCCTTCTGCTAATGGCTAGATTCAGATTTGGGTCTGGATCTGAATTCACCCACAGTCACCTCACACCGATTTATTCAAACAAAAGTAATGGAGAGGGTGTAATTCAAAAATGTGTCCGATGCCCTTGGCTGGCAGACTGAACCACAGCTGTAACACAGGCCTGTTCCTTCAAATATGTCCCTTTGACTGGCATGGATCAAGTTTCTGCTCATGCCTGAAGGCAGAATCAGCTGTGCCTTTATTTATATTAGCAATATAAATGTTAGACAGGCTTCTCTATCATTTCTGGTCAGGCCCAACAGGCAGACAGGACGCACGATATCATCTCTTCACCTGGCTGAAGGCAGTGGCTTTAAGGCACAGGGGGCAATGGTGACAAGTTCCTGCCCGGTGCAGCAGGCACATCTCCTCTGTGAGCACCCCACCTTCCCAGGTGCCCTGGCATAATAGGTACATGGCTCTGCAGATGGAACTGAACAACAAGGATGGTGGTTCATCTAGCTTGGAGGTGTCACCAAGGTTAAGTAGGCCAATGACTTGAACCAGAAATGCTTTCAATGAACAAAAAGACAGGCCACCATTACAGGAGACTCTCTTCTGAGAAGAACAGAAGGCCCAATATGCAGACCAGATCTGCTTTTTAGTGAAGTCTTCTGCCTGCCTAGGGCCCAGGTTAAAGATGTGAGGAGAAAGCTTCCTACCCTGGTACAGCCCTCAGATTATTATTATCATCCATTATTGATTTTTCAGGTAGGCTGCAATGAAACTGCAACAAGAAGTCCAAGGGCAATCAAGAGAGACTTCAGAGCCTTGGGACAACTGGTTAAAGGATCAGGAGGAACACAAGTAGAGTTCTTCTCTATTCTCCCATTTGCAGCAAACAATGAAGGGAGAAGCAGTAATAGCCAGCAGATCAATACCTGGATCTGAGTCTGGTGTCCCCGGCAGAATTTGGGTGAATTTGATCATGCATCACAACACCAGGCCTGCTTGAGACAGATGGGGTACACCTATCTCAAAAGGGAAAAGGATCTTTGCACAGGAGTTAGCAGAGCTCATTGAAAGAGCTTTAAGCTAGATTTGAAGGAAGGGACAGGTAAAACTAGGCTTGCTAGAGAGAACCCTGGGGACGGCATGCTTATGTTTGAGAGACAGTATGCTAGCAAGGTCCTTTGGTCTGCCATCTCAATGGAGGTACCGGATGGAGACCCATGAAACAGCAAAGACTCAACAGTTATTGATGTGTAAGAAACCATGGAATTGCCTGAGAACAGTCACACAGGAATTACGGCTTCTCCCCTCCACAGAGATGGTGGGACCAATAGCTCAGCTGAAGTGCATCTGCACCAATGCATACATGTAGCATGGGCAACTAACTGCCATTGTGCAGTGGGAAAATTATGATATAGTTACCATCTGGGAAACATGGTGGCATGAGTCGCAAAACTGGAGTGCCCTAATGGATGACTACAAACTCTTCAGGAGGGATAGGCAAAGAAGGAGAGGCGGTGGGGTAGCCCTGTATGTTACAGAGTGTTTTGGCTGTCTCGAGCTTGATGATGGTGAAGATAGGGTTTAGTGGTTATGGGTAAAAATACGGGGCAAAGCCAACAAGGTAGAAGAAAAGGAGGCTCAGGGGAGGCCTTATCACTCTCTACAACTACCTGAAAGGTAGCAAGGTGGGTGTTGTCTCTTCTCCCAAGTACCAAGTGATAGGACAAGAGGAAATGGCCTCTAGTTGTGCCAGGGGAAGTTTAGATTGGATACTAGGAAAAACTTCTTCACCAGAAGGGTTTTCAGTCATTGGAAAAGGCTGCCCAGGGGAGTGGTTGAATCACCGTCCCTGGAGGTATTTAAAAGATGTGTAGATGTGGCACATGGGGACATGGTTTAGTGGTGGGCTTGGCAGTGTCGGATTAATAGTATGAATTGGTCTTTTCCTATCTTAATGATTCCGTGATTCTATGACCTTGGAAAACTTAAAAGTTGTATTGTTTGAAGATACTTCATCAAGTCACCTAGCTCCAGTGTCCCCATCAGCAATTAATTAAATCAAGGCTCAGAGTAAAGATCAGATGAGAAATAATGAGAACAGTCACCTGGGATGAAACAGAGAAGTTCTAATCCCATAAGCTAGGAATCATTACATTGTCCTGCACTGATATATCTATGACATCCTAACAGCTATTGTTACTATTCTATTTGACTTAAGACTTGGGTCCACTTTTTCTTTGGATATTCCTAAAGAAGTCAAACAAAGTTTTGATACAGTCATAGTGGGTGGGCAAACTGCTGTCTTCAGAAGAGTTAACCAAGGACCTGCTAGAATCTTCCTCTTTCCAAAAAGAGACAGAAGAATAAATTAATTTCTGGAGCTAACTCGTAAAACTCCCCGATATATATGTGTAGTATGTATATGTATAATTTCTCAGTCTTCTTGGTTAATATGTACTGCTAAAATTTCAATTCCAGAAAAATGCTTCCTGTCTGAAATAACTAATAATTCTCATTTGTGCAGGACTTAAGGGATAAAATTATTTTTGTAGTCAGCAATTTCCTTAAACTCCTTTGTATTGGTGTTCAGAAACAATTAGCACTCTTTAATGGAGGAAGAGTAATTATTTGACTATTTAACAAATGCACAGTGAATCCCTGCCAGAGACCTTGGGTTTGGGGGCCTGTTAATTTTCAATTCTTTGTTTAATCCTCCAGCCTAAACTGAAAACATAGCGTCCACACTTTCTATTTTTTTCTTTCTTTTGCAATAAATATTATGGATATACAGGTCTCACAAATTAAACAGAAAATCCAAGTAAGGGGTTTTTAAAAATATATTTTAGAATGGGTAAGACTGTTACCAAAATTCTGTAGGCCATCCTCTTAAAAAGAGGGACCCAAAACCTCACTTAAATAACACCTTCAGGAACTACTAGAGTAGGTTTCAACAACAATATGTACCAGTCAGGTCATCAAATTAACCTTGTTTGTGGATGTAAGTATGCAACAACTTTTTGTTAGTACAACCCACTTTCTGAACACGTATTTGGAATGGTTATGAGCATCTGATTGATGTAGGAAAAATCTTATTTTAACTGACGCTAAAGTATGTAAGCTCTTTTCCTGTAAAGCACAGTGCTCTGTCCAGTGCTAAAGTTATGCTTTCATCTGGTTATCTTTCAAGGCAACCTGGGTGGTCACAAAAAGCACTTGACATCTTGATGCACTTCAGCAGTTTTACATATACACAAACTTTGTAGAAAAATAAATTTGTCATTCGTCACCACATATGTTGATGTGAGGAGTGAGGTTCCTGTGGCTATAGCTCCTGTGCTGCTCAGCCCTTTCTCATTCTCCCTCCCTCCGCCGCCTCCTTCTTTCTCCCTTTTACCTCTTTCACTTTTTCCAATTAAACAAACAGTTTCCTCAGATTTCAGGCAACTACAAGGGACTTGCTCTGCAGAATATGCTAATCATTTGCACTAGCTACAAACTCATGTCAAAAAAAGTCTTTGTGCTGGCTTCTTATATGGGCCGAACAGTTAGAGTATCTAATCTGTTATCGCTGCTCAGCAGCCAGTCTTGGCAACTGCGATCTGTTCTGCTTTGCTTTGGGGAATGTGATAAAGAGCAAGAAACAGCTGGTTTAAGAAAGCCTTAGAAACATCTCTTAGTTTATAAAGACAATAATAATATTTTCATATTTGGACGGGTTGAGATACATGTTAAACCACAGTAAAGGGACAAAGTAAGTAAATTCAAAATGTTTTCTCAAGTCAATAAAAGAACGCTGCAAAAAATTCCCTGCACTCTTGAGATTTCAGAGAAAACAAGTACACATGCAATTAAAAAGCCCTCCTCCAAATCTCATCCACTTAAGCTATCCCCTTTACTCAAATATGTTTATATTACATTACAAAGCTGTGTTCACATGTCAAAAAAGACTACTCACAAATTCATTTTTCATATTGTTATCAACTCTTTTTTTCCAGTCTGTTTTGCTAGTTAAAAAAAATAATCTTAACCAGTTTAATTATTTTCTCCTGTGTGGCATTATTCCTAAGTAGTGTTTGGATGGGGAAAAAAGCATAGTTTAAAAATGACAGCCTCAAACATATAAATAATTTACTATTGAGAATACCAAAGATGTTATTTAATATAATAGTGGTTTAAGATGACATTTCTAAAAGAGCCATCTTCTGTGGTTATTTTGTTGATACAGCTACAAGTGATAGCACACATTTGGTGACTGCCCAGGTCAAATTCTGGTTTTGGTTACATCCAGCTAACTCTACTAACTGAGGAAGTGTTAGGTTAGTTAGGAATTTGGTTGTTAACAGCATGTTGGAAGTGATTCAGAGATCACAGGAGTCTATCAAATAGCTCCCTTTGATTTCAATGGGCTTCAAACCCTGGGGAAAAAGCATCAGTTTCTAGGGTAACAAAACCAGAAAAAACACTTTACTCCTCAGCTTCTTGAGTCTACAGCAAACAGCCAGCATCCTTTACGCATGCGCTTTAAAGCCATCTACCGTTCAGAATAGCCTTTTGGATGGCCAAGGGCTTGTTTACACAGTGGGAATGAACACGCTGGTATTTCGGCAAAGGTAACAGTTTCAGGTGCCTTTGACAACAGACAATCCTGCGTTTCATGGAGAGTTTCATAGGAGGCTGGCAAGAAAGCACTGAAAACATTTCCCTTGCTACTCAAGATCTGCAGTGAAGGACCTGAGATAGATACCCTGTCTTTGCTTGGGCAAAATCCAGCGGGTATCAACAGGGATTTTAGCTAGTGGAGAGCCTAATCTGTGACCGCTCCGGCAATATGCACATTTCAAAACAAGACATCATTTAGCCCCGAATTTTGTTATAGGTTTTACCTGGTATATGACCTCTGCAAGTATAAAAGAATTCTTTACAATAGTCTTTGCACAGGTAGGGAAGAGTTAGTTCTCTTTCAGGTGTTTCCCCTTTCTCAGGTGAGTGGAATAGATTCTGAGCGTGAGGTGAGCAGTGTGCACATTTGATTTCCTCCAGTAGCTTCGCACATTCTGTGTTGTTGGTAACAGAAATTATCTGCAAGCCACAAACCAGAGACAAATAAACATATGACCTGTTTCCTCTTCTTACACACAAACAAAAAAAAAAAGCATGATCTACTGTAATAAATAATGCTAGCAGAACCAATACAGTTAGTATAAATGCATCATGTTTCATGTCACCACTTCGGAGGTACAGAAGTTATCGCTATGCAATGTGCAATATGTCATTAGTACAGTGAGATTTTAAGCACTTGTTTCTCTTTCTCAGATAAGAATAATAGTACTCAAGTTATTCTGTGGACTCATGCCTGCAATCTCTGAATCACGTAGGTAACCTTGGAACTAGAGGGAACCTTTATATAGAGAGAAGCTGCAGCAGCAGGCCTTCTGACCGCTTCTCTCATGAGAAATACTTAAAACCCTAACTTTTAAGGTGGCCTATTAAAGTGTTTAGAGACCAAAAATCAAAGTTCTACCATCAAAACACATCAGGAAAATCATATCTAGGCATTTGTTACATAGGTGTATCTTGAATGAGATACTGCAGGTCATTTGCTGAAATGACTGCTGTGGATCCAGTTCAGCAGGTGCCTTGGATTCTTCATGCTTTAAATGCTGCTCTGCTTTTTTCCTCTCTCTAACGCAAACTGCTTGGAGGTAGAACAAGCTGTATGCTTTCAGACGTTTCTTTTTAGAAGAGAAAAAGTAGAATTTGTATGTAACATCTTGTTTGTCTCAATATTGGAACTGTAAGTTCATCCTGAAGAAAGCGCATATATTATGCATAGTACTTGAAGAAGCATGAAACCACAGCTGATGACATGTTTAAGTAAACACAGGAGCCCAAGGAGCGCAATGTCATCAAATCATGAAAAATAATGGAAAACAGCATAGTTGTCTTTATTAGTCTTTGAATGCAGTGCACTTTGTTAATCTATTGTTAACCACATGGATTGTTTTTTGATCATTCATCCCAATGGTGGGTAGTGAGAAATGTGTTCTCAGTTGAGAGGGACTGAATCTGATCCAATGCAAAAACAAAGCTCAGGTTCTTTCTGCTACTTGTTTAATGTCACTACAAACAAAGACTGTAAGACACTTAAATTAGGAAATATTCTGTATTTATATTCTGTAGAAAGTGTAAATATTTATAAGTAGCACATTCGAAAATATGGACGGGTTTTGCTATAATTGGTATCTGTAGTTGATTTGTAGAAGGACCGTCTAATGTCATTCTCTTGCAATGTAACATTAGAGGGAATTATCTAAATTACTTTTGAAAAAATGTTATTGAATGCATGAAGACTCTTGTCATGTTTGAGTATGCTGTCTCGTGGGTCGGCTCCCTTCTAGGATGCAGGACTGCATCAGAGCACAGTTCTGAACTCGGCGCTTTATTTACGGATCATAATCACGTAAACCCCAAACACTTGAGACAAATACACTCTCCAACAGATACGTATTCAAAATACTACAGAATATATGGCCTTCACAGTTACATAAAATCTGATTTTAAGGAACGTTAATGTAGAAGACTACCTTCTTCCAGGAAAATTTAGTTTTCCCATACATATATTGAGAAGACCATCTGAAAAGTGTACCAAGGTTTACTGGCATAAGGTGGCCCACTGATTAGAAGAGTATCATTTGGCTCCTACCCTTATTCTGGAAGAGCTGCCATTGGATTCAGAAAGAACTCCAGATTTACCACTATCATTAAAGGCATTAAATGTTCTGGGGTTTAGACTCTGTTCTCAGACTATCCTTGGATTAACAGCACCTGCAACTAAGTAATGTGAGTAATGTCTGCTGTGTATGGCTTCTTATCTCTCTTCAGGCCCTTCTTGGGAGTATAATTGTCTCACATCTTCTTTTGGAAAGTTTGGGGTTTTTTTTTTCTAATTTGTTTTTATTTTTATCTTTTAAACCTTGAAGACATCAATCAATTCATTGTATGTTGCATGTATGGCAAAAGGTTTGAATTGGCCCTAAATTCTTTGAGGTATGATTTCCACAGCCCCAGCCCCTTCTCTCCTGAAAAGGTGTAGATTCCTTTTGCTGGATTGCTCATTTGGGCCACAGCAGCAGAACTGTTAGCCTTGGTCTACTACAATGAACTATAACTAAAGTACATAATAACTAAAACTTTGAACTTAATACTGCTTAGGATTGCAATCCAGGTAGTAGAGAACAGACTTTATATGCTTGCAGCAATCCACACTGCTGAGGCAATCTTCTGCATTAGCCAGACTTGCTTAAGGGCTGATGGCACACCAACCTTGGGACCTTGTGCTGCTGGGGTTCTGATGGGAAGTGGCCTGGGTAATCCAGTCAAGTCATTGTCTGCCAAACAGAATAAAGTCTGAAGCCAATAGGGGATGATTGAAAGCACGATCCATAAATGCTACTTTTTAAGAACTTTATGTCACCAAGAAGCTGGGAGCTCTCCTCAAGTAAGGATAAAATGACCTATTTTGCTGTTTCCACTAAGGGAAAGCGCACCATGCCTACAGACTCTTTAAAGTACTTCCCTGCATTCAATAGTATCACTTGCTTTGCAAATGTCTCAGATGTTTCCATCAGGGAGTTGGTCTCAGGCAGTGGGCTTTCTTGCGGTAGCAGTATGATGGTGTGTTTAGAAGTACAAGTAAACACAAGGTATTACTAGGTAAATATTCAGTGTGTTTATTGAATTAACTCCACAGTGATGCAGATAGAAAACTGCATTTCTACTGGAAGTCTTCAGCATGCATTGTGAACGGTGGAAAAAAAGCCCCAAAATTACAGGATAGCAAAGCTAATTTACTGTTTCTTGTGGAAAACGTAATTGACGTTGCCTGGTGATACAGGAGAAGCAACGCTTGCCAACATTTCAGTCCTCAAAGTTAAGACAAAAGGATCCTAATCCCCCTGAGCAGCTGCTATCCAGGAATTAACCACAGGAATTCACCCCCTCAT
Organism: Porphyrio hochstetteri; assembly: GCA_020800305.1. Taxonomy (NCBI): domain Eukaryota; kingdom Metazoa; phylum Chordata; class Aves; order Gruiformes; family Rallidae; genus Porphyrio; species Porphyrio hochstetteri. The sequence goes on from CM036909.1 coordinate 34,400,340, forward strand.
GTCATTTCTGGAATGAATCTCGGTCATATAATAGCTAATCGGAAGATTAAGGAATGAGAGTCAATCAATTATCTGAAAATCAAGTACAATGTTATTTAACTTTTAGAATGCTCAAAGAAAATAGAGTAGTAACATTTGCTCTGTGTGAGGTCTGATGTATAACTGTCCTGGCTGGGAGATAGGACAACCGTTCTATTCTGAATTTCAGCAAATCGATAACATATTTATCCTGGAGTATATGACACCAGTTTTAAGCGAAAGCTGAAATGCTTATATCAATGAAGCTTTTCCTGTTGGATCTTTACTTCGAAAATGACCTTAAAGTTGACAATGGCTTTGGTCTTTTGATGAAATGTAAACTAATTTCCTGCTTTAATTTTTAAAGTCGTATGTGAAACCATCAAACTGCAGCGGTTTAAACTAACTGTGCTCTGGAAAATATGTAAAACTTCCAAACATTTATTGCAACATGCCTAATAATGATTATGCCTACTGCTGACTAATTTACAACATCTGTAAGATCATCCTTTAATCTCTAGCCACATGAAAGTAAAACGGGGAGACAAAAGGTAAGATAAATCCTGGAATGCGCAGGAAAGCAGAGCGTACTAAATTGGTGTATCGACAAAAAGAATGGTGCAAAGGAGAAGAAACAGAGGACGACACAAATTCTTTATGTTGAGTATTGTCGTCGGTTTCGTGTACTCTGTCATATCAAGTTTGAGAAAGGCAGTACAATTTTTATGTTAACAGGAAAAAAACCCAACCAACCCAGTGAAATAAGTCATTTCATTAAGTTGTATTTGATATACAATCATTTATGTCTCAAAATCATATGCTTACGAGATTGTTCAGCTGTTGGGTTGAACATATGCTTCTTCTGCATTATAGTGCTGGATTATGTCATTAAAGAGTTCGGTT